>LR551939.1:0-45524 GCA_900536415.3 Caenorhabditis sp. 38 MB-2015
ATTTTGGAGTATGGAACGGTTGTGACAAGTCCAAACAAAAAATCTATCAAAAATCTTATAGAAAGCTCACAAAATAATTATACTCGTAAGCTACTCTACAGAATAAACGGGAAATACATCAAGCCCGACGAACAAAATTATAAATTTGCTGATACTAGAAATGCAGAATTTGGACTATCTAGCCTTACTAATAGGCGAACAAGATTAGACAAACTTTTTTTGTGTAAAGTAAACAATAAGAAAATCGATTTGGACACATCTCACCTATTCACCCTGATAACTGATAATTTCACTCGAAGTAAAAATAAATATCGCTACAAAATACCGAAATCAAACATTCGCAAGAACTTCTTCGTTCATAGAACATGTTCTCTTTAATTTCATTCTATTCCGTTATATTTGGTTGATCGTATACTATTATTCAATATCGCGCATGAAAACCCTGGGTTTAAGTTGAGATCCTGGCTATTCCAAACTTTTTTTCGCCCACATTTTTCCCCAATTATACCTCATTGTTTCTCGATGTTTTTTTTATATCATTTCTTATTATTATGTTATGTTAAACTTCACGTGGCAAACACGTATTGAATAAATAAAAAAATAAAAATAAAATAATATTAACATTCAATAGCCATCACTTGGAAAAAAAAAAATGAAAAATGAAGTAACTCATAGTTTGGCAAGCGACTCAAGAAAAATTTATCAATTCTGGATACCCGATCCGAAATTACTGAGCACTAAATTTCTGAAAATTTATTCAATATAGTGAGAAAAACTTAATTTTTAAAATTTTTAATATCTGTAATCAAAGCAACACCCTGTGCCAAAACAATTCCAATAGAAATCGACGACAATATTTTTAGAGAAGTGAGTTTCAGCTATTTGAATTTTACATAGAAAATCAGTTTTTCAAATCACTTACTCAGCAGACTTTTCATTTTTTAAGTCGATTAGGAAGTTTAAATTTTCATAGAAACGAGAGAAAAAAGTTCACGTAAAAATAAGAATAAACAAAATGAAAATCTTTTAAAAAATGTGTGCAGAAAAAGTAACTCAAAACTCACTTTTCAATGACTGAAAAAAATCACTTAGATTTGAGAGATAATAATGAAGTAATTTTTTTTTCGATCATTATAAGTAAGTATTCAATAGGTTTTGCTAATTTTTAATGGTACCAACTTCTACCTTAAATACATGAATATAATTTTTTATTTTTTAAATAGATTTTTTTTTTGAGACACGTTTCTCAGCTGAGCTATGTATGTATTAGGCAGAATTCAATCGATGCCATCGGGTTACTGTAGTTTTGTTTTTGAACAGGAAAAATAAAAAAAGAACCAGAATTTTATAGATGAGTCGGTCTATGACGTCATTCAACCCGTAGAATTCGATTCTAAAATCCGAATCAGCTAAAGTTCCAATCAGTTCCAAATGGTATAACATCATCAATAGAGCTCGAGTGCACGTTACGAACTGAAATTTGACCAATACTTCTTGGAGCTTGTCTTTTTCCAGAGGATTATTTGAAAATAGGAGATATCTTATGCAACCAAAATTCTTTTTTGTGTCAAATAACGAACAATATCATTTGAAATTGTTCTGAAAATTTAAATTTTTGGTTATTGCGTCAATAATGCAATTATCGAGTAGCCTAGGAGTATGGAAATGTTCACGAGTTTTCACAGCAAAGTCGTTTTTGAAAAAATCAAAAACTTTGCTTTCCATTCTACTTCCTTGATTAAATTTCCCTGTAAAAACCTGTGCCAATTTCTGTATTCTCCACAACTTCATCTCATTTTGAATAGGAAAACATGAAAATCAATAGCTCACATTTTCCCGATCGAACTTTGGATTATAGCAACCAAAAATTTGAACTTATCTTGATTTTTGCAAATTTCCTATAGGACACTTGACGTTCTCATGCACACTTTCCCAGCTCTCAAAAGGTTACCTTTAACACTTCTTAAGTGTATCACGAATATTCCCAAACTTTCAAAAAGTCCCGCCCCTTTTGGGGTATAAAAGGGGGGCAATTCAGAAGACCTTCATCAGTTGTGTTTATTATTGTGTCTAAAATATATTTCTATTATTCTATGGCTATTGCTATCATATTCTTCAGGAGAATTATTATTCGAACCTGCTGACTTACTGCCCCAATTACGAAGAATACTTCCAATTTGTGGAACATGGGAATTTAAGAACGAAACCTTTGTCAGGGAACGGTTAATGTTTCGATTGTCCTAACCATTCTCTGACCAAGTTTTCATTCTCATATTGACCATTATTATACAAAGGTATCAGTACCATTGCTGAAGAAATGGCTGAAAATTGAGAGAACGAAATCATGAGAAAATCAAGCATTGAGAATACTAGTTCTGTACTGCGCCTCTGTAGAATAATGCTCCTAGTACACCAGACATCAAAAACACCGAGCTAAGACCAACTGAGAGTACCATTCCAAGTAAACAACGAAGACTTCAATTTCGAAAGCTGAGCGCAATTTTTCAGAAACGTAGGAAAAAAGTTTAATTTTACAGTTGAAATATGAGTGATTATATACATAAATATGGGTTAAAATAGAGATCAAAATAAAGATTCTAAAAAAGATTATTTCTTTTTCAAGCCACTTTTTTTAGATGAGCTACTTTTTGGAGTAGGACTTTTTTGGGGAGTTTCAACTGGAAGTCCATGAAGGTTAGCATGAATAAAATCGGATTTTGTGATGATTTGTAGACGATATCTCCCGAAGGTGTGATCGAACTTCAAATTTTTCGTTTTGTCGTCAATAATGCACTTTTCAAGTAGTCCATGGTTACGGAAATGATCACGAATTTTCTCAACAAAGGTGGGCTCTATAATTCCTTGCAATATCACATCGTGTTTGAAACCTCCAGTATTTGTCATCCATTTCTGAAAAATTTGTAAAATAACGTACGAAAAGATGGATATAATTTAAGATTCTGGTCATTGAAACAAAGTTAAAAGTTTCCCAAAATTTATATCTCCAGACTTACCAACAACATTTTAACAATTCCTGCACCACTAATCAATTGTACCACACTTCCCTCCAACTTGAATTTTGGTCCATCGAAATCGTGCAAGAAATCCTGAGCAATATCTGTGAATCCAGTAATATTCACTGAAGCAGCACACATGAGCTGTAAAAGGAATCTTAGAATTTCAAGACGATTTTTAGAAATTACGACTCACAGTTGTGATACGATTAATTCGAGCACAAGTACTTCCGGTAATAATATTGACATCACGGCCTTGGAGTTTTGCTAACCAGTCTCCAATCAAATTCTCATCTCTATAATCCCATGATCCACGAATTGTCAAATGTTTGCATCTTGAAATACAGCCTATCGGGAAGTTTGTTTTGTCCTTGTGAGGAAGTAAACCAGTCTGTAAAATTCAAAGTTTTGTTTCGGATTTTTTTTTTACTTGACGCTTTTCATTTCTGCAAATCTCGATCTCAATGCAAAGTTTGGAATTTCGAAACTCGGAGTGTGAACGCAGTAAACTCTATATAATTACTATTGTGAGGACTGCGGTCAACATATTAAACATTTTGAAAAAAAACCGATGAAAAAATAAACATAACAATAACAACTTACTGGATCAATGTCGATAGTTGAGTAGGTGTATGCCGTGAGAAATGCGAACGCATATTGGCGTCCAAGTTCTTTTGCCCTGTGATTTTCGATGAGCTTCACGCATGGGTGCTTGTTCATATGACTGTTGACGAAGCATAATTGATTTACTTCTCCTGGCTTCGGCGGTTGGTCTTCCATGACGATTTGGTAGTTCGTTCGTTCAGTGAATTGAATCTCGATGTAGCATTTCTGAAGCGAATTAAATTGTTTTGAATCCTTTTATCCTTTTAAATATATAAACGCAACAAAAAGACACATCTCGCAGTTTCAAGGTTATTTTTTGTGTGCAATTGCGCGTACCATTAGGTGTACTGCAGCCAGTAAGAACAGAGGGAATTCAAATTGATCTTTCTCGTTCCTATTTTTTCGAGAACCCAGAGGATAAAAAAAAGTGAATTAAAATTTTTTGTCTGAGAAAATTTGTCAGAGCTGTAATGAAGAAAGCGCGAGTAATAAAGTTTGATATCGAACAATCTTTTTTCACTGAACGATTGAAATGTTATGTGTAAACTTTCAAAAATTGGTGCGAGTTGGAAAAATACAATTTTATTCTGATTCTTACCTCGAGAGAATCCTCAGTGCTCGGTTGATGTCTCCAAATGAGAGAAATACAATCATACTCGTCATCTGATCCTTCGAAGTTCTTTTTTCTACAAAATTATTCATGTTTTAAAAAATCTACCAAAAAACTCATTACCTGGCTTCGATTTCATTCATAATGTCTTCTCCTAAGAATTCAGGCAACATCCCTTTCCATCCGTCTTCCCTGTACATTTCTGCGAATTCGTCAACGTTTGAGACAACTGATGAGTTTTGATGACAAAGCGAATCAAAAAGAAAAAATTTCAATTGACAAACAAAACATTTTGGTAGTGTAGATCATAAAAGATCAAAAAATAACATAATTGAGTTTTTGAAATTTTGTAGGCCTGAAAGTTTTCAGTTAGAAATTTGAAGCATGATTTTGAAGATCGAACAAAATTTCATCTTTCGTTAGAAACAAACGTGACACCAACAAAACAAATTCAACTTTTTTTGAATTTCAAGATTTTGAAAATTGTATAGAACTTACATTATGATAACCGGAAGTACTTGATCTCAAATCAATAGTTCTTCACCTGAGAGTATTGAATTTCAAAAGCCTCAAAATGGGTCTGTAGTAGAATATTGGTCCTAGTGATAGCTGGGTTTGTGGAGCACCAGACATCGAAAACTGCGAGGTTAGACCAACTGAGAATAGAATTTCAAATAAACAACGGAGCCCTCAATTTCAAGTTGAACCACAATAGCCGCAATTTTTAGTAACGTAGAAAAAAGTTTATTTTTACAGTTCAAATATGTGCAATTGTATACATAAATATGGGTTAAAATAAAGGTTCTAGAAAACAATTATTTCTTTTTCGAGCCACTTTTTTTAGCCGAACTCTTTTTTGCAGCTGGTCTTTTTTCGGGAGTTTCACATTGGACTGCATGAAGGTTAGCACAAATAAAATTTGCTTTTGTGATGATTTGTATACGATATCTCCCGAAGATGTGATCGAACTTCAAATTTTTGGTTTTGTCGTCAATAATGCACTTTTCAAGTAGTCCATGGTTACGGAAATGATCATGAATTCTCCCAAAAAAAGTGGGCTCCATAACTCCCTCCAATATCACATCTTGTTCGAAGTCTCCAGAACTTCTCATCCATTTCTGAAAGTTTGTAAAATGACGTACGAAAAATTGGACGAAAATTGAGATTCTGTTCATTGGAACAAAACTAAGCTTCAAAATTTAAATCCACAGACTTACCGACAACATATTAACAATTCCTGCACCATTAATCAATTGTACCACACTTCCCTCCAACTTGAAATTTTGTCCTTCGAAATCGTGCAAGAAAGTCTGACCAATATTTGTGAACCCAGTAATAGACACTGAAGCAGCACTCATAAGCTGTAAAAAACATAATTTTTAGGCGATTTCCGGAATTACTGCTCACAATTGGAGAATTATGGATTCGAGCACAAGTACTTCCTGAGATAATGATGATTTCCTTTCCTTTGATTTTCGCTAACCATTCTCCAACCAAATTGTCATCATTATAGTCCCATGTTCCACGAATTGTCAACTTTTTGCATTTGGAAAGAAAGGGTGTCGAGAAATTTTTGCGATTCTTGTGAGGAATCAAACCTGTCTATAAAGATTAAAATTTTATTTCGGATTTTATCACATGGTAATATTGGGACAAAAAATAACACGCTTCCCATTTCTTCGATTTTACTTTGGGGATTTTAGGATAAATTCGGACACATTTGTTTTTGAACTTTTAAAGATCACACGTTTTGAATAAAACGCAAAAAAATTTATTTTTTACTTTACATTGAAACATAGTTGGTAAACTCAACCTTGTAAAAAAACATAAACGTTTTACTGCAAAACTTGGATATTTTAAAATATAGAATTATGTTAGATATTTTTAGAATCCAATGGCTTTCAAAACACTTCGTACTTTCAAATTAGACCAAGAAAACAAGAGTCGAAAAAAGAACCAAAGAAATTGATCAGCGTTTGAAATAATGCATAAAACGAAAACTTACTGGAGCAATGTCGACAGTCATGTAGGTTAAACCGGTGAGATAAACTGTAACCCATTCGAGTGCAGCTTCTTTTGCTTTACGAGTTTCGCGGAACCTATCGCATGGGTGTCTGTTGACATGGCAGATGATGAAGCATATTGGACTGTCTTCTTCTGGCGTCGGAAGTTGTTCTTCGATGACGATTTGGTAGTTTGTTTGTTCAGTGAATTGAATCTCGATGTAGCATTTCTGAGATGAATAAAATGTACTTTTGAAATATTTTTTTATAAAAGCAAAAATACTTCTTGCAGTCGGTGTTTGAACCCGGAAGCGAAACATAGAAAGAAAATGAAACAAGAACACCTATTTTAAAACTCGTCGTGATTTGCAACTCATTTTGCCTGAGAGACTTTTATTTGCTCTAACAAGCAAAAAGCTTCGGCAGTGAGGATTAAAACGAAGTATTCTTTCACTGAATGATTGAAATACGCTCCATAGAACTTGTGAAACTGGTGCGAATTTGAAAAACAGTTTTGTTCTTTGTTCTTACCTCGAGAGAATCCTTAGTGGCCGGTTGATGTCTCCAAATGAAAGAAAGACAATCATAATTTTCACCTGATTCCTCTCTTTCCTGTTTTTCTCTATAAAACTCATTTAGGTTTCTAGAAAGGTAACAAAAAACTCACCTCTTTGCGTCGATATCTTTAGCAATGTTGGTCTTGAATGAATCAGGTAATTTTTCCACCCATTCCATGTCCATGTTTATTTTGGCGATTTCGTCGAGTTTTGTGACAACTGATGAGTTTTGATGACAAAAAAAGATAAAATGAAAACAATTTTGATTGGCAAACAAACATTTCGGAAGTGTAGATCATATAAGATCAAAAATAAATTATTGAGTTTTTTGAAGTTTTGTGAGCCTGAAAGTTTTCAGTTAGAAACGTAAATATCATGATTTCGAAAATCGAACGAAATTCCATTTTTTTTTCTGGAAAACACAGGATAATCATTAAATCGGGCGTGACCGATTCTAGTTTTGCCTATTGCAACTAAAAATTAGAAAATCTGCCGCGATTCAGACAAATTTCAAAGACCAACAAAAATCCAATCAAATTCTATTCATGATTTATGTATTGAAAATAAATTTTTTTCTTTATGAGTTAAAATTGTCCTTTTGTTCTGTAATTTTTTGTATGAGATGGCGCAAATCATAAACGGGACAAATTATTCCTACTAGATTATTTACTGCTCATCGTTTAACCCTGTAGTTACCAGTTTTGTAGTTATAATCTGCCTGTGTGGCTATAAAATAAAAATACCTCATCTAAACATTTAGCAGGGGTCCAGAGCAGAGAGTATGGGACATTTCAACAACGAAAAAGTGCTAGAGGAGAAACCCGTCACATGCGACAATTTTCATCAAAGCTTTGAAACTTGCGAGACAAACACCAATCAAACTTCAATTTCCAAGTTTTCATTCCCATTGTCAAACGTGATAAAACTTCTCGCCAATCTCTTCAAAAGTTCGTGATTAATTCTTTAAGTGAATCAAAAAAAAAAAAACAAATTTTAGACATAATAAAAAAGTTTATTTTTACAAGTTCAAAATATGAGTGATTATAAACATAAATATGGGTTAAAATAAGTATCAAAATAAGGAACATCCTGGAAAAGATTACTTCTTTTTCGAGCCACTTTTTTTAGCTGAGCTGCCTTTTGCAACTGGGCTTTTTTCAGGCGATGCAGTTTTAACTTCCGGAATTCTAGCGTGAATATAATTCGATTTTGTGTCGATTTTTAAATGAAAGCTTGGGAAGTTGTGATTGAAGCTAAAATTGTTCGTTTCTACGTCAACGATGCAGTTACCAAGTAGTTTGTGCAACCGGAGATAATCAAGAATTTTCTCAGCGAAGTTTGGCAGCATAACTCCTTCCAATAAAACATCGCGCAAATGAACTCCGGCATCTCTAATCCACGTCTGAAAAAAATACTTATTTAAACCGAATTATTAACAGGTGAAAGATCGAGTACGAGTATCTCGTTCACATTTCTATAGACGTATCCAAGACTTACCGACAACATATTAACAACTCCAGCTCCACTAATCAATTGTATCACACCTCCCTCGATTTTTAAATGTTGTCCTTTAAATCGGTGCAAGAAATCTTCATCAATGTCTGTGAATCCAGTTATGGACACTGTCGCTGCCTTCGCGAGCTGTAAATAAAATGTTGAACTTTAAGACAATTTCCTGAAATTATTACTCACAGTTGGAGAGTTATTGATTCGAGCACAAGTACTTCCAGAAATAATAGTTATATTTTTGGTTTCGAACTTTGCTAACCATTGTCCAACCAAATTTTCGTTCCTATAGTCCCATGTTCCACGAATTGTTAACTTTTCGCACATTGAAACAAAGTTTGTCGGGTACTTCATGTGGTCTTGGATAGGAAGTAAGCATTGCTGAAAAAAAAAATTTCGGTTTCCATGAAGCATACAAGTGCGCAAGGATACAACTTAAAATGTAACTTGTGAGAAACGTTCAGGATTGAAAAAAAAATACATTCGTTTAAAAATTGACTTCTAACCCCTAATTAAAACTCCTTTTTGTAAAATTTCGATTACTTTTTCTAGGGTTTGAGATACAAAATGTAGTAAAAATGGCAGGCACATGGTAATGATCTGACAGTCAATTATATTTAAATTATTTGGTTGCTCGTTGTATAGCTTCTTGTAAACTAAAGACATATCGAAAAACGAAAACTTACTGGAGCAATGTCGACAGTGATATATTTGAAAGCCTCGAGAAAAACAGCCACATAATCAAGCGCGACTTCTCTTGCCCTGCGATTTTCGTGGATCTTCTCGCCTGGTTCTCTGTTGACATGGGTATGAACTAGGCTTGCTGAACCAGGTTTGTGCGACTCCAAAGGTTGGTCTTCGATTACAATTTGGTAGTTGATTCTTTCGGTGAGTTGAATTTCAATGTAGCATCTCTGAAACCAGTATAATGTACATTAAAAATAAAAAAAACCAATCAGAAAGATATATGTTGCCAAGTTATGTGTAATTTAACGAATTGAAGTTTTTAGAAAATTGAAATTTTAAAATTCATGTAATGAATAACGTCCAATTCCGCCTGGAGGACTTATATGCGCTCTAAAGAAACAGCGCCACGTTTGCAAACATGAAAATGACACGAAATTTTCACTGAACGATTAAAGTGCGCTCCAACGAACTTTTTCAAATTGGTGCGGTTTTGAAAAATATGTTTTTTTGGTTCTTACCTCGAGAGAAATCTGATGGCCTGCTTTGTGCCTCCAAATAAAAGAAACACATTGATGTTTTTTCTTTTCTGTTTGCGTAGAGGGTGTTGATCTATAAAAATGATTCATATTTATAAAAATGTATTTTAAAAAAACGAACGATGATTCTCCGAGCTCCACCAAAATCTCGTGTCTGAAGAAATCAGGCAACTTGTCTTTCCATGAATCTACTTTGTACATTTTTGGCGAATTCGTCGAATTTTGATACAACTGATGAATTTTGATGACAAAAAAATCAAAAGAAAAAGTTTTCAATTAGCAAACAACAATTCCGGCGGTGTAGATCACGATAGATCAAAAGTAATTTATTGAGGAATTTTGGATTTTTGCGAGTCTGGAAGTTTCCATGAATTCTGAAGTTGATCAAAATAAGTTTCCGTGTTGTCGAAATTCGATCTGACTGGCAGGATTTTTTGATTCTTCTGAAAACAAGCAACCTTGTTCTGAAAATAGTTCTCAACTTTTTCAATCACTGAAAACTCACAAAAAGAGGAAAATTTTTCTTTTTCCGAAGAAACCACATACAAATCGATGGTACAACAGTGCCAGCTCTGAAATCCAGAATAAAATCATTCGAACAAAAAAGTTTGATGGCTCTTACAAGGCTAAAATGTAGTCGAACATGGCGATTGTAAATTGAGCATAAGCGGTTCGACGGCCGAAAAGAACCAGTGGGATTATCATAATGAATATTACCAAGATTGTGAGAAGTAGCAACATGTACTCAAGACCTTGGAGATACTGGAAAAAAATGGGTTCCGCTGGAGCGCACTTGCATTATTAAATGTGTAGTTCTCGAGGAAAAATTATTTATTTTTGTTGAAAAACTCACCGACATTACTCTAAGATTCTCTTCAAGTTGAAATTTCTTGACAATGGTATAAGTTATCTGCCCGTTCAGTTTTCGATGATCTATTTTCCAACTCAATCGTCGGAACTCTAATTGATTGAACTTATAAAGAACAGACAGAATAATTTTAGAAATTGTCATTGAAATAGCTGTGAATAATACGATGAACAACATTGGAGGTTGTCGGAAAATACATGGAAGTGAAAAAATTTGAGAATGTAAATAAAGGTAGAGTAGACAAATAACTGTAACGTCTGAACGACGTTTTGACTCGTAATCGATGACGTAATATGTGGCGAAAGATCTAAATTTAATGAAATTCTATAAAATGCGAATTATTTCAAATATACCTCTCTATGGCGAAAGCTGGAATTGCGCATATTGCTAACCCATAGTGTTGAAATCTAAAATACCCGGAGAGAAAGAAAAAAAACGTGTCTAATTCTGAAAAAATGAGTTTTAGAAGCGTTGAGAGAATATAATCTTACCGGTGATTAATTTCAGTTGAACTAATATTAGGTAGATTCTTGAAATGCACGCGAAAAAATAAAAAAGCATCTCAAGACCGAGTAAAGTTATAATATTTTGATGGAAAATTGAGTTGAAGTGTAGAAAATAGGTGAAGTAACACATTGTCAGAAATGCAAGGAATATAAGAAAAATTTCGGAAATGTACAAAACTTGCATGTAAATTGGGACGTCCATAGAAATATCGACCAGAATCGGAACTTGGAAGATTATATTGTCCCATTGGCCGGAAACTAATGGAACCGGCCGTAAAAGGAGAGTGAGCAAGGTGGAAATTCTGAAAAGTAAAACAAAGTTATTCATCCTTTCTACGCTTCTAATGGCTATTTAGATAATTATATGTATGCAAAGTTCTATGAAAAATAAAAATAAAAGTCTACGCCTTCAAAGCATATTTTACAATGATCATATGAGTAATAGAGAATTTTTGATAAGTAAAAAATCTAATTATTCGCAGAAAAAATCATACATTACTTTTTACTTGTTCTTTTATGAATTAGATTTGAGAACTGCAGGTGATTTCTTTCTTGTGAAAATGACGCAAGTTTGAGTCTTGATATTTAAAGAATTTCTCTAAACGCGACACGAGACCAAACATAGAATGAGGACGCGCCTTTGAATAAATAAACTGTCTGTGCATGCACAACAACGGACATTTGCACAGAAACATTGCTCAGTTTTTTTTTTCGTTTTCAACAAACTGGATTGATCCCTATACTCACAAAATTAATCGGTTACAAAATGACAACGCCTTCAAAAGAAGTCCGTTGGACACCAAAAATGTTCCAGACACTTGTAGAAAGATATGTATTTCGTACAGTAAGTAATTAATTGGTTTCTCAGGTATATAATTTTTTTATTAAGAAAATCAATGAGAATTTCAAAATTGCGATTGCGGCGATAAGTGAAGATCGATTGTTGAATACAGAAAGTGGATTAAATCTTCTCAAATTACTGTTCGACGAAAAAAACGAGACAAAAGAAATTTATGGTTCTCCAAAAGAATTGATGGCCGATCTTCACCAACTCCAACATTTTCCGAGTAACGCCGAGTTTCTTGGTCTCAAAGATTCGTTGAACTATCATGCCATGGTAATTCTCTTGGGAACTACCGAAGGTCATCGAATCTCCCCAGTTATTGATTCGTTCGTGGCGTTTGAACGAGGAGTTGTTGAAGAAGTGTGCAAGTTCACAGCGTTGATGGCAAAATCAATTGGAAATTGGATTGGAAGATATAAGAAAAATTCTTTCGATCTCATCCCATATGATATTTTTGAAAACAGAGTGAAGTACGAATCAGTCCACAGAAAAAGATGGGAAGTGAGTAAAAATATTTGAAAACCAAGAATTAATTCACAAACATTTTTATTTTTCAGTATGAAATCGATTTGAAGCATAAAACAATCGATGATGTATTCTCAATTCTTTCTGATTTCTATGATAAAGATCATGATGGGGAAATATTGATGAAACTCAAAAAAATGTTGGATCACGAGAATAGCAGACGTCCATTCGCAAAAAATCGAGATTTCTACCAAAAAATTTGTGCGAATCACGCTTGTTTCAAAGCATCCTTCAAAGCAGCATTTGTGACCTCAAATATTGAAGATAGTGCTTTCTTGAACTCGAAAATACCCATCGCTCGTTTTTTCAATGATAAGGAGGGATTGAATCCCGCCAAAAGGATTTTCTTCGCAAAAGAACTCGAAAATGCTTTGGTTCTTGCAATGAAAAACCACCACGAAAAAGATTTTCCAAAAGGTTTACTCTTTTTTTTTCTGTGTTTTGTCATTAATTTTTTTTCAGGATTATTCCCAGTCGAAACAGCGGAAGAGCGTGAACTTGGAATTTTGAAAGTTGTGGAGTGGGAAACATTCGAAAAAGTTCTCAAAATTCTCAAATTGCCAATAAACATTCTTCACGTAAGTGTAGTTTTGTTTCACACATTAAAATATCTAATTTTTTCAGCTCGTTGACTACGATATCGATAAGACTTCTAGCCAAATCCAGGTTCCAGTCAATTCTCCATACGGAACTTATTGTGTCCTTGCCAAAAACGCAATTGTTAATGTTTTGGCACAAGTTACAACTGGAATGCAATTGTTTCGAGCTGTCGACAAGAAAAATGTTGCAAAAGTTCTCGAATGGTTCGAAAATCTCGATGTCTTTAGTGAATCTCGCGTAAGTAGTTTAAAAGTTTTTTTAGATTGACGTTATTTTTCGAAATTAATTCGCATATGAGAATCAAAGACTAATGGAATCGAAAATCACGTTAACAGAAAATCTATTTTTCAGAAATATCGTTATTTCATCGAAACATGGAAAATCGATAAAATCATCAATTGTGCCTACGAACAACTTCAACAATTTTCCACAGAGGTTTCGGTTTTTCTTCAAACAAGAATCATGAAATATTTATTTTCAGCCAATCTACAAATTGACAAAAACCATTTACGCGAAGTCTGATGTTTTGAAGGAACTCTGCAATTTCTCACCACATTTTCCTGGTCAAAACGAGCTAAAATCTTGTTATGAGCTTTGCATCAGACAACATACCAACAAAAAGTTCACTTCTCGGGATGTACATTGCTTCTACGAAAGTGCGATCTTCATCGTGTTCGTTGATCTCAGCCCAAAAGTAAGTCACGAATCCGTTTTATCGGTACAGTGATATAACTTACAGTATACTCGCTTCTTGTCGAATCAAGGTGTCGGTCCGAACTCACGAAACAAGGTGAATTCAGAAAACGGGATCGAAATTTAATTTTTGAAAGATTTCAGGATTGGGAAATGCACTGCCTTCAAGAAATGTTCAAAGGCAATGTAAAACTTTGAACTTTCTCATAATTGATCTGAAATTTTTGTACATTTTGTTATTGATTGTTACTAAGATGCTTGTTTACGTGGTAAAAAATGTTTATATTCCTCTAGATTCCAAGAAACTTGAGTTTACGGAAGAAATGGTTTCGAAAGAAATAAGGGCATGAGTAATGGGGCGTCCAAACGTCGAAAAATTATGAGTAATTTCTAAAAAAAAAACCTGTCCAAATTGATTCTAAGAAAGTACCCACAAAAAATGATGTATATTGACACGTATTCCCATACTGACACGTGACATTTCGTCATACCAACAAAATTCAAAAAAATTAATCTTTTTTTTGAAATGTAAAACGTGACATTGTAGCAGACCGACAAATTTTTCAATGAAAATCATCATGTCCCTTTAATCGAAATGGTACTTTCTTAGAATCAATTTGGACAGGTTTTTTTTTTAGAAATTACTCATAATTTTTCGACGTTTGGACGCCACATAAGAAAGTGAATACTGAAACTTCATCATGGGTTCGAGATGCTTTACCATGGAAAAGATCTCGTAGAATTTCCCAAGAATGATCTGTGGTGACATCGGAGCAAAAGTGAGTACTGGAAGATCGAAGTGACTCAAAATTCCAAAAGATATCCGTTGTTGGAAGCTTCATTTTTTTTGAAAAACGAACGAAATCTGAAAATGACTGTTTCTTTTTATGAATTTCGTGAATTTTTTCCAATTAACCTCGAAATGCTGATTTCACCTGCAATAAGAATTTGACCCCGTGCAAAGTATTCGAATTTTTGAAGCTGAAATATTTTGTGCTCAAAATAAACACTTTTAAAAAACGAAAAGAAAGAGGTAAAAAAACGAAAAGAAAGAGGAATTAGTTTTTGATTTGATTTTTTTTTGAAACCTGTTTCTTGTTCTTGAAGACCTCTCCGAATTTCCAATTTTTCCGGTTGATTGAATTTGTAATCGGAATTGTTTGATTAGTACTTTCTTTTCTTTCCTGAAAAGGAATTTTCCATTTTTTGTGTAGTACTTTCAGCAAGACTTTCTGAAAGTCTAAAAATCATTATTTTAGAATAACTTTCTTCCCATCATTCCGAACACATCAATTGGTTTGGTTTCAATAAATCTTGTAAAAGAGACGAGACATTTTGGAAGAAGAAGAGACGCAGAGAATGCAAGATAACATATGTTACACCAATAAAAAAACAAAAAGTGACAAGTTACCTAGACGTTTTTTGGCATCCCGCCCATAAGCACTTTATTGTCTAAGTTTTCTCCTTATTGTTTTTGTTGTTTCGGTTTTTCCTTAAAGAAACTTGTCCTATTTTTTTGAAGTTTGAACTTTTTCAGGGAATATGAAAAGTTTTCGAAATTTCTGATTATTACACCTTTCGCTCATATCAAGTGTCATTTGTCATGTTGTAAAATTTTGAATTTTCATTTTTTTTTTTTGTTTATTTTTCAATTTCAGCGGATGATGGAAGAGGAGGATTTTTGTTGTTCAGTATGTTTGGATATTTTGATAGAGGTAATTTTGAAATGTTTTTTGTTAGTTTTGTTGATAACGATCTGAAATTTTCAGCCAACAGTGATTCAATGCGGCCATTCGTTTTGTAAAATGTGCATCGAAGAGACTTTGAACACAACGGAGAAGTGTCCGATTTGTCGGAGTGTCGCTGGAAAGTTTGTAATAAATCGGTGAGTATTTTATTGACGCATTTCTAGTAGGTAAAAATATTTATTGAGTTTCTACGTTTTTTTTTAAATTTTGACACGTTTCTAGTAGGTAATATGTTGACCATTTTTTTACAGAATTTTTTATTTTGTAGGTTTTCACTGGCATACATTTTAAAGAACAAATCGGCGAATATTAGCCAGAAATAAAACTGGGTTACTGTAGTTTTGTTTTTGAAAAAGAAACATTTCAAGAATTAGAATTTTTCAAATAGTGATAAGTTGGTAAATATTTGTGCTATTCGATCTGTAGAACTCGATTCTGATTACACAATTCGCCGAAAATTCCATTCAGATCGATAAAGTTTGTTTTTTCACTTAGCTTCTGAAAATCAACACTTTGCTGGCCCGTTCTCAGCAATTATTGACATGATTATTCAACGTCTATTTCTCTAACCAGTAAAAAATTCTGAATCCAAGGACGTGATTTTCAGTAACTTGTAACGTTGTTAATAATTTTGATTGACACTTACTATCTATCTTTTTTCCTCATTTTCAGAAGGTTTAAAAACATCTATAAATCAAGTTTCGATTATTAATTTCTTGTCTAATCGAATTAGTCACACTTAGTGTTGAGATTATTATCTCGTCTCAATTTATTATTTCTCGTATACTTTTTTTTGGAAGTAACAAAAAAAGTTCACTGTTTGACACGTTACATATGACTAACCTAGTACCCGAAACAATATTGCTGTTACAATCTGTTACAATTTTTCTTATTGCAGAGTGCTCGAGAACCTAGTAATCAAATGGATGCAACTAACCGGTCGAGGTGAAGAATATTTCAAGAAAAAAGAGCAAAATCGACGAGCTCTTTTGGTTCGAACTCGCGCATTAGTCGTATTATACACAACTCTATCAACCAGACAGGACAAGAAAATGAGATTGAATGAGATTTTGGAAAGGTTGGATTGCCATAATTTACGACTCGAAATAATGCGACAAGTTTCGATTCAGCAAAATATTGGGATTCGGGTCGAGAAAGTCGATGATGATGTTGTTATACAATTGATTGAGTGATAATTTCTGTGATATTTTTTGAACTTTGTAAATACATAAATCTTGTTTATTTTCCAACGTGTAAATACATATAGTTTTTCAAAAAAAGAAAAAAAAATGAAGTCAGGTCAAAAAACGTGACCTAATTCTCACAAATGAAAAAGTGCCACATCTAACAATCAATCATTTTTCAAATTCACAACCGTATAAAGAATATGGCAAAAGTTAACAGAGAAAAAGTCGAGAATCAGTGTCAACAGTGAGTGAAAAATATGGTACCTCGGTTTTCATTGGGGTGCTCTTGTAAAGAAAACTTTAGCCTAACCATATTTGTTTTTACTGTTACAAAATATTTATAACTAGAAATCAGATTCGGTGAAATAAGTATTGTCAGTGATACCTATTGTGGTACACAAATAAAACTTGATAAAAATGTTTGATAAAAGGTTTCCCGTTTCAACTTTTTCTCAAAATTTCTAGAATATCCAAATCTAAACACTTATAGTGATTCATCAGGATGCTATATTTTTTATCCACAGTGAATTTTTGTGAAAAAAGTTATGAAGTATCAAAGTTGTTTTATTTTCCATTCTATTTCTCGCACTATTCCAACTTATAAATGTAAAATACTTTTATGTGATAGGAATAGAAAATCAACGTGGACAGTATAACTTCATACCCAAAAAACCGGCATAAAAACAAAACTACCTGCGTAGCTTCTAGATGCTTAATTTCAGAATGGAAGAGTCCCAAAACCATGACAATAGTTTTATTCGAATGAAAGCTGGAGGTAGTGTTCCTTCGGAAGAAAAATGTGCGATTTTCGAGAAAAATTTGGAGAAAAAACTGGCATGTTTGATTGATGAAAAAATGAAGGAGTTTGTCGATAAGGTGTATAAAATTGGTGGGTTCTTAGAATGAAAATATGTTCTATTAATGATTTGAATGATGGTGACTTACTGTGGAAAACCTAGTCCTAAATGAATGAAAATTCACTGTTTCACAAATAAAAGAAATTAAATTTCACAAGTTCACAATATTGAACTTGAGTTTAGTGCAATCTCTTTGAGTGTTTCAATTACTGAATATAATTGTTTTTTGCTGTTTCAACATCAAATTGTAGCACTAACTGTATTCTGCAATTTTTGTTAGTTGTTTTTAGTAACAGATTTTTTGAAATTCAATTTTTATCACTGTTACAAAAATCTTATGAAATCATATTTGAAACTACACGCATGCCTGTCACCGAGGGTCAGTGGATTGAGTGCCTAAGCTGTCGAAAATTTTTTTTTTCCTACTCTTTAAATTATTATTTTTTTTGTAGAAGAAAAAAAGTTGATATCAAAATGAATCTTTTTCATAGTCATCCCAATTTTTTTATTCTAGATGTTTTGTCTAAACAAAAGTTTGACGTCTAAAATTTTTCGCTCAAACCCATCTAGTGTTTAGGCCTTTGACATTTTGAATACCAGAAATTTCAGATCCTAAACTTTCACTAAAAAAATAGTTTTTTGATGTTGATACAAAAAATTTCACTGTAATCATATTCAATAGATGTTTACTAATTTTTGTTGATCTCTGCCCAATTATCATTGAATGATTTCATTGAGATTCATAATCAACCTCATTTCTGATTTCAGAAAAAGAAACAACCCTCTCCAACTACTACCTAAAACATTTGATGAACAATTCTCCAAAAGATGCCGATTTCAAAAAATTCCGCGAAAACCCGCACAAAAACCGGAACCCCGACGTATTTTGTCTGGAAGCAACAAGAGTTCGCCTGAAAAATTCAGCTGGTGGAAGTGGTTGTGACTATATTCATGCCAATTATATCACCATTGACAACACGAAAAAGGCCTACATTGCTACACAGGTGAGACCTGTGTATTTTCAGAGAAACAAGGCTATTTCCAGCACCCCATGCCAAGTACCACGGTCGATTTTTGGAACATGGTCTACAACGAGAACATCGAGGTGATAGTCTCTCTGACTTCCCTGGTCGGCCCGGATTTTCCCACGTATTATCCAACAAATCGCCACTCGTACACCAACTATGGATCCTATCAGATTGTTTGTAAATCTATCAAACAAGGTGCTCATCGATACGGTCCACTGATTTACACTCTTGAAGTTGTACCCCAAGATGGTGCTTCGAGCCAAACTGTCCAACTCATCAAATATTCGTCATGGAGTAAAAACCAGGTTCCGATCAAGACAAAGGTCATTATGCAGTTGCTCAGATTCATGAACAAAATGGTTAGTCCTCTAGGTGTAAGATATTTCAGGATATGTTTTTATTGCAGAAAAGCTTTGCCCCAATTCTAATCCAATGTGAAACGGGAATCAATCAATCGGCAGTATTGATCTATGTTGATGCGTTATTCCACCATTTACTAGAGAGTCGAACGGCTGATGTGAGTAGCTTTAAAAAATAGTGTTCTGAACTCAATTTTTGAATTTTCAGGTCGACGCGGTATTCCAGAACATTCGAAAACAACGTTTCGCAATGATGCCACAAAAAATTCATTTTGTGTACTCGATTTATACGGTTTTGGATATGATAAAGGTGGGAAAAAATGGCTCAAAACTGTTTTGGTATGAGAAACAGCCTTTAAATAAAATGTATTTTCACTGTTTCAAAGTTTTCATGAGTACCAGACTGAGCATCGAAGTGTGGTTGTCCATTCACTAACTTTTTAACCTAGCCAGTAATTTTCAGATGCGTTTCCAACATGCCAACTCAAATGCCGATGTTATTGAAAAAATCAAGAGCCTCGATAAATCACTTCGTCCAGTCTTCTCCAAATTTGTCGCCGAAGCTCATGACAACAGAACTTTGTCACCGACTGCAACTGATTTGTTCTTTTGAATAAACTTGTGTGCTTAAAAATTTATTTAAATGTTAATCGGATAATTAGGATAAAATTGGAAACTAGATTTGAAAATGTAAAATCTTCGATTCATGGGTAGATGGAAAACAAAATGAATAGTAACAGTGAATACTAGTTTCAAAATTCATAAGACTTGTGAAACAGTAATTTTTTACTGAGGTTAGCGATGTTATACGTTAGACGAGATCCGAATATCGCCATTTTACCGAGGAAAAACAAAAATAGCGATTCCTCCAAATACAGGGATGTTTTTCTTTTTCATAGTTGATATCAGTTTTTTTTTTGTTGATAAATTACATTTTATCAGTAACATTCTATCATCGTCGTTGAATTGAATTCAAAGCAATAGAAAACTTTTGAAAGAAATTCAAACAGTTAAGAGAGACTTTTTGTAAAAGCCAAAAAGTGAACGGCCATTGAAAAAATCGATTTGGCTTAAACTTTTTTTATTGAAAGCCCTATGTGTGTACAGTACACCACACATGTTTTTTTGGCGAAAAAACTTTTCACCCCCCTGGGGGGAGGGGGTGAAGATAAAAAGTGCTAAAACTTCAAAAAATCATAACTTTGCTCTAAGTGAATATTTTTAGATGATCAAAAACCCATTTTGACGCAAATTTTAAAACGAACAACTTTCACTTTGACAAAAAAATTGTATCATTCCATCTAACCCTATTTTTAACAAGATCAGACCTAAAATCATTAATTTCGTATCTTAGAAAACGCGAGCCTGGGTTTTAACCTATTTAAAAAGATTCCTCGTACTTTTTTACATGTGTTATACATTTTTCGAATAAAAATTAAGACACCTTAGTCTGCGAAAAAAAAAACCGTTTTGCGCGCGGCGCGGGCAAAAGGGCGCGGGCGAAAGGGCGAAATGGCAAACGGGCGATTTTTTTACAAGCTTAGAAAAACCAAACGCCCGTTCGCCCGAACGCCTGTTTGTCCGGTCTTTTTTGTGTGAGACAAATAATTAAGAAAAAAACAGGAAAAAAGACAAACGTGCAAACGGATGAACGGGCAAACGGGCAAACAGGCGTTTGGGGAAACGGGCGAACGGGCGTTCGGGTAAACGATTTTGCAACCTTAATTTCAACATAAATTTTTTTTCAATGGAAAAATTTGTTTTTTAACGTATCTTTTCTTGATACTTTTCCGGCACCGAATTTTTTTTTTTTGAGTTTTTATCAGAATTCATGATTTTTCTGAAACAATGAACTCTTAGGAAGTTCATATCAGAATCGCATTTTTTCCCCCCAGCGAGCGGTAACAAATGTTACAGTTTCATCAAAATATAAACTTTTTGTGAAACAGTAATTATTCACCAAATTACAAAATTCCATAAATAGAACTTCCAAAATTGAAACAATTTGTGAATCATGTTAAATCAGTAATACTTATCATTTGAAATGAAAAATATGAGATTCGTAAAACAGTACATATTTTACAAAGTTTTCCTATTTTTACAAAATGTAAATAAGTATTGTTTTGAAATTGAAAAACACTGTGAACGATCGATTTTTCACTGTTTCATGTTTTATTTTTACCTTAACAGGATTGAATAGTTTGTTGAATTTGTTCACTGCTTCGAGGTACTTATAAATAAAATGCAAATTTGGTTTACCCATATGTTTCTACTTTAGCATGAACAAATACAAAACGATTTTGAAGTCAGAGTTCGCGTCGAATCAAAAAATCTCTCAAATTCGACAAGAGTTCTTCTAGGTTGGAAATATTTAGGAAAATTCCGCTAGACGTAAAAATTACATATATTCATAACTAGGCGAATTATGTTTTATCAACAGTCAACTGCGCGTTACCGATCCTAAATTAGATTTGGAAAGCATAGGATAACTGTAGTTTGGGAAGTTACCGTTTCTAGATTTTTATAACACCAAATAAAATTAACCAGTTTAATTTGCTGATTGAAAAAAAGAGTTTTTAAAAACAATTTTCGAAAGAACTTGAGTTTGAAAACTACAAACCAAAATGAAAGTTTATGAGAGGAAAGGAAAAACACTGTCTCAAAACATAACAGAGTTATCCGTAAGCTTTGTGATACATTGTCAATATTTTACTGTTTCAAAGTTCATATAACTACTCTTTCACTTTGCATACAACATTCTGTTGGAATACCAATATTCTCCATTGTTTCTATTACATTCCTATCAATTTTGTTGTTTTTGCCATCAAAACAACAAACAAAACATGGTGTATAAATGTGTCACCTCCCCTTTAGCAATATCAATTCAACAATAAAACACTTCGGGATATTCTACGTCTCTTCAACTCGCATACTGTTTCCATGTCTGCTCTTCGAAAGTGTGAAGATTGGGGGCGTGAGCCAAACACTGCCCACGATAACAGATCATTCACAACTTCATTATGTCTCGTGAGCTGTTCAATATATTTTAATTTATTTTTTTGTTTTTTTCTTTTTTCTTTTTTGAATTATACATACGTCATTTTATAAGTCACATTTTCACTGTTTCAAGACATTATCAACACCAGATGAAATATTGAAGATGGATAAAATTTTTACAGGGATTATTCACCAAAAAATCTAGTTTTCGAGAAAAAAATGTTGAAATTTATTAATATTATACTTTCCAAATTTCAGTTTTAGAATAACATTCTCACAAAAGCTGGACTGAAAAATATCTCGAAGGTATCCCTATGACCCCTCACATCATTTTCAGTTCCTTGATTTACAGTCTGCAAAAAGAACTTTTTATCGATGAGAATAACTGAATCTGAGTGTCGGAATCACAACCTAAGAGAAAATTCTATCAGTTTTTTCTAAGTTTATATATTTTTTTAAATTAAAAATTTTATATTGCACACAAAAACCCCTTATATCGTTTTTTGTTATTGCTCGTTTCGTTTTTCCATTCCTTTCGCTTCGATCTACAAGTGTCTGATTCTCTCATTTTCACTCACTATTTCGTTTACAAATTAGATCAAAAAATGTCTTTCTACGAAAGAATGAGAAAGTCAGAATAGGCAATACCAAAAAATCCATTTTTTCGTCGTCACCAAAACAATAAACAAAACATGGTGTGTAAATGTATCACATCCCCTTTAGCAACATCAATTTAACAATAAAACACTTAAGGATATTCTACGTCTCTTCAACTCGCATACTGTTTCCATGTCTGCTCTTCAAAAGTGTGAAGATTGGGGGCATGGGTGAACCTTGCCCCACGTTTATAACTTCATTGTGTCTCTTGAGCCCGTTCACTTTTATATTTTGGTTTAATTTTTTGTATGGTTATATATTTTTGATTATGTTTTTTTACAGAAAAAGAAACAATGCCAGTTGCCAGAGGAATTGTCAAGTCCCAATTGAAGAGAAGCCGCGAGATTGTCGCCAACCAGGATGATATCATTCAAAAATTGCAATGGCAATTAATGGAAGCCACTGGTGCTCTCAAGTTGGCCAAAGAGGTAGGTCCGGGTTTTTTTAGCCATTTTCTGCAAAAAGGTGGGGTAAAGGGACTCAACAAGTTGTTTTTGAATGAAGGAACACACTTTTTTTGGTAGGGATTTTCTACCGAAATGTCTGGATTCGAGAAAAAAAGTTCAGAGTCAAAAATTTGGAAATTTTCAACGTATACGTTAAAAGTTTCCAAATTTCTTTTTTCAAATGCCACGTTATTTCATTTTTAGTTGCGTACATTTGTTGCTTGCCACACAAACTTTCAAGAAATTGGAAAAAATCACAAGTTTGTGTGCCGCAATTTTGCATAATCATTAATTTTTCCCCTTTGTTTTTTCTTTTCAGAAGGGGCGTGGCTTAAATTGTGTACACACCGCGACTAGAAAAAATGTTCTTTTTTTTTCAACGTTAAATGAATTTTTCTCGAATACTAGACTTTTCCGTAAAAAATCCCTCGAGGGTCTTACCTAAAAGTATGTGCTCTTTCCTTTAAGAAAAAACTTGTTGAGTTCCTTACCTTTAACATACTTACTTCATGATTCATTATCAACGTTCATTTCTTCTTTACAATCAAATTTTTTTAGGAAAACAAGCAACTCGAAGAGGAGAATTCAGCTCTGAGATTCGGAACAGAAATCTCAGACGAATTGTTGCGACTTTACAAACGTTCGGTTAAAATGGAGAAGAATCGAGCCGACCACTATGAACAACATGTCAGGTTCCTCCAAGAGAATCAAGCTCTTGAAGCTCGAATTGCTCATCCACATTTGGAAGAGCAAGACAATTCAGAAGAGGAAGAGGAATCTGACGATGAATATTCTGAAGACGAATTTTCTGAAGGCGAAGAGGAATCTGATGAGGGTATCGATTCTGAAGGAGAAAGAGAAGAATCTTCTGAGGACGAGGAAATCGCCGGAAACTTAGAGGAAGAGCCAGTCGAAGCCATGCATCCAGATGTTGTTCTGGACAACGTGCGAGCATTTGAATATGTTCAACGATTTGATGAGTATATTGACGGATGGATAATCGAAGAAAATGAGCATTTTGGTAGCGATGACCTAGGTGAGTATTCAATTTTGATAAGGGATTTTTGATCTTTCTTCTAAATATTACTTTAACGTCTTCTCAAACTCTATTTTTTCAGAAACCCGTGAAGTCGCCGCAAGATACAGCGGCTGGTAACTCTCGCACAACAACACTCATTCAACTGCCACGCCCACTTTTCCGCGCCGCAAGGTCTACCAGCTCAATTTGCACATTTCTAATAACAATAATAAAAATGTTTTGAATCCACAAAAAAGTCAACTCCTTTTTTTGTACCCTAAAAAAGTTCAAAAAACGTGTAAAAAATTGCTTTCTATTTTTCGACGAGTTCC
Organism: Caenorhabditis sp. 38 MB-2015; assembly: GCA_900536415.3. Classification (NCBI taxonomy): domain Eukaryota; kingdom Metazoa; phylum Nematoda; class Chromadorea; order Rhabditida; family Rhabditidae; genus Caenorhabditis; species Caenorhabditis quiockensis. The sequence goes on from LR551939.1 coordinate 24,185, forward strand.
TATGTTTTTCCCAGCTTTTTTTGTTTCATTTATCTGTATGTTTTTATAAAAATAAATTTGCAAATTTTAAATCTCGCGTTATTGTTTTTGTTTTCATTCGGGAAGGGGAAATTTGATGAATCACACCACCAGAAACTTGTAAAAAACAAGTTCCAACTCAAAATATCTGAAGAAACTTCTTGGTTGTACTCAATTTCAATCTCAAACGCTGCAATTTCCAGTAACCCGCCAAATGACAGTTTTTTTTTCTGAATAATAAATTGCGCAGCACAATTTTTTTCTGTTTCAAGAATCTCTTTTTTTGAGTTTTGGATAATTTTTCTAATTTGTGGACATTAAAAGATCCAATGAGAATTTGTTAACTAGGCTCCATGGCCGACTGGTCAGCACACGCGTCTTGTTTAGCATTTGTCATTCACAGGCCATTTCTGATAGTCCTGCTGCAGGCTTGCGTAGTACATACCAGGGTGATAAATCTGTAGCTGGGCTGACACATGTACTCCGCAGACCTGTGGCAGGAATGACTCATTTTTGCAGCCCTGCGAAAGACCAGCCACAGGTATACTAAAAAATACGTGGAAGACCTGTGGCAGGTCTTTGGCAGGGCTGCAAAAATGAGTCATTCCTGCCACAGGCCTATACCATCCTGGTATGTACTACGCAGGCCTGCAGCAGGACTACCAAAAATTACCTGTGTCAATCCTACGACAAGCTCAGGTTCTGTTCCGCCTTGCATCCAAGCATTTTTTCTTTTTTTTTTGCCAACTGCACAAAATGAAGAATACTATTTTCATTTATCTGTATTTTTTTTAAATTCTAAATTTCTGGTGTTTTCTCTAATTTCTATCACACGTTCACAAAAAGGTGAAAAATGTTGAACCTTGGAATTTTTCACAAGAAAAATATGTTTTTCAAAAGTCGATGATTCATCTTTTCTGCCCCAACGTTTTCATGTTATTGTTTGATGCATAAAATGACGGCGAAAAATGCCTTTTTTGTTGAGGTTGGTGCTTTGTGTGTAGTTCTCTCGGACAACGATATTTGCAGAATGTTCCAATTTTTTCATTGGTGTTGGCGTTTGGACATTTGGTGGTCAGGTATTTTTTGATTGTGAGTTTTTGAGAAAGTACCTGTTATAAACTAAAGAACGCGCCTTATTGATTGTATATGTGATTTTTCCAAGCGTAAAATGAAGTTTTCATAGAATTTTAATATCAGATCCGGCTTCTACGTATATGATTACTCCAGAAAATTTATTCATTCTGTTCTAAAAGTCAAAAGCGCAACAACTGAAACGAGAGCCTGAAACTTTCAATAATGAAGTTCGAAGTGAGTTCTAGTAATATCCCTCTCGATTATAAATAGCCAGAATCGGAATGAGAGATTTTAAACCCAAAATTGTAAAAATAAATGTTGAAACAGAAAAAAAAATGAAAATCTATTTGACAGCTTGAACTTTTCAAAAAGACACGCAAAATTCCAAACACGAAGTCTCAAAAAATTTCGATAAAAAAAATAAAAATTGGAAAACGAAAATATTTTTTACCTTTCCAAAGTTTTGTTAGACTCATTTGGTTTTTCCTATAATCATTCTAGTTTACAGTTCATACTTCTTTGTGTTTCGTACAATTAAAAAAGTAAAAAAGTCACATTCAAATTATATTTTTCTCTTTTTCAAGTTTTTAATGACTGCTTTTTTTAAAACATTAGAGTGATTTTGACATCTTTAGTTTCCAAATAGCAGCAAAAAAAAAATAGAAAAGTTTTAAAAACCAGTTGAAAACAAAAAATTACCGTATCAATTTAAAGGAGCTCGTCGATTTTTCACAAAAAACTTTACTTGTAGTAAACCAACACACCTGATTGACGCGTTCATTTTCAACAACAAGATCAAGTCAACTAAATTGGTCAGTTAAAGGGGTTATTCCCTAATTGAAACTTGATAATGTTCTCTTCACCATTCGATCAAGTTCAAGTTTTAAAGGGGGGGGTAAAGTGACTTAGCAAGTTGCTTTTAAATGAAAGAGCTCATTTTTTTATTCTAGAAACATTTTATGCGAAATCACCAAACGATATGGTGTACGAGTAAAAAAAGGGTGAAAAGTAAAAGTTTGGAATGTTTGGAATAATAGCGTATTTCTCCTACTTGTGTGGAGGGAATTCAAAGTTCATTTTTTATTTATTTATTTTTTTTTGTTTTTCAACCAAGCATCAAAATCACAATTTTCTGACAGATCAAGGGTTTTCGGGGGTGGCGAACATCGTGGTAATGTTTATTTTGCACCAAAATGGAGCTGCACCCGAGTTTTCACCAATTTTAGGTCCAAAATATAAATGTCCCAGAATGAATATTTTCATAAATGATTACATCACGTATATTTTTTATTTGTTTTTTCACTTTTTTTGGAATTTGAAATGCCGTTAGTCATCGTTGTGTTTTTTAAAGTTTTTCTCTTTGAAAATGTTTTTTCAAAGACTGATGTTTTTTCAAAGACTGATGTTTTTATATAGCTACAAAATTTCATACAAATTCGAGTCAATTTTGAGCATTTTCATTTTGCACTGATTCGAAAACCTATTTTCTGAGAGTTTTAGCAAAATCTGGGACATTTATATTTTGGACCTAAAATTGGTGAAAACTCGGGTGCAGCTCCATTTTGGTGCAAAATAAACATTACCACGATGTTCGCCACCCCCGAAAACCCTTGATCTGTCAGAAAATTGTGATTTTGATGCTTGGTTGAAAAACAAAAAAAAAATAAATAAATAAAAAATGAACTTTGAATTCCCTCCACACAAGTAGGAGAAAAACGCTATTATTCCAAACATTCCAAACTTTTACTTTTCACCCTTTTTTTACTCGTGCACCATATCGTTTGGTGATTTCGCATAAAATGTTTCTAGAATAAAAAAATGAGCTCTTTCATTTAAATGCAACTTGCTGAGTCACACTACCCCCCCACTTTAATTAGGGAATAACCCCTTTAAATATGAATGGTTTGCTACAAGTGAATTTTTTGTAAAAAAAAATTGGCAACCCGCTCTTTTAAAAGGGGGGGGGGTAACACCAAAAAATGTTCGAATTAAAAAGTGCCACCGACATAGTAAAACCACCAAGGGAATTTTAACCGAAAAGCCTAGTATTCGAGAAAAATGGAGTTAGAACTTTTTTTGAACGTATACGTGAATTAAAAAAATGCGGAATGGCGAATTTCTGAAATACTAGGCTTTCCGGTAAAAATTCCTTTCGATGGTGCTCTTTCTTTTGAGCACAGTTTACTTTTTGGTGCATCTCTTCCTTTGAAGTTATTTTTGGTGCAGCTTCGACCAATTTCGTCGTGTCCCCCCCCTTTAAACGAGTACGGTACCTTTTTGGTGTGTTTGGACAGGATTGTTCAACTTCTATTAACACTGTCGATGTCAGTTTTCGATGGTTTTTTAAAAAACCTTAGAAAGAAAAAATTTTTTGCATTAGAGACCACTTGATCAAAGAAAAAAATCTAAGTTTCAGTTCATTATTCGGTTTTTATAGATAACAAAATTCACTGTTTCAGAACTATGATAATAGCTTGTTACAGGCTGGTTCAAGCACTGTGAAAAAACTCTAATTACTATTTTTCATGGGAAATTTTTGTCTCAATTTTTATTAACCCAAAACTCTATCCGGTTATAGATGTCCAAAAATGACTAATTATTTTGTTTCTGTAAAAAAACTCCACACCAATCAAAATTAATAAGTAACAACAACTATAACCACGATTTCAAACGTATGATACACTTGGAAAATTAATTTGATTTTTGATGACGTAGATCATTCGAAAGGTTTTTTTTAGCAGCGATGGCTCAACGAGGAATATGACAAAAACGAGAACAACACTCATTACTGTATGTCATTGATCCTCGAACTCCTTATACTTCTCCATATTTCCTCGATGCTAATCGATCTTGTTTTTCGAACCTATTCAACCTTCAAATATTGCATGGTTCTTCAGGTTAGAGCTCGAAAATAAAAAATCAAAAATCTGAAACAGACAAACACTTGAAAAATTCCAGATCACAACACTTTCCACAAGTATATTCCTATTTGTATATTTGTTCTGTTTCTTTGGTGAATTATTTTTTGCCTGGGTAGGAGATAATAATACATGTAAGAAGAGTGTTTTAGAAGTTTTTAGAACATATCCAAATTTTTTTTATTTAGGCAAACAACTTGGCATTGGAACTAAAGAAATTGTTAGTATTGATAACACAACTACTACTCCCCATACTCTAATTAATAAAGAAGGTAACATTTAAAAAATAATTTCAAACAGAAAATTCATATTTTCCAGAAATATGCGTTGAAGCCATTGAAACTACAATTAGTTTACAACTTTTGGATGGTTTGCTCATTTTGATATGTGCTCTTTTGAGTTGTTTGATTTTGAGGTTTACCTGGCACTTTTCTAGTGTTCATCGGCCGAAATGTGATTTTGATGAGGATGATGATGATTATGAAATTTCATAAAATAATTTTAAAATTTTTCTGTAGTCGGATTTTTTTTTACTGTTTCGAAGTTTTCGTGAATACTGGAAAAGTTATATTTAATACTAAAGTGAGACTTGGCATTCGACGAAAAATCATCAAAAACTTCAGATATCAAACGCAGGTTTAATATTGAAAAATTCTACTTTAGTTCATGAAAGGTTTAATTTTGATAAAAAGCCATTATATTTTTTGATTCTAAAATACTCTATCTAAAAACTTTTTTTTGCGATTGCCGAATCTTGTTAGACTTTCGAAACAGTTGAAAAATCAGATGATTTTTGCAATCAAACAAAACATTTTACTGGTTGAAAAAAATATTAATTTAATCAAAGATGTTTGGTTTATTTTTTTCCTGTTCCAAATGTCCCATAAATACCAAACGAGGGCTTGTTCGTCGCTTCTGCATTCTGTCAGCCATGATTTGAGAGAAAGTTGTTTTCACATCAAAATGATGGAATCGACAAAGTTGTTCATCAAGTTAGGTATTTCATGAAAAAAAAAAACTAATTATTTCTGTATTTGTTACAATTGTCCATCACAAAACAGTGAACTAAATTATTTTTCAAATTTTTTTTTGAATACTCATAGAAACAATAATTTTTTAGAATAATAATGCGAGTCAGAAAACGACGATTGAGAAGTTTAAAGGTCTTGTACCCAATTTTTTCTTCGACACTGTTCTTTACACCATTCTATTCGGAATGTTTTTTTATGTATGCACAAAAATTTTCAGATTATGAAATTGCGTTTGAGTGTTTGAATTTTAAGCTCAAAGTAGGCCCAATTCGCTTTTTCGTCTTCCTTTCTCGTCTGCGTCTCTCCAATTCATCGTTTGTTCTCGCTTCCTCCTCAAAGAAGGACAAAGGAAAAGCGAATTGGGGCCTCTTTGATCATAAAAATTGAGTACTCAAACGCAATTTGGTAATCTGAAAAAAAAAACATTCCCAATCGAATGGTGTAGATAACAATATCAAAAAAAAAATTGGGTACCGGACCTTTAAATATTTGAAGCTTCGTTTTTGAAAACGAATTTATAGCAATTTTTGCCATCACTCAAACACAACCATCGAACAATAGTGTTGCTTCGCAAAATTGTAGTTTTTTCGAAACAGTACATTTATTCTTGAACGTTTACTTTTCTGTTATAGGAACATTTTCGTAGGCCGGTTAAATCAACTCGATAAAAATGTGAAAAATATTCTCACTGTTTTAATGTATTCGTAAACCTTTTCGAACACAGTTCAACTCTGGAATAAAACTTGTCAATTCGAAAATTACTGAAATTAGAGTCCAGTCACAAATCTTGAACAAAAAATATCACAGATTCATTTGAAACAGAACAATACAGAACAAAATAAACATAAAAGACAATTTCTAATCATCGTCATCATCATCTTCTGGAGCAGGTAACTCAAACTTCGGAATCCGATTGAGACAATCATACACTTTTTCCTGAAGTCTGTTAAATGTAAATACATGATCCACAGTGTGCAGTATTTGACAAAATTGAGCGAACATTAAAAGTGGTCAAAACATATACGTATTATTCGAAACAGTCATGAGGAAGCTTTATGAATTTTGTGGAACAGAAAAAAAATGTAAAATTTGAATTTTCATCATCGAAAATTATGGTTATGAATTTCCAGTTTCTAGTAAAACCATTTCACAATTTCAACTTTCATTGAATCACTTTATTTTTTTGGTAAATACTGATCACGCGCAACACCAATGGAAGAAATTGATATGAATACTCATGCATTTTTTGAAACAGAGAAAAATATAAACTTGAGACTGATGAAACAACGTTTTTTGATTTCCAATGTTTCTGTTTCACAGACCGAAAAACTAGAAAAACTGCTACATAAAAGAAATTTAAAAAGTGTTGAGTTTTTGACTGATTTTGAATAATTCTATGATTGTGAAGGCAGCTTTGATTCACAGTTTTCAAAGCTGATTTTCGACAAATACTCCTAATCACTTGGTTCCAGTTTTTCAAAAATTTATATTACAGAATAATTGCGCTGTTATTTTGTTTTCGATATTAACTAAACACAACCATCGAGTATCAACATTGTCTAGTAAGAACCTCTGTACTTTTTTCAAAACAGTTAATTTATTCTCGAACGTTTACTTTTCTATAATAGCAACATTTTCGTAAGCCAGTAAAATAAGCTCGATAAAAGTGTGAAAAATATTCTCTCCGTTTCGATGTGGTCTTGAACACTGAGCACAGTTTAACTCTGGAATAGAACTTGGCAATTCTTAAATTACAAAAAAAGAGAGTCCAATCACAAATCTTGAAAAAAATATCACAGATTCATTTGAAACAGAAAAAAAACAGAACAAAATATACATAAAATAAAGGTCCTAATCATCGTCATCATCATCTTCTGGAGGCGGTAACTCAAATTTCGGAATCCGATTGAAACAATCATATACTTTTTTCTGAAGTCTGTTGAATGTGAACACATGATCTCCACAACCGGCAGTTTTCAAACCATTTGTCAAGTATGCCACAATAATTTCGTTCTCAACGTCAACTCGAACTGAAAAAAAAATACAACAATTTACGGTCACGCCCGATTTTTGAGATTAAAGTCTTACCCATTTGTCCACCTACTCCAGGATGACCAAATTGCCATGTGTGCTGAAAATACATACATAGTTACAGTAGCTTATTGTCAATAATCTTCGCTTACATTAGGTGATTTGAAGTATGTGAATCCGTGCTCTTTGTTTTGCGGCTCTCCAATCAAATGATCAAATGCGGTCATATTTCGGGGTGAGCTGATTTTCTCAAAGGTCTCCTTTGATATCAAACTTCCGTCCAGGACTAGTTGATGAAGCTGAGCAAGAGCTCTAGCCGAGCCGATACCATTCACCGCTGGCTGTCCAACAAGCCGCAGATCACTGTTGTTGAACATGGTGAAGTCCTAGAAAAGGTTTCAATTGTGATATACTTGGAGCCACTTTCAAGGAAGAGCTCACCGTTCCCATGTTGCTCAAATTCTTCCGAGCATAATGGAAATATCCACGTGGATTGTAGTAGAACCTGGCTAGTTTCAGAATTGATTTGTCGTAGGCGACTTCCCTTGTCACGAGGTTTTTAGGACATTTGAATAATCGAGCAAGACGGTTTTCTTCAGATGAGCATTCGCCAATGTGAATGTCGATATCTGAAAGAATACATCTGGTTGATGGGGTTGTATTTTAGTGAACTTTGTATCACTTCAACAATGCTAGTTTTTAGATGCTATACTAATCATGAAATTTTTAAGAAGTAGTTTCTATAAATTCATAGAAACAGTTAAAAAATGAAAGTAACCGCCTATACATAAAGCAATTTTGAAAAAGTAGTTTTAAAGTTTCATAAAAATTAAAAAACATACTTTACCGTTTCAAAAAACATTCAACAACTGGGAAAGTTTTTTAAACGATATTCCATCGAATTGTGGTTTATGCATTTTTTTTTTGATGTATCCTGGTATTTCAGTACTCTGTTAACGCCACAGAGTTTAATTATGAGGATTCAAAAAAAAAAAATCACGAAAAAAAGTCTGACAACTGTTATATACATATTGATTTGAGGATATTTGAAGGTGGATCATGAAGCTTTTTTCAAGTCTTTGAAAAATTGATGCATTTTTTTTTTGTTGTTGAAAATTCACTGTTTCAAAAAGTGATAAAGGACATCGGCTGACTTGATGGTGTTAATACTTTGTGTCATAGCAGGGTTCCGATCTGGATCGTACAAATCCGATTCGGGACTAGAAAAGCCCCATGATCCGGTCACAGTGTTGATCCAAAAATCTATAGTAGATACGGGAGAAAAACATGGGTGCTCTTAAATAAGTTCAGTGGTATCAAGAAAAGTCGGTTCTGTGAAATAAGTCTCTCGATTCGTTTCGGAATGACCCGGATCATGACCCGATTCCACTCCAATGAAAAAAATTCGAACCGGATCACGACCCGATCCGTTATTAACCCGTTTCATTTGATCCGGATCGTGGCTCGATCCGATTCTGATCCGATCCAATCAATCCGGGTCACGTTTTCGATCCGGTAATTATCCGGATAGAAATTCGGATCGTGAACTTTTTTTTCGAAATGCATTGATTGAATAAATTTCACGAATTAAAAAGTAGAAATGAATTTAAAAGAATGGTTTTCACGTCACAATATTTTTCCACTTATTTTTTTTTGTTCCGATTCGGATTAAAAATGGATCGGGTCGGATCGAAACGTGACCCGGATTGAATGGATTGGATCAAAATCGGATCGATTCATGATCCGGATTGAAACTTGTCGCGCCGAACTAAAATGGGTCCGATCCGGGTAGATCAGTTGGTCCAAGATTTGTTCTGACTTAAGTTGGAATCCAGTCACACTCGATCAAAAAAGAAAAAAGAAAAAATGGATTACTCTGGGAATCATCCTGTGTTCAAATATTTGACTTTGGATTTTTTGTTTCGTGAATTTATTCGTCAATCCGCCCGATTTGGAACACTGTGTCATAGTATACTGTTTTCCAGTTTTTGAATTTTTGAAAAATATTACAGAATTACATTATTTGTAATGACGTTAAGCTGCATAAACATTATGTTATCATTATATTAGTAAAAAATGTTAAGTCATAGCTTCATTGAATGTTTGAAACGGAAAACTCCCAAATTTCAATTTCTAACATTTGAGCCTACAGAAACTGAAGTTGGATTTTCAAAAAATGAGGACAATTTTTCCACAACAATTTACATGCTTCCTAGCGGAGCTAAATATGAAAAATCACGTCATGTCAGCGCAATGAAAAACAGCAATTTGCGAGGTTGAGAGAGACGCAGAGAAAAGTTCTCCGAGAGAAGTACAACAGTGAAAATTTCCATGGCCGACTGGTTAACGGGCATGTCTTTGAATCGAACGACGGCGCCGAGGTCTGGTTCGATTCCCCCACGCGCCAAAACTTTTTATTTTTCTTTTTTTTTTTCAAATTACATTTTTTTACAACGTTCTCTTGTCAGATACTACTCTCACAAATATTTTGAATACATTTTTATGTTTCGAAAACACATTAAACTGTAATTTGAAAAAAAAAGAAAAATAATAAAAAAGTTTTGGCGCGTGGGGGAATCGAACCAGAGCTCGGCGACGTCGTTCGATTCAAGACATGCCCGTTAACCAGTCGGCCATGAAAATTTTCATTGTTATACTTCTCTCGGAGAACTTTTCTCTGCGTCTCTCTCAATCTCGTCAATTGCATGCTGACATGACGTGAATATACAGATTCCAAACAGAAAAAATGCCAGATTTTATTTAACAATTCAAAACGTATATCACTTGAAAATATTCCAGTCTGAATATTTTATTTTTTAGAAGACAACAATCCATGTCCTAGTGTAAGAAGTTATAGCTCAAAAAAAAATGTTTTCACAGAACCACTAAAACCGTAGCTGACTTCCTGTTTCCTTCTGTTAACACAAAATACTTATAGTTAGATTTGAATCCCCTCCTGGAAAACTCACAGTGTTTACTAGCAATTTCCTCTCTGAAAAACTGTCCAACAGGTCTATGTTCCACATCAACCCTTCGGAAAATCTCATCTGCCAAAAATCCAAAAGTAAGTGCATGATATGCGGTTTTTGTGCCAGGTGGATAAACTGGAGTCGCACTTTCAATAATCTTTGACATTCGATTATGATCCACCATCTCTTCAATGCTCAATTTCACATCAGGAAAGAATGGTAGACCAGCCTAGAATCAAAATTTTCACCGGTAAAATAAATCAGGGGACTTCTTACTGTATGTGATAAAACCATGTCGATAGTGATGTCTTGTTTACCATTGGCATCAAATTCCGGCCAAAACTTGATGACTTTGTCGTTGTAGTCGCAAAGACCTCGATCTACTAAGATGGCGAAACAGATGGCGGTGACACTTTTGGTGCAACTGAAGATTGTTGAGATTGTGTCTTCTTTCCATTCTTTGCTAAAGTTTTTTTTTATATGAGAAGTCTACTGTTAATGTACCAAAGATGTCAAGTGAAAAATTTCTGTTCGACTAAAAAAGTATTGATTTCATTTTTTTTTTTGTAAAATATGTAATGTTTTTGAAATCGTAAAACTTTTCAGTTCCAAAAACCAGATGAATTTTGAAATTGTTTCGAAAGTTAATATAATTTAACTGTATTAAAGACGTTAGCTCAGATTTTGTAGATATATGTTTTTGATATCGCAAAATTTACCAGTTTCAAAATAAAGATGAATCTTGCAACTTTTTCGAGAGTTAACAAAAGTTAATTTTGTTGCAAGCTATGTATAATTCAGATTTATTCGGAACATGTTTTTAAAGGCATATAATTTTTCAGTTCTTAAAACTAAATAGATGAATCTTGAAATTTTTTCGAAAGTTAATATAATTTAACTGTATTAAAGACGTTAGCTCAGATTCAGCGCAATGAAAAACAGCAATTTGCGAGGTTGAGAGAGACGCAGAGAAAAGTTCTCCGAGAGAAGTACAACAGTGAAAGCTTCCATGGCCGACTGGTTAACGGGCATGTCTTTGAATCGAACGACGGCGCCGAGGTCTGGTTCGATTCCCCCANCGCAGAGAAAAGTTCTCCGAGAGAAGTACAACAGTGAAAGCTTCCATGGCCGACTGGTTAACGGGCATGTCTTTGAATCGAACGACGGCGCCGAGGTCTGGTTCGATTCCCCCACGCGTCAAAACTTTTTTATTATTTTTCTTTTTTTTTCAAATTACATTTTTTTTACAACGTTCTCTTGTCAGATACTAAAAAATACACTCTCACAAATATTTTGAATACATTTTTAAGTTACGAAAACACATTAAACTGTAATTTGAAAAAAAAAGAAAAAATAATAAAAAAGTTTTGGCGCGTGGGGGAATCGAACTAGAGCTCGGCGCCGTCGTTCGATTCAAAGACACGCCCGTTATCCAAACGGCCATGAAAATTTTCATTGTTATACTTCTCGCGGAGAACTTTTCTCTACGTCTCTCTCAATCTCGTCAATTGCACATGACGTGAAAATTGTTTGTTTTTAATATCATAAATATTGAAACTGCATCTAACAAAAAAAAAACACATTTACTGTTTTCACTGAAAACAGCAATTTGTATGTCAATAAAAAAGTTATAAACTTCCAAAAAAACAAAAGTTGTCATTGTAAATGCGGGATACATTAAAAAATAGAAAAACTTCACTGTTCCAGAAAGATTTATTAAAAATGGCCGAAAAAAATAGTACTCGTGGCAAGTAAAAAACAACGTCGACAGTAAAACTGTTTCAAATTCAAAATCCTGTTTTTTACTGTTACAATTTATAATGTAATTCAAAAATGTTTGCAACTTTCTCAATATACTTGTCAAAAAAAAAAAGGTTTTGATTTCCAGAATTTATTTTCCAAAACTGAAGATTGCTAAATTTTCTCAGAAGTGGCATCTCAAAATTCGTTTTTCCGATTCACGTTTGAAATGTTTCTCGGACATTTGATAATTCTGAAATCAAAGCAATGTTCATTTTACTGTTTCGTGATGAAACTTCCTTTTTTGAATCACTAAAAATCGCATTTTTTTTACTGTTTCACGAACTTTTGTTAATTTTGAGATCGAGAAAATTTTTGATCACCGACGCATTTTATCTACGAATAAAATAACTCACTTGCACTCTGGATCCGCATAACCTCCCCACAAATCAACAATCACTTTCCCCTTATGGATCACACAAAACGCGGCTCCGGCCTTCTCCCATCCTTCTGTGAAGTTTTTTCTGAAAATTTAAGATTTCTGTAATCTTAAATTATTTTTTCACATGCCTGAAAGAGTCCTTGACATCGCAAAAAATGTTCTCAGCGATTCCATGAATCGGAATCTGTCGCTTATGACCCTTGTTTACCATTCGAGAACTGCAAAAAAAATAAGCAAACAAATAATAGAAAAAAGACAAAAAGAGGACTTAGAAAAAACACAAAACAAGAAATAGAGAAACAGGTTCGAATCGGACACAAGGACACAATATGCATGCGACCCTGAACAAGTTTAGTTGACTGATAGATAACCTTTCTGGAGTACACACACAAAAAAACAACAAAAAAAGATATTGCGATGACGAGGAATCGAACCCGCCACCTCTACATTGTGAGATCAACGCACTACCTTAATACCACGTGTACTGATGGTGTAGTCGTACAAATTATTATGAAAGTGAACAATGAGAATTCAAAAAAAAAAAATTTTGAAAATTAATAAAACAATAAAAATGTTTATTTACAAGAAATGATGAAAAATCGATAAACTCTCGGAGGATAGAGATGAAAGAGAGAAAGACAGAGAAAAATCGAAAAAAAGAGATATTTAGAAGTGAAAGTGTTATGCTAATCAGGTTGTTGACCCCGTTACTGTAGAGGGTACTGTAGTTTGTGAGAAAGAAAAACGGTATAACCAAAAAGAGAAACTTCAAGTTCTATATAGTGAATTTTTAATATTAGAAAAAGGGAGATTATCCAACTTTTTTGCGGATTTATGTATGATAAGATTAATTTTTTCATTTAGGGGAGGAGGATTGGGATTTTGGAATTTATTTTACAATTCGTGATTTTTCCATGAAATGACATGAAATCGAGGAAAATATCAACTATGAAACCTGCCGAAAAACAAAAATTGAACCAATTTTTTTACGAAAACCATTAAAAATTCCAGATGTCAACGTTTATCAGGCAATAAAACATTTAGTGCAGGGTTTCAATTTTTTTTTCTATCATAATTATTCACATTTTTTTCTAAATAATGATAAACTTTTTAGAATTTTCCAAATTTTCAATGAAAAATTCCTGTTTCAAACAACTTATCTAACCTTTATAAACTTTTTGGCATGTTGACAAACTAAAAAATTTAAGTTATTTATAGACTAGTGGGCCATCTTCTCAAAGCGAACAATAGGATTTTTTATTTTTCGAAAGTTAACCGTTTCAAAGAGGAAATCTAACAACTAAAATTTCTCAAATTAATATTTTCTATTCTGTTATAAAAGGAAAACAGTTTTTTTTTTCAAAAATCCACAAAAAAATTACCGTTTCAAAAAGGAAATCTAAAATCTGAAATATTACCAAAATTATATGGTCGAACTTCGAAATAGATTCAGGACTCCCTCAGACACTCTTATGATTTCTGTTGTTCAAAAACAAAACGTGTCAAAAAATAGTTAAAATAAACAAAATCACTATTATCTAATAGGAAGAATTAGGTATGTTGAAGCAAACATTGTTCGCCTCTGAATTCAGCATTTTAAAATATTTATCCAATAATCTCAAAAGTTTTTTGAAACCGTAAAAACATTTTTTGGAACTTTTTCCATGTAACCTGCAACTTTGACTTTTTCATAGGTCACGTGAGCGGAAAAATTGTATCTTTCAGTGTTTCGTGAAATTCCTGTAAAAACGACATCTTGAAATAAGTAAAACTCCGAAACAGATATGTTGATATGTTGATAATAGATTAATATGTTGATATGTTTGATATGTTAATATGTTGATAATAATTATATGTTGATAATAGATTAACATCTCTGGAAAAAAAATAAAAAAGTAAGCAGTGTTTTTTGAAACCGTAACTTTATGTACCCAAACCTTATTAATTTTCTCTTTTCATTTCCCAAAAGTTGGGCCAAAACAATATATTTCAAAAAGCTGGAGAAATACTACAATGTATCTATATTTTATGAAATTGAAATTGCTAGAATTTTTTCAAATAACTCAAACTAACAAATATTTTATTAAAAACTCTTATTTCAATGAAATATGAAGCTGGCGGAATATCGAAAAAACTACAGTTTTAAGAATATAAGGAATTTAGGATTGTACAATTGAGGTTTTATTCCTAGGGTCAAATAGAATAATAGAATTTTCAAAAATCTTCCTAATCTTATGAATGGACTTCTTTGATATTAAAATGACTGTTCCTTTTTGTCTTTTTCATATAAACAATACAATACTATAGTAAAAAACTTATTTTTCAAATTACTACAACATTTCTGTTCATGTATCAAACAACAAATTTTGTATTCTGCTCATAGCATTATTTGAAAAAAAAATCGTGTAAATCTATGAAACAACGTCAAGTAGTGGTTTTGGAACAGTAAATTTTTTTTTCAGAAAGTATCCCTCCCTTTTAGACTGTAAAATTTTTTTGACCAAACACAGTCCATATTTTGAGATTTTTGTTTCTTCTCTAATCGAATTCGAATAATTTTTGTCGATACCTCAAATTACAAAGTCTTCTAACGAGTCAACGAGGGTAGGACTCTGCGCCCAAATATACACCCAATTTTTAATATTCATGCTGCATTTTTTGAGTTTGAGTAGGAGATTAGGTCCCAATTATGCCGGTAATATGGCAGAGAAATTTCATGGAAAATATTGATTCTTTGAATTTTCAGCGAAGTTGAATTTCAGTCATACGTGGGAAATTTGTTTTGGACGACCAAAAAAAAAATAAAATTTCAGTCAGAAAAAATGCACCGAAATTATTTGTAACAATGCAAAAATTTCATATTAAAACAGAACACAAATCAAGAAAAAAGTTCACCGTTTCAAAATCACTTAAAACTTCAAAAATCAAATGAGGAACATTCACTTACTTTTTTTGTTGTTGAAGGAAATCAGATTTTCCACTTTTCTAAACGTAGAAAAATCACAAGAACTTGAAATTAAATTCATAATTTCATTTTCAACAAAAACTGAGGTTTTTTAGATTCCAAGCTCTGCTGGATGATCGGAGCTATTTATTTCCTAATTATTGAAAACAAATAAACTTTTTTGTCTTCAAAAACTGTTTGCTGAAAATATTTTCATCGATCCTAATAACAAAAAAAAGATGGAAGCGAATTTTTGATAATTTCGGTGCATTTTTTCTGACTGAAATTTTATTTTTTTTTTTTTTTGGTCGTTCAAAACAAATTTCCCACGTATGACTGAAATTCAACTTCGCTGAAAGTTCAAAGAATCAATATTTTTGAAATTTCTCTGCCATATTACCGGCATAATTGGGACCTAATCTCCTACTCAAACTTGAAAAATGCAGCATGAATATTAAAAATTGGGTGTATATTTGGGCGCAGAGTCCTACCCTCGTTGACTCGTTAGAAGACTTTGTAATTTGAGGTATCGACAAAATTAGCAGATTAAAACGCAAAATACATTTTTGATATTGTTGAAACAGAAAGTTGTTCAAAGAAAAGGATCTGATTTGACAAGTCGATAAAAATTGGCATTTTATCTGGATAACTCAGCTGAAATATTTTCCAGTTACAGAAAACCACGATCTCTTCTCAATTATTAGGAAAGAATTATAATATCACATTTATGAAATATTTGAAACAGAAAAAAAATGAAAACTTGAAAGTTTTTATACTTGACGTTTTGAAAGAGTTGCTTCAACCGGAGTGAAATTGATACATAGTTTGAGATTCAAAACATTCATGGAACAGTGATTTTTATCATGTTTTTTCATACTTCGAATTCGATGAGAGAAGAAACAAAAATCTCAAAATATGGACTGTGTTTGGTCAAAAAAATTATACAGTCTAAAAGGGAGGGATACTTTCTGAAAAAAAATTTACTGTTCCAAAACCACTACTTGACGTTGTTTCATAGATTTACACGATTTTTTTTCAAATAATGCTTTGAGGAGAATACAAAATTTGTTGTTTGATACATGAACAGAAATGTTGTAGTAATTTGAAAAATAAGTTTTTGACTATAGTATTGTATTGTTTATATGAATAAGACAAAAAGGAACAGTCATTTTAATATCAAAGAAGTCCATTCATAAGATTAGGGAGATTTTTGAAAATTCTATTATTCTATTTGACCCTAGGAATAAAACCTCAATTGTACAATCCTAAATTTCTTATATTCTTAAAACTGTAGTTTTTTCGATATTCCGCCAGCTTCATATTTCATTGAAATAAGAGTTTTTAATAAAATATTTGTTAGTTTGAGTTATTTGAAAAAATTCTAGCAATTTCAATTTCATAAAATATAGGTACATTGTAGTATTTCTCCAGCTTTTTGAAATATATTGTTTTGGCCCAACTTTTGGGAAATGAAAAGAAAAAATTAATAAGGTTTGGGTACTTTCATTGAAAAAGTTACGGTTTCAAAAAACACTGCTTACTTTTTTATTTTTTTTCCAGAGATGTTAATCTATTATCAACATATACAACAAAACTTTGAACATAATTTATTGTTTCAAGATTTTAAAATAATATAACATCCCATGCACTTCTTTCTATTAAACAATCTTTTTGAGTATATTTCTGTTTCAGAGTTTTACTTATTTCAAGACGTCGTTTTTACAGGAATTTCACGAAACACTGAAAGATACAATTTTTTTCCGCTCACGTGACCTATGAAAAAGTTAACGTTGCAAGGTACATGGAAAAAGTTCCAAAAAATGTTTTTACGTTTTCAAAAAACTTTTGAGATTATTGGATAAATATTTTAAAATGCTGAATTCAGAGGCGAACAATGTTTGCTTCAACATACCTAAATTTGTACATTTTGTGATAAACAATTTATGTTTCAGAAACATTAGATTATAAATTCCTTGTTTCAATGTTTTAATTTTCGAACTCAGTAGTGTGTGGCGTTTGGTATTGATCTTGCGAACAAAAATTTTTACTGTTGGCGAAATTTTCAAATGACTCAGTAAAGGGCTATTCTTATTGCTTTGGCCAGTTTTCTAATATTTTTAACTTCTTATTTAGTTATTTTGCACACAACAAAATCGAATAGTAATTCAGGAAAACATATTGTGACTATAAGCGTTGAGTATCAAAATACATGAAATCTCAGGCTAACTGACCAACTGATGAATAACTCGAAATTTTAATCAAATAATTTTCTCCTGAAACAGTGAAAAATTGAACTACGTAGAGTTTTTTTTCAAAACTATATTCTGAATCACGCAATTACCCAATGAAAAAACGATGGAGATGAACGTTGAGAAAACGAAACCTCTATGAAGCGAACTTGACCAACTGAACTTCGTTCGTTTTTACATTCAAACAAGCAGCCGACATTTGACGCGTTTTGCTGGCTGTTATGTTTTGTGTGTGTCACTGATATGTCGCCAGCTGGTCACTTCTTTACCGTCTCTCCAGCGCCTCACTGTTTTTTTAAAATTTTGACCTGAAATTTCCATTGAATTCTATTTTTTTTTAATTTAAAATGCGGTTCGATTCTCAACTTTTTCTAAAAAAAAACAAGAAATCAAATTCTTTTCCTAGTTACTTTGTTAGAAATTGGGGTAGATTAAGTTGTTGAAAATAGAATTTTCAAATTTCAAAAATGTTCGTGATTTTAAGAAAGACTTTTTTTTTTCAAATTTTCATATTCCAATATCTCCACTCATATCTTCATCGAATTGTTCAAGAACTAAATATAGATATAACATTTTTGTAACAGTAAAAAAAAACAATATTTTTTGTTAACAGTTCTTTATTCCTAATAACACATATTAAAAACAAAGAAAAACGACGAAAACTCGGAAAAAAGCAATATTAAAATTGTTTTTTCCAATTTCCATACATTTTGAGGCATTTTTTGAAAAGAGGTGTTTGTTTCTTTGGCTTTGTTGTTTTTGCCACTTGTTGATACGGTTTTTGGACACCAGCCGAAAAACGTTGTAGAGGAATTGATGGCGCTTTCGGAACCGGTTTTTTTGGTGAGCCACCTTGGATACTTTCAATGACTTTCTGAAAAAAAACACACATCTATATATAAAACACTTTTTTTTTTTGAAACTCACCGTTTTTCGAACATTTTCAGCTTTCTTCCTGTTTTCAGCAATTCTGGATGTCAATTCTTCTAGTCTCGAAGCCTCTGCATTGTTATTCGCATCCACCAGTGCTTCGTAATATTCATACCAAAATTGGTATCTATTTGGCAATCTTTTGATCCATTTGAATTGTTCCATCGTCATCTCCTTGAACATTGATTCCACATCCTTGGCGAATCTCAAATTCATTTTGATGAATTCTAATTTTTGGCTCGACGTGCAGAAAAGAAGAACTGATTTGATACGTTTGAATGGAATTCCATCGCAGTTGCGCAGAACTGGAAAATTACAATTTTCGGGGTCCGATCCAGTCGGTTAAGAAACTCACTTTGCGAAGGAGAAGTTATAGCGTTGTCATCAGATGTTGTCTTCCTTCCCGCATAGATTCGCTTTTCATCTTTTCTTCTTTGAAACATTGCCTCATCAACATCAGAACCCATGTCTCCCAGTTAGAAGGTTGAAACAGTCACTCTTTTCTGGAAATAACAAAATAATACTGAAATAGTGGTCAAGAAAAAATATTATATGGAGACATTAATCTCGTCTGAAAGACCTCCTTGGAATTAGTCTAATCCTCGAAGGATATGTTGTGAAACTAAATTGATATTGAGAAAATGTTTATATATAGGACAACACATGAAGAAATGTTGCAAAAAACTAGGTGGCTCAGGCAGGGGCAAAAAGTTGATTTCGAAAAACTCAGAAAGAAATGGGGACTAAAGACTACTTGCTTAAAACGAAACCCGCGGCTGAAAATCAAGAATTATCTAAGCAGTTCATGGAAAAATACTGTTTCAGATACATAGTATGTTTCTCTTATCTAAACATTAATTTTTAATGTAAATTGGCTTCACCATCGAAAATGAGTGTTTCATTAGGTTGATTTCTGAATTTATTTTTAATACTTCACTTGGTAGGATGTATTCATTATCATCAAAAAGAAGATAACAATTAAGTTGAATGACTACCTACAGTTTTTACGTGATCTTTTTTTGCCAATGGTCAAAGAAACAAATAAACAACGTGAGTTATTATCAACAAAACCATTAACCTTGTCTGAAAGACCTCTCTGGAATTAGTTCAATTCTCAAAAAATTTGTTGTGAAACTACATGGATTTTGAGAAAAAGTTTATATATAGGACAACACATGTAAAAATGCTGCAAAAAACTAGGTGGCTCAGACAGGTGCAAAAGTTAATTTTTTTCGAAAAACTCAGAACAAAATGGGGACTATAGGCTACTTGCTTAAAACAAAACCAGCAGCTGAAATTGTTACTAATAAGAATTGACAAAATTTATTGAGAATTGAAATCAACTCTGCTGATTTGAGCAACCCGAATCATGAAAGAACACAATTTTCAGAAATCCGAGAATCTGAACGTTTAAGATAAGTGGTGAAATTTCAGAAATTTTCTGAGCATTTCAGGAATAATACTGTTTCAGATAGTATGTTTCCCTTATCTCAACAGGAATTTTAATGAAAATTGGTTTCACCATCGAAAATCGGTTTTTTATTTTACTGTTTCATAAAGTTGATTTTTGAACTTTTAAAAAAAATACTTCACTTGGCAGGATGTACCACATGAAAAAATGTTGCAAAAAACTAGGTGGCTCAGGCAGGTGCAAAAAGTTGATTTCGAAAACTCAGAACGAAATGGGGATTAAAGACTACTTGCTTAAAACAAAACCAGCAGCTGAAATCAATACAAATGAAAATTGACGAAATCTGAAGACAACACTTTTTTATGCTAAACCGAAGCGAACCTGAAAGCCGAGGATCTCAATGTCCAGAAGCTGAATTCTATAGAAATTTGCTGTTTAATTCACCGAAGAATTACTGTTTCAGATAGTTTCTTTTATCTCAACAGTATTTTCTCAAAAGATGTGTTTTCTACATTCGGGAGAAAGAGGGTTTTTTTTATTTCACTGTTTCAGGAGGACAATTTTTTAAACTACAATATAATAATGGACTTCAATTCGTGTATGATGTTTACAGTGTAATCAATAAGAAAATGAAACATTGAATTAGATGACTATCCCCAGTTTGTACGTGAACTTTTTTGCCAATGATCAAAGAAACAAATAAACAACGTTTAGTATTATCAACAAAAACATTAATCTCGTCTGAAAGACCGCATTGGAGTTAATCTAATCCTAGAAGGATTTGCTATGAAACTACATGAATTTTGATAAAATGTTTATATTATACATATGTAGGATAGCAGAGTGTAGTAGACATGGAAAAAAGCGGCAGAAAAAAAAATCATAAGTGGCAAAATTTTTTTGTTGAGAAATTTAGAACGAAGTGAGGACTACCGACTGCTTGGGCTATATGAAATGAAATTTCCAATTGTGCAAGAAAATTTATTGATTGATTTTTTTTTCCAGAAATTAACCGAGTGGAAGAGTTTGAAGAGTTCCTATGCGCACAAAAAATTTAACTTTTACTGTTTCAGAAATCTTCTTTTAGAAATAGTTGTCGACTCACTAATGTTACACGCTCAGTTCAGGGTCTAATTTTTAGATACAAGAAACATTTTATTCATACATACAGTTTTTAATTTTTCACTGTTTCAGAAATTATATTTTTTGGAACTTTTGATAAACGCAGAACCAAGTGGGGACTAATGGCTACTTGCATAAAGCAACACCAGCAGCTAAAATAGGAACTAATGAAAATTGACAAAATGCATTGGGAATTGAAGCCAAAACTGCCAATATTCTACTTTCAATGTCTGAAAATTGAAATTTGAGAGTATGAAGAAGGATGAAATTGTGCAACAATTATTAACAATTTCCCGTGCTTCTCAAAAATTTAAACTTTTACTGTTTCAAAAAGGTTATTTCAAAAAGGGGTATCAATTGAAACTACTCGTATTTTGAAACTTTTTTAATTCAAATTAGAAAGATGTGGCAACAAAACCATAGGTGGCCCAAGCAGGTGCAAAAGTTAATGAAATTTC
>LR551940.1:0-90559 GCA_900536415.3 Caenorhabditis sp. 38 MB-2015
ACGGACTTCGGAGTGAGACCTATGTCATTTGGTACAGTTTTTCATTCTGATCAACATCCCGCTTCTAACTTTTGCAAAGCTCCGCGCGGAAAGTTGAAAATCAATATTTTCTGTTTTTCAAGATAACCTACATGTATTAATAACAATTCTTGAAATGAAAAAACCCCAACAAAGTTTATTGGATCTTGTGTGATTTTTTATTCTCTACACATATGTTTCATTCCAAAGTCCGTTAATACCTATTTGCATCTCCCTTGTAAGTTCATCTGATCAAGCAGAAAGGAAGATAGTTCCTATATAATAAAAGCTCTAAAACTCAGAAGTTCAAAAATAGAAGGGCCTTGTACTCACAGGCGATTCCGGGGGTATCCTTCATACATAATGGGGCTATTCAGAAAAATTTCTCCGCTTTTCTCAGCGTTGAGAAAAGCGGAGAAAGGCGGAGAAAAACAACCCAGAAACCGCGAAAATATTGGCGGAGAAATGTATTTCACCTCCTAGATCGTTGCGAGACCAATCGCACTAAATCGACGCGCCTTTAAGTGAATTTATTTAGAAAAATTTTTTTTTTGGAAGTTTGAGATGCAGAAACAAAATAATCAGTATTCCAGATGTCTAGTGAGATTAATGAGACACAAAAAAAAAAGAAGAAGAAAGTTTATAGCTCTTGTAACCATTTTGAATCAAGAAAAAAAAACAAAAATAAATTCACTTAAAGGCGCGTCGATTTAGTGCGATTGGTCTCGCAACGATCTAGGAGGTGAAATACATTTCTCCGCCAATATTTTCGCGGTTTCTGGGTTGTTTTTCTCCGCCTTTCTCCGCTTTTCTCAGCGTTGAGAAAAGCGGAGAAATTTTTCTGAATAGCCCCATAAACGATAACTTCCTTTTAAGTATCATTTTTTTCGTCTCATACTTTAAGTATGTTTTTCGAATTGTGTGTGATATCAGAAAAAATACGGTAGGCTTTTTTAATCCGAAAAAAAAAAAATTTTCATGTTGTTATGGCGAAGAACGAATGTCTGTCAAAAGTTAACAATCCCTTCAAAAGTTACCGTATTTTTTTCTAATATAAAGGCATGCCCCTCTATTTTTCAAACCTATTACTTTTATTATGGAAAAACTCTATTCCTAGAGGTTCCCGTTTCGTTTTTGATGATGCACTGAATAAATTAACACTTTAATGGGTTTTAGTAACAAAATCAACACACTAAAAACTAATAATTACTTTTCCAAATTTCTAAATCAGAACTATCCCGAGTGCCTTTATATCAGAAGCGGCCTTCAGCTGGAGGTGCCCTTATATTAGAGTAAATACGGTAGTAAAAATGTCTTCCTATTTCCAAAAATGAAGAGAGATGAAGGAGCATAACAAAAAAAAACACACGAACGTTTTTCTCGTGGCAGGTAAAAGCTGTTGTTTTCAGAAAACCGAGAACTATTACAAAAGGTTGAAATCCGCTGTCAATGACGCTAACAAACTCGAAACATTACAAGTGAAAGCAAAAACAAATGATGGATGTTCTCAAAAAATTGATGAGCAGAAAGAGTTATTTGAAATTGAAAAACTAGTAGCTCCAATACAAGAAATAGTGACACCAATGAAAAACGTGAGCTTTCATGTATGGATCAACTGGATTGCGGTGTTGCGTCCGACTTATCTCCCTCAAATTGGAAACCAAATTGGAAAGTTCGAGTTTTCCAAAAATTACATTGCAACGAACATTAATTTTTTGAAGGTGAACTTTTCATTTTCGGCTCATATGCCACTGAATCAGTGTTCCGAATCGGATGATTTTTTGGGTGAATCCACTAGACGAAGAACCCACAAACAATTTTTTGAAATCAGGATCATTCCCAGAGTTACAGTCAAGTTTTTTTCACTGCAAAACATAATAATTTGTATCTGTAATCGACGACTTTTTTTGTCATACTGATTCAATTTTTTCCAGACTTATTCCTACTTTTCCCAAGTCCTGTGTCCCAGTGTTGAGGACTTTCGGGGTGTTTGAAAAACCGAGAACAAAATTTTGAAAATAATAAAAGAAATCTAAGACTGGGTTTGCTTGAATTTACTTACAAGGGAGGTTCAACATGTCCCCATCTTAACTTTTGACGAAACTTGGTATACCTACTAATTCGGACCTCCTGATGAAAAACGTGTACTCAACTTTTATCCATCGGCTCTCTGAAAATAGTTAAAGCTCGAAAAGTTCCACAATCAATGTTAAATTCCTTCGCAAAATAGAGAAAAATAAAATAAATTTTAAAACGTGAAAATTTTGATTTTTGTGTGTATTTTATAAAGGAGTTTTATTAGTGTTAAAACCATAGGATTTTTTAACTTTTTTTCAGAGAGTCGAGGAAAAAAGTTAAAAACGGGACGTTGATCAGCGGGTTCAAATTAGTAGGTATACAAAATTTCGTTAAAAGTTAAGATGGGGAGTAGTTGAACATCCCTTGTTAGTTCAGTTGTTGGTCACATGTGAAACCTTTTTCTTAGTTCTCACTAGTATCGAATTAATATTTTTTAGAAGGAAGGCAGGGGGAGCAGGCTTGGTCGAAAATGACCTCTCGGAAATTTTTTTCCCGAAAAACAAGTCGGAAATTTCGGGAAAAATTAAAATTGGGAGCACACCTCACAGAACATCGTATAGTTTTTATATTTGCGTGTCGTCCTAGCACAGGGCGCATAGTTCATAGTTTTGAGAATAGTGCGCATAATTCATAGGTTTTAGAATTTTTCGTCTATTTCCTCTTTCAAATAGCAAAAAAGCTTAGTTTTACTCGATAAAAAAGTTCCATGTGATCTTGATTTAACTCTTTGCCAAAATATTATTGAATTTTCGGAAATCTCGATTTCCGTTTCCGACCAAGCCTGACGTTGTGATGGGGAGTTGATGTATACTAACAAACTGTCAACTTGTGAGAACAACTACTAAAGAGAAAACTGGAATAATCAAACAAAATTATTGAGTATACCTACTATGACCATTTGTAATTTGATTGTAATAAAAATGGCGAATTCAGTGAGGTAATACTTAAATATCACGCGAAAACAATAAAAATCGAGCTTTTTCCGTCTTTTCAGTGTTCTGGACACAAGGGTTTTTGGAGTTAGGGTGAAAGGGGTAACGTAGAGATATTTCCTCACACCATCTTCTTGGAAAAAAAAATTGATTTTCATTATACAGGATGACAAGAAATTATCCGGACAAACTCAACCGGTCATAGAAGCTTCAAAATTAGTGATTTTTCGATAAATTTTTTTGTGAACAATTATCGAAAAACTATAACAAGTGCTCGAACTGAGATACTTTATGAAATTTGCAAGCCTTCAGTAGCCGTTTTAAATAGTTAATAGAGGCCGCGAGGTATTCCGGTGGGATTTCGTCCCAAGCACGGACCAATCAATTATTATATTTTTTCAGAGCTTCAACACGTAATTTACTTGATATAGTGTCACAATCATGTTTTAAAAACGAAATTCGCCCGCTAATGTCTCTACTTGATTTCATACCAGCTATTTCCAAAGCCACTGAAACTCAGAAAAATCGCTTTTCTTCTGTCAGGATAAAAAATCATCTGTGGCACCAAACCAAATAAAAATCAGCATGAATCATGTTGGTTGTAATAATCGGCTCTGGGAACATAGGTGAAAGTTGCCAAAAAAGCTTTGTGCCGGCCGCTGCTACAATTTTGTTTCAAATACCATAACTTATTTTAAATCTGAAAAATAGTATCAAACTTTTTTCACGTTCTTGGATAGACATTGAACAGTTCTACAGTTCAGGAATGTTTTACAAAACTTCAATAATTTTTAATTTGATGATGAAAAAAAAGGAAAATTTTCTATAACTTTTTTTTTCTATCCTATTTTTTAGGCTATTTGAATTGACTTCTGATTTTGATAA
The DNA here is from genome assembly GCA_900536415.3 of Caenorhabditis sp. 38 MB-2015. Lineage (NCBI taxonomy): Eukaryota > Metazoa > Nematoda > Chromadorea > Rhabditida > Rhabditidae > Caenorhabditis > Caenorhabditis quiockensis. Next base: position 3,915 of record LR551940.1, read on the forward strand.
GTTGAACTCAAATATGAGACATCATTATGAGTATTTGAAAGTGGGTGGATGTACTATCACCAAAAAAATGTCAGACAGGTTAATGATTTTCCGGATTTTTAGAGAACGTTGAATTTTGTCCGGATAATTTCTTGTCATCCTGTATATATATATATATATATATGCTCCAGGTTAAACTATTTTCAAATCAATTGAAAGTCTAGATATTAAAAAAAAAAAACAAGACACTGAAAGTCCTCTTTCATTTAAAACCAACGTGCGCAATGCCTTTACTCATTCCTCTTTAAGAATCGAGCCAATCAATCTTCGTTGATATTAGGCGAATCAAAATCAACTACGTTCATCGAGCCGAGAGATATCAACTGGTATGATATCACTTTGATACTCTTCTATGTTTCATTCTCATTAATTTCGATATGTTCTACGTTCACATTAACTACGCCCAATATTTCACGTTGTTTGAAGAAAACTAACTCATTTTTGGAGAAAATTTCTATAATTGGGTTTTATGTCACAATTGTTGTTTCACTGGCCATTTCTGCATCATTTTGTGGATTGTCCTTCTCGGATGTTATTCAACCGACCGAAATATGTTCTCGAAATGTCAAAAATGATTTTCTATCTAACTATACTATTAAACTAATGAAAACCGATTTGAATATTATAGAAAAGTTTGTTGTAATTTTTACAGTTGTTAATGTCAAAAAGCTATTTAATTTATGCTTTCAGAAAGTTGTACTCTACTTGTGAATCATCAAATAAATCATATTTTTCGGAATTGAATACCAGTGTGGTTTTTTCGACAGATTCTGTCATTCAAGCATTTAACTACGATGGATTCATAAATCAAATCATAGATTCGTTAGATAGAATAAAATTGAAAAAAATGACAGTACCTGAGAAGTTTAAACAAGACATGTCCGGATTGGTCAAACTCATGAATGAACTGCTAAATATGAATTGTCTCAATGGTAATGATAAAACTGATTTTGAAAAGTTTCGAGATGAATACAAAAATCTCGAGGATATGGGAGTGGATTTTGAAAATGGTCTTAACAAATTCAACACCTGGAAAGAACTCACGACAAAAAAGTTTAACGAAGCATTCGAACCAGTCAGACGAAAGATCGATACTCAGATGAAAGATATTTCTGTATTTCTCAAAAATTTGTTTTAGTAACATAGTTATATTTCAGAAACAAATAGACGCAGCGGATTTGAAATGTCAGCCGATTATTGGAAATATTGAATGCTCGAAAAAAGGAGGAACAGGAGATATCAGTTTTATCTTTTGTATTTTGCTCAGTCTTTGTTTGGTCTCAATAGTAAATCAATTTCTTTCGAGCCCTTGGATTGTAGATAAAAGTGAGCTAGTATCCTACTGAACAGATCAAGTTATATGTAGTTTCAAGCAAATTTACTTTGTAGAAAACGAAGATCAGATGAAAGTTTCTAACAATACTAATCGAAAGTCAACGGGTAATGGCGAAGATGGTCTCAGGACTAACACCAATTCTACAGTTGGCAATATTTAGGATTAACCGAACATAGCTTGAAGTGGTTAAGGTCAAATGAAAGTATCGGAAAGAAGAAAAAATATATATAGCAAATTATAAAAAATTTTTAAAGCTTGTAAAATCGGGCGAGCGGGCGCGCCGTTTCTTCGAACGCCCGTCCGCCGGCACCACACGTTTTTTATTAATAAATACGCGATGTTCTATGATTATGTTTTTTTTTTTTGAAGTGAACCAAATGTAATGATTTTTCTTTGAAAAAAAAAATACTACTCCAAAAAAATATTGAAAAAAATCAATTAAAACGTGTGGCGGGCGTGCGGGCGTTCAGGCGCGGGGCTTCCGGGCGTGTCAAAATCCAGGCGTGCGGGCGTCCAATTTTCAAGCCTAAATTTTCCTTGATTGTAATTCAACGAAACATTATGTGAAATCATTTGTATGTTTCAAATATTCAAGGGGTAGCACAGTAGTATCTCGGAAATAGTCTAGTCTTATCAAGAGTTTTCAAAGACCAGGTGTAATTTAGATGAACTTCCGATGTGAAATTCAGTTATTATATATATACTTTGAATTTTTGCCACGCATCTAAAAAAGCTATGAATCCATCTGATTCCTAAATTTATATAGAACTACGATTATACAGTTTCAGTGCGAAACCAGTCTCTCACAATTGAAGTTCTCAGAACTGATGATGATGTTTCGAGTTCGCATTACTCTTTTAGATCAGACGAAAAAAATAAGAAAACTGACTAATGACCTGGTAACGAAACTTCAATCGTTTTTGCATCAAAAATTTCAAAAACCGTTGAAATATTAGAACAATCTAACGCGTCCTAGTAGTTTTTATACGAGAATTTCTGAAAACGAATCCGAATGTGGGCGAGGTCGAACTTTACAAATTTTTCAATTGAAAATTTGGATACAGAAACTTTGAAACCCAAAAAAAAATTTTAATGGTGATAAGATAAGATTCACTAATTGTTAGTAGATAATTTATTCCGTTTTTGATGAAAAAAGGAGTTCGGTTATTTTTAAAAAGTTCAAATCGACCAGGGTTTTACTGCTTGCAAATTAGTCAACGCTTTTTTTTATGAAGAATATTGATTTTGTAATTGAAAATCAGTAAAATCCCTACCTCAACGAGATCCACCATCTTCTAATCCTCTTCCGGCTCCAAATTGTGCACTTTTATGATGAAGCCGTGCGAAAAGAGCATATATATAAATACAGTTTAACTCACAACATATATCAAAGGAAATATAGAATCCAAAGTGAAATGAAATATCAGGAACATTAAGAGCGATTTTTATTAAAATAAAAAAGCACAATTATAGTTAATTCCAGATACGTTGTGGAGATTTGGCGAATCTGGAAATTAAATAGTTTTTTTTAACCAGCTCATCGTTTTCAGTAGCGAGAGAAAAATGTGGGCGTTAGCGGAAAAAGCCGACGTCCAAGGTAGGGCAACCATTCTTAATGTTTTAATTTTCCAATTGGTGAATTATAGTGTAGAACTCTATTAAAGACGTGATATGAAAACTTGTCGTTCTCTCTGTCTCGAGATCTCTCGGGAGATCGACTCTCAATAATCGATTGATGAGAAGAACTTAAAGATAATACTATAAATATAATTTTATTGAATTCATTTTTTCTCTCAATATATTGAGAAAAAATTGATCAATAAACGATTCAATGTTATCAAAATGTTAATGAGAAATCATACATTTTATGTTGAAAGTGAAAAACATTATGGCTCGGGTTTCTCCAAGTTTTGTGCTCGATTTTCAGTAAAAATCTGGGTTGTAGTTGTTATCACTTCTTCTTTTTTCGAAAATTGACAAAAAAAGCAAATTCCTCACACCAGCCGGACTAACATTGGTCGAGTCTTCAAATTGTCGACGATAGTTCGTTTTATTCATCACAATGAAATCAAAAACAACTTACATTTTCTTTCTATAATCCAATAATCATCTTTGAAGTATTCGTGTGTCGTTGAAATAGTCGTGGTCGAAGTAAGAGATGAAAAAAATGCATATTAATTTCATCGGAAAAGGGAAAAGTGTAGAATCTGTTTTCTCAGAGTACTGTAGTCATATACAGTACTCCGAAAATTAACTTACATGAAAAATAAATACTGCATTGATTATTCAAGTGTCAAATTCTAAATGGTTGCTACGTATTCTTCGAGTTTTCTGAAATTAAGAGTCATTTTTTTCAGATCTTTGAATCTTTAAAAAACTTAGCCCAAAACTACAGAAACAAGATTGATCAGCTTCGGAGCATCGATAACGTGTCAAGATGATGGAGAACACAATGACTCTGTAAATTATGAATTGGTAGTTGACGAAAGTGAAAATAACGGAAAAAATGAGAACTTCCTGAAGAAAGTTGGCGTTTCCAGTGATAATTTTTCTATGTTTTACTTCGAAGCTTTCTCGCTGGAACATTTCGCTGGACCTCGGAAACATGCGTGAACATGAAAATGGGAGAAAAAAGGATTGGCGAATTTTCAGAAAGAAAAAATGAACACAGGCTTTAAATTTTTGGCAGATCCAATTTTGTCCATTCGCATTGATCGACTCATTCACAAAATCCTTCATTTTTGTCATAAATGATCTTGGCTTCGAATGAGGTGATATTCGGTGAAGAGTTTTGCGTAGAACACATTCTTCACCAAAAAGTGAAGCAACAACGTCAGGATTTGCTATCTGGAAAAAGTTAACATTGAATGCAGCGAAACTTCAGGAGATCTTCAAAACACTTCGAATTAGATGCTTTATGGATGTTGTTGTCAACCAAAAATTTCCTATTGCGATCTTCTGCCTAAACTCTCACCTTTCAAATTCAAATTCCCTCGAGTCGATTATTTTGATGTGCGAAGTTCCCACATTTTCAGAAGCCATACGAGTATCGTAGACCGTTTTCCACTCGATTAATCATTAATCATACATTGACAACGGTTATTTATAAAACATCGTTTTTTATATGTTGAAGAAGTAGAGAAAAGAGAGAGATTTTCTAATATCAATGTTTGATAGATTCGTATCAAAACAATGTTCTATAGATTTTGAAAAAAGATTATAAAAAATTAGATAAATATTTATTAAAAACGTGAGTTTTCCACATCACAATTTCGACGTGGCAAAACGTCACAAATGTTGATGTGGCAAAGATCAGTCAGAAATCAGTCATTGAAAAATCATCGCTCTTACAAAATGGTTGTAACTACTCAAGAATGGACAGTATCGGCTTTTGTGGTCCTCTCACTCGTGCTGCTCCTGATCAAGAGAAGATGTGCACCATATTTGGAGTTCTTGAGAAGACAGAAGGAATACGAATTCTCCTACTGTCTTCTCACCGGTCTGATTTGGTGCGCAATATATGTCAATGGGAGGTATATGACATATGAGAGGGAGTCGTATGATGCGTTCATGGACGGTTGCTGTGGGAACGACATTGGCAAATACCGAAAGGGTGAGTAAAATGGTTTTGAAGATAAGAATAATTGGAACCATAAACATTTCAAAGTAGACGAAGTTTTTATATCTAGAAACAAAATCTGAAACAATTTTAAGTATTTTTTGGTCATAATGGATTTCTCGCAGTTTATTTCTATATCCAGAAGTCTGGTTCTGAAAATATTTCATCATCGAAATTAAACCTACAGTATCTTCATAGTTCTAGTCACAATTTATAAAAAACTTCCGTTGTATAGAGCATGTTAAACTTCAGAAACAATAAGTCGCCTCAACAACTCCTTGCACATCCTCTCCAACTCACTCAACAAAAACCTCATCATTCTCGGATATTCAATCAAAAAGCTGGAGCCATTGCAGAATTTCACCAGAAAAGTTTCCGATGGCCTTGATATTGCTGCGTTCGAGAACGTCAGTTTTTTTTTTTTTCAATTTGTTATGGAGTCTTTTTTTTTCAGAAAACCAACAGCTATCGCAACAAATTGACGGATTCTCATCGCCACGCAGCAAGTTTTGATAATTTCTTGTCACACGCGATAATCTTCTCAAGAGGGTCTAGATGTGAAAGCGAACTTTCGAAACCGAATAACACATTCGATATTGCACAAACAGTCGTTGAAATTTATCAAACAATGAAATCAGTCGGTAATGACAAGTTTGCTGAGATTTCGAGAAAGATTGAGATAGTTGGAAAAGTCGATTATGGCAACCACACTGGAGAGTTGATCGCAAGTATCCGGCAGACAACAACGCGCATGGCATCCAACATCGAGTCCTTGAAGGTAATTTTTCTCTATATTTTTAATACAATTAGTATTATCAATATTTCAGAATCGAGTTAACACCTCATTGACACTGGTTACCGATGCTGCATCAGTTCCCGCCGTCAAATCGAAGGATGTCAATTGGGTCCATTATGCCCACATCTTCTTCTACGTCTCGTTGACCGTGATCGCTTTCTGCTCCACTTTCCCGATTGCAATTCCAGTTGTGACCGACAGACTGGAGATGTTTTTTGCAAATGTCGAGAAAGTCGCGTTCGCCGGATTCATCTTCACAATCGCGATGCTGGCGATCATTTGCTCAATGTTCATTGGGTTGTCGCAGTCGGGAGTTGTTGTGCCATTCGAACAATGCACTCAAAATGCCAGAACTGCTCTCCAGTCGCCATTTGATCTCCGTTTGGTTGACAATGACTTCAAGGTTGTTGAGCTCTCCAACTCCAGTTGTCAGTCACCAACGGAGTCGTACATGTCACACCTGGATGTTGCCAAATTCTTTCCAAACGCAGCTGAAATTCAATCAGTTGATTTTCATGGATATCAACAAGGAATTATCACTGCTGTGAATGCGACCGACATGCCAACAATCGACTTTCTGCAAAGCTTCAATGCTTCGACAATGAAATTGGCTCATGCTGTTGATAGTTTGGATGAATGGATCGAAGATTCATGTTCGACCGGAAACGATGCGGGCAATTTGAAGATGTATCGAGATAAGTTCAATGCTCTCCTCACCGACTCGAAGGAATATCTATCACTCCTTGTCCACATTTTCATTTGGAAAGAGAGAGCACTCACAGTCTTGGACAACGCAGTCAGACCAGTGAAGAAGAATTTTGAGACATTGGTGAATGACACTTTGGTAAGTTCAGTAAATTTCTGAAAGAAAATCATTGTTTTTTCTTAAAGGAGAAGGTGAAAGGAGCAGACTTTCAATGCCAAAAGATGCTCAACATACCAACCACGTGTCAGCGCCCAGAAGAACGACCACACTGCGAGTTCTATGTCTGCCTGCTCGCATTTTTCGGCTTCGTGGCGGTCGCCAACCAATTCTTTTTGTGCCCTTGGACACTCCAAGAAGAGGAGTTCGAAGGCGAAGACATCAGCGACTTGCCACCTGGATTGGTATGGACGCCAAAGAGCACTACGAAAAATGAGTGATCAACTCATAGTAAATCTTCCCTATGTTCTCCAAATAACTTGTTCCTTCTATTTTTAAAAATATTTTCTTTTGTATTTAAATGCGTTTTTAAAGTTTTTATAATTCAATATTTATCTTTTTTTTCATAATAAATTTTTCTGTTTAATACTTCTGAATACCAACCTAATCCATCAATCATAACTCGAAATCTTCCGACTTTCATCATATCCATCATCCGAACTTGTTCTTTATTTTTCGTTTCGACAGTTTCGTTGACAGCCTGAAAATTGATCAACTTTTCTGAAAAAGTGCAGACTTTAGATAATTATAGGTTGAAAACCGTTATGAAGCGGGAAAAAAGGGGACTATTTGAAGTTTGAAAAAAAAGAATGAAAATTTCGTTGCAAATGTGGCCGAGAAATCCAAATAGTTTTCAGGCCATCATATCAAAACAAAAGCGAATTATCTGTCATGTACATTGATAAGCATAGCGAAAACTAGACGGCACACAATTTTAGGCCATTAATTCTGTTCCCACTGACATTGAATTCCGAAGTACGAAAATATTGGACATGAAACCAAGGCTATTCTGTACTTTCAAAATTTCGAGGCCACAAGTTCAGTATTTGTAGCGAAAATCTTCGAAATATAGTTATAAACAGTTTCAAGCATTCAAACCAACAAAGTAAAAAAAAATGTCCTGAAACAATCAGGAAAACTTCATGAATTCAGTCAACAAATAACAATGTAATTCAATGAGAACAAAAAATACAGAAATTACTTTTAGAATTCGAGATTCTTGATTTTCAGCCTTGTTTCTTCATCCGGATTGTCTTCTGAAGCACAAGAACATCCTCCTCCACATGACGTATTTTCAGCGTTTTCAGATATTGTCAATTTCTTCGTTTTCTTAGTCTGAAATTAGAAAACAATTTTTTGAATTGTTTGAAATTTGAAATATTCTACCTATTGTTTATCCGGCGAGGTCAGAAGTCGCTTGAAAATGGGAAGAAAATTAAATTGGTTAGGATCGCGGGTAGATCAAAAATGTCTTGTAGCGACGAGATGAGTGTGTAGTTCTTTTGGAGCAGAGACAAATCAATATATTTGTTAAACGTTGATTTTTTTGTTGTTTTTACCACAATGAAATCAGAAAAGAGTTGCTTTTTCGTAGTAAAATGTTACAAAAAAACATTTGTATGAAGGAAAATGCGGTTCATATTCAAATATTATCAGAAACAAGTTTTCAATAATTTCACATGGTGAAAATTCATAAAAATGTCAAACAATCTAATCGGAACTGATTAAATGAATAACCATTTCAAATAGTTTTTCTGATAAAAAATTAACAGTGCCTGAAATCGGTGATATCTACACATGTCGTTAACATGGGTGTGCACACTTCCGGCACTCCTAAATTCAGTTTTTCCTTCAAAAACGCGAAGCTTTGCTAAATTTATTATGTTGAAAACAAAAAAAGCAACGTATAATAAATATATTGATTTGTCTCTGCTCCAAAAGAACTACACACTCACCTCGTCACTACAAGACATTTTTGATCTACCCGCGATCCGAACCAATTTCATTTTCTTCCCATTTTCAAGCGACTTCTGACCTCGCCGGATAAACAATACCTTCCTAACACCTAAATCAGTATTTCCTGAATTCAATCCTTCAATGAGTAGACATGCTTTACACAATTTTTGACTAGTAATATAACCGCATCTTTCACATGTCATCAATTTCGGCATTTCGACTTCTTGGCGAACTGCCAACTTTTCGCCACTTCGAATCAGGTCCAAAATGGCGCGTGGTTGTAGCTTTTCGAGATTTCGCACGTATATCCGGGCATAGCCGCGATATGCGTTTGGTGCATATATACATTCGGTGTAGAAGTATTCGAGTTGATTGACACGAGCATACATGACAATATCACGCTCGAAACAGTATTTGAGAGGTTTGGCACGCGGTAGATCACCTAAAATTTCTTCATTTTCAACTTGAATTAAAATATAGACAATTTTTAAGAATATTTTGTCGAAAAATATGAAAATTGTTGTGTACATCGTAAATACACAAACTTAGATCGCATACCTTCCTCTCCGGTAATAATATTAGTACATCTTTCAAGACGAGCAATATCGCCTCGTAAAACGTTCATCAACACAGTTTCAGCCATATCATCCGCATTGTGACCAGTCACCAGTTTTCTGGCTCCAATTTTGAACGCGCCTCTGAAGTTGAATTCATGAGATCATGCGCCTTAAACTATCGTACCTGTCCAATGCTTGACGCCGAAATACACCGCAAAACGTGCAATTGTTCTTCTTTCCAATTTTCGCCACAATTTCGTCCATCGTCCAATTGTAGAGATCGCGATAGCTAAGAATTGTCAGCGGTAGTCCGTATTCTACCCGATTCTTTTCCACTGCCTGAATTTTGAATAATTATATTTGAGAAGGATAAAGGAATTGTTACCAAAAGCGAATCGTCTCGATATCCTTTAATTCCTTCATCAATGGATAATAATTGAAGATCGAGACCATAATCATGTCGATCGTTCAGCGTTTTCATGCAATAGGCGAGGACTGTCGAATCTTTACCACCAGAAGCGCCAATCGCAACACGTTCACCACGCTGAAATAATCATTTTGTAGTACTACTGATGTGAGGATCGAAGATTTTAAGATCATAATCGGACCCCACGAAGAAACCAGATTCTTAAAATATTTTGTGCTGTAAACAAGAATTCTATATTAATATGTGGGAGCATCTGAATGAACGACAGCTTTATTTTCTCAGAAATTGGTGGTACTTGTAACCAGAGGAAATGATCTTCACAGTGGTATTCTAATATTCAAGAAATTACTCACGCTGTACTCGTCTGATTACCTAAATTCTACATCGATTGAGGAAAAGAAGATCTACAAGAGAATACTATAGACTACCTTAAATATAATTTTTTTCTTTTTCGCAATATACGATTCAATAAAACTTCGAAATTCTTTCAGATTGTGTCTATCGAAAAAACAAGGTTCAAAAAAATTCCTTTGCGTGGCCTTTTTTCAAGTGGCAAGAATGTTTCCAAACAGTTCATTTTATAATTATGACTAAGTAGAAATTGTTATTTTTTATTAAAACAAGCATCGTCTGGTGATTCTTCTCAAGTTTTTTAGTGTCAGATTAATCAACCAGCTCTTGTATGTGATTTAGTTCTATAAAAGAGTAAGTTTGAATAAACTTGGTGAGCATTCGAGGCACATATTTGCGCCTACGAGAAATTTATACACATCGCAAAAAATTTTCACGTCTAGTTTTTGGTGGTGTTCAGTTCAAAAATCCTCCCAAATGACATAGAATATTCACGATTTGCAGATGGTGAAGAATGAAGGACACTTCAAACAACGAGAGGATGCACCTGACATTGATGTTTTGTTTTAAAATCTTTTGATCGAGGAGAAATGAACTATTTGTATTATATTGTTGTTCTCAGTTCAGACATATCTTATGGATGTAAAAAAAATACGATTCGAAAAATCTAGAGACCAAGCTGGAATTCAGGCCCAAACTGGTTGAAGTGTTTTTTGTTTAACATTTCAACTCGAGATCTAGGTATTCGCAGTGCTTTCACAAAATTGGTTACCCATGTTAGATTTTGTTATGAAAAATGAGATTTTTCTCAAATTTTGACCACAAAACGTTTTTCGATTTAAATTAGGAAAATTTTGTTTCAAAAAACAACTTGATGATCAAAATTTCATGATATTTCTGAAACAAGTTGTGAATTCAGGTATCAAAATCCAGTTTTTCAGTGATTTTGTTGTATATATAAATATATATAACATTTTTAGAGTATATGTACCTTAAAAAGATTATTTTCAATAATCGTCTGATGCACATCATCTTCAAATCTGCGCGTAAAACAAAGTCCACATAGTTGCGCACCATTTTTAGCCATTTTCACTTTTGCCGGTGAGCCACAGGCCTCCGTTTGGCATATGGGTGGTCCTTTTCTTTGTGAGACCATTTTAATCTGAAATTTTATTTAATATTTGTCTGGAAACATTAAAAATAACTTCACGAAGCTTCGACGTGAAAAAAAACAGAGGAATATCGTGTAAAAAGTTTAAAAAATTTATTCGACAGAAATCACCAAATAACATAAATCGTAGAAATAAATATACATGAAAAATTTTTGAAAAAAAAAAGGGGGGGGGGGAAGGGTTAGAAACGTAATTAAGCAATTATCTAAATCTACAAGAGAAGCAAACACGGATTTTTGTTAAATAATACAAGTTTATTAACGATGCTCAGGGCTGCTGTTATTTTTTTGCGCCAATGCGCCAAGTATAAATGGTGAATTTTCGTTGAGAATGCGAATGTTTGGTGCAAATGAGGTGGTTAGTTTGAGGGCGAAATCACAATATGGGAAGAGGTAGAGAATTCCATTTGGCACGTTTATAACACCTGAAAACCAGAATTGGATACTCGTTTTAGAAGAAAAACAATAAAAAAAGAACTTACCGGCCGCATCTTTGTTAATGAAATAATTGACCAATGGCATGAGTTCACTCAAATCCTTTTTCGCGGTTATTACTCCAAGACTCAACTCCTTTGATGTACATGCCAATAATTTATCGAAAAGCGCATTTTGCGAAATAAGTCCCAATCTTTGGGTGATTGCTAATTTCAACGGCACATCATCTTCGTCGCGCAACAATTTGACGGGGAGACGTTCGGGGCCGGAAACTCGGTAGAACTTGACGGTGTATTCGGTTTTTTTTAACGTCATCTGAAAGAATTTTTCTCTTTTTGTAGGAAACTTGTGTTGAGTTCTCACCTTTCCAGTCCAAGTTGGCGCATAAGTGTCGTCCAATTCTTCAAAAGTTCTTATCACATCTTTCGGCGATCCTGGTGGTGTACTTGGGCCGGATGGCGACTTGGAAGCGCGGCGTTTTCGCATGAAATGATGCGATTTCTCAGATTGTGCGGTCGGATCTTTAGCAAAGTCAACAAGAATTGTGCGATCGCGTCCACCGAGTGCGAATCCTTTCATCGCGCGACAAGCATCTTGAGCAGCGTGGGTGTCTTCAAAAGAAATGTAGGCGAAGGCTTCTCCTTCCTATAATAACATTATGTTATTTTTTCTTGTATTCTTTGTTTCGACTATAAATACCTCATATTCAATTTTATCAATCAATCCATATCGATCGAATTCTTTATTAAGAAGATGCTTATCACACCACGCGCCCAATCCACCAACCCACAATCGTCTCGAGACTTGACTTTTACCATACCCAATTTTCATTCTCGAACCACCCGTTCGAACTGGTCTGTCTTGTTCTTCATTTTTTGCCTCGACAGCATTGTTGACCGCCTGAAAAATTGGGATTTGAAAATTATTAGGATGTACTTCAGAAGTTTTGAGAAACCCTATTTCCTTGGATTATAGTCGTCATAACTGGGAAAATGAATGAGAAACTTTTAAAAACAATTCTTGTTTACAGAAAGTCACCTTTCAGGAAATTTTTTCTGATTTAAAAAAACAATTATGAAACTATGGTCTGGAAACAAAGCTACATCAAATGTAATAGTAAATTAAAAAATATCCATTATGAATCGATTTTTTTTGAGTTCGCGCATGTTTTCCAGTAGTTACCTGAAACATGACAAAAGCGTATGCGGCATCAGTATTGATTGGTGTTTTTATATCAATATCTTCAATTTTTCCATAAACACTAAAAATGTCTCGAATCTCTCTCTCTTTGACATCACTTGGCATATTGCCAACAAATAGAGTTCGGGTCGCCTCATGATCATCCTGTTTGAGCCTCCAAGTGCTGGGTTCTTTGCTCGGTTTATTATTTCCACCACTGCTTCCGCCGCCGCCACTACGTTTATTATTATCTCCCTGATTTTGTGCGGCGCGATTGAATCGATCAGGGATGTATTTGCCTTCCTGGTCGCGTAAAATACCGGCCGGATCGCATTGAACTCGGCGCCCAAGCACTTCGCGTAATCGGCTAATTAGATTGTAGCGAATGCGGCGAGCACAGTCCTGCCGTTCGAAGTTGACGTAGGCGAGACGTTCGTCTTCTTCTGGGTTTCGAACGACTTTTATTTCGAATGGTGCGAAGCGTCGGAATTCATGTGTCAATTTTGCCTTGATCTCGTCGCGTTCGAGCCGATCATCGAAGCCCGAAATTCGGAGATTGAGGTATTCTTCTGGGGAGTGAGAGCCGAATCGTTCTCTGAAACAACAAAATTCATTTTCTTGAATATAATATAATTTTTTCTGATTTTTAAGCTCTATTCAGCTAATTAATGCTGCATACTTGGGGCTAAATTCGATAGCCAATACGTAAAAAATCGGCTTTTTAAAAAGTTATTATGTGATAAACCTGCAACTTCCAAAAATACGCAAAACCTCACCTATAGTAATTCGACAATCCAGTAGGATTTGATCGATATGTACTTCTTCCACGGCTTGTTTCCTCACTACCCATTTTGTCTAAAATCGCAAAAATCACTACAAATACAAGAAAAAGTACTATAATTCAATAATATTAATATCATGATCAAATACAGAATAATAAAGAATTTTCAGCAAGTTTTCAGAGTTTCAAAAATATGTATAATCTAAGAATTTATGTGAAGTTAGCAAAAATACCAAGTTTTAGCGAAAAATACGTGGAAATCGGAGCGTTTTTAGGATTCGAATCAATCAATAATAATGTTGTTTGTGTGTAGATGATCGTCAAAGTGTTTGCACACTTTTTTGTTTGCTTTTCTTTTTCCTTTGGAACTTTGGTTTTTTAGAGTTTTCAGAGTTGTTCTACGGTTTTCCAATACCTAGTATCGATTGTAAGAGTTTAGGTTACTTGAAGTAAACAGATAACAGCCAAATTATAATGTGACAAATCTCAGAATTTTGAAAAAATAGATTTTACGACACTCCGAATGCCCTAGGTTTAACGAAGAGCGGTCCAAGCTTTATAGATTCCTTACTTTCCTACATTTTTGTATCACGTAGCGTAAACACGTTCAAACGCATATTTTTTTTTAGGTAGAATGGTCGCCCCAGCAGCCACTCGTAACATTCTCCACCAATATGGCCGTAAGGCTTTGGGCGTTTCGTTCGTCGTCTCGTTGGCCTCCACTGTCGCCTTCTTCTTTGGATACGTTCAACCGAGACACGAGAAATATGAACGCTTCTTTGCGTGAGTTTTTTTTTGCTCTTAAAGTTAAGATTGAATTTTAGTTTTCCTGGATACTGTGATCTTTTCGAAAAAAACAAAAAAATGCAGGTGTCGATAATCCGTTTTTAATTAAAAAACGAGAACCATGTTTCTTTTGTTGCCCATGAACTATGCTCAGCTAGTCAGGTGTTTCACGAAACTACGAAAATACTTCATTGTTGCCTAGAAAACGAAAATGTGATTGCATTTAAAGGAACCTGAAAGTACTTAGTTTTAGACAACTAAACCACTAAATTAATAATTTTTTGAAACAAATGTGGGTAGGAAATGTGAACCTCACTGTTTTTGACCAACATAATTCACTTGCGTCAAAATCGTAAGAATAAATATAACAAGAAAAACCGATATATGTATATTTTAACGAAATTTATGAAACCATTCTGAGCTTTTTCCTTGGATTTTTTCTGGCCAACGATATGAAGTGTCTTCAAAATAATTTCAGCCTACAATAAATACCTAAAATATGAAAAACTTCAAAAGTTAAAACAAAATTTCCTTTGAAATTCATGACCTATGGGTCCAAATTACATATTTTCGAGCTGCTAATTTAAAAATTGATTTAACACTTCAAAAATAGCATAAAGACCCAGATCAAAGATTCTCGATTCGAAAGCAAGACCTATCTTCTATTGAAAAATCAACTTTCTTTGTAAAAAGTGCAGTTTTTCCGTGTAACAATGACAGTCCAAAAGTCGAGAAAATGGCGACAGAGCACAAAATCAATAACTTCCGAGAAAGAAATGTTTTTTTTTCAGTTTCGATAAATCTATTTAGTATCGACGTATCATTTTTTCGAAGAAATACTGCCCATACAGTTTTTAAACTCTCCATTCACTTTAAACATATAATTTCATTTTAACCCAACTTTTGTTTCCAGCAACTACGACCCATACACTCGTATGCGCGAAATCTGCGAAGCCAACAAAGGATACATGCACACATGCCCACAAGAATTGGCCAAATTGTACGAGGAGAAGGGAAAGACCGTCGCCGATTTGTAAAGAAACTTCGATTTTTTGTTTTGGCGTGCGTAATTTTTGTACTTTTTTCTTATTGAATAGTGAAATGAATAAAAGTTGAGAAATTTGAAATAAATTTTTGCAATTTTTTTTTCATTATTTCGTTTAGATGAAGAAAGATTTGGTCTCTAATCTCTTGAAAGAAATTGTTGTTTATCAATTATAGATATTCAAATCCCCAATGAGATTAGTCAGTCGTTCTCCTTATTATGACTCGCGCACTTCCCTTTCCAACAAGCTCCACCTCTTTCAGCAAGAGAGCATCCAAACAGGGCTCCATGCCTTCTACAACAACAACACAAAAACAGCCGTTTTCTCTGTGTCTCCTCACTCTCTCGCTTCTTTCTCTCTCATCGCTCTCCTCATCTTGCGCACTATTTTTCCGCCTTTTCCATTCCACCTAGGCCCCCATTTTTGCCGCCGGTTCTGTTCATTTTTTCTCGATTGTGTTCTCGAGAAGCTCTTTTGCTGGTTTTCTGAAAATTTCAGCCATTTTTTAATGCTTCGGCATGATTTTAGAGACGGGGCCTCCCACGTGGCATGGTGTTTTAGAGAATTTATAGGGATTTTCTTGCTGGAATTCGTGCATTTTCATAAATTACTTTTCCACGTGGATTTTGTTGGCTCTAGCTTGTTGTGGCATGATTTTGTCGACGTCATTTGATTACGCGGCATATTTTGAACGGAATTTACACGTGTTCATTTTGCTACGTAGATTTTCTAGTTTTCTCTCAAGATCTCGTTGTAATTTTGAGAAAATTCAATTTTTTGTTCTAAAAACGAAAAAAAAAGTGAGCGATACCGAAGGCCATAAGATGAGAGTTAGCTGGTTGAAGCAATCTCGCTCTTCTGCTTCGTGTCAGCAAATCGATTTTTGTTTTCCCGCGCGCATGTCGTTGCGAGGCCAGTTTTATTCTCCTAAAATTTTACACAATTTCACTTCTCCTCACTCTCTAAAACATTTCCTCTCTTTTATCCCATGTTCTGAAATATTGTCAGAGTATTGTCAATTCGATTTTTTGACTGTACTCCAGATTTCGGTATAGAAAAATTTTTTTCTCATCAAAAAAATTTTGAAATCTGAAAAAAATAAATTTCACAAATATGGTTGAAAATTGAACAACAGTAAAGAAAAAATGAGAAAATTTTCAACCATAGGTTTGATTTTTTAAGGGTTTTAACCAAAACTGAAGGCTGTTGTCCATTTTTATTTTTTCAGACCCGTATTTTTTTGACCAACTTTTTGTATTGATCTACACAGCGAAATATCGGCCACGAGAATTCTCTTCCAACGATCAAAAAAATTTTCCGAATTGACGATCGTACGAAACTAGTTTTTGATTAAAACAATCACTTTTTTTGCGATAGCCCTATCAGAGGCACTTGGCTCTTTGATATAGTTTTTTAAAGTACTAATTTTATCGTGAAACTCAGCTACTTGCACAGGCAGTTGCGAACCGGCTGGAAATCGATGAACGGTGAAAACCGGAGGGAAAAGTACAGAAATCTGGCCTTTTCGCAACTGCCTGCGTGGTTTCATGAGTAAGTTTTCTAATCATATTTTATATGGTAGTTTAGGTGGTTATTTTTGTGAGTAATATTGTTTTATTTTCTTCCTGTTTCGCGCTATCGCACAATTTTATGGACGTGTGTTCAACTAATTGAACCATTTTTTCAGATCAAACATGGGACGGTTATCCCGACTGCTTCTTCTAGTCCAACTACTAACACATATTAACGAGAGTATTTGTGAGTTTTTTTGTTTCCGATGTGTTTGTTGGGCGTGGCCGAATGATCGAAATTCTAGCAAACCCCAATTATATGGAAGAGGGACAAGATCTAATCGACAATTACATTATTCCACGTCTCAAAAACAATTACAATAATTTGGGCGGACACTTCGATCTAAGTAAGATGCACATTTGTGTTTGCACATTAAGTTGGGGATGTGATCACGCATCAAGCGGTTGGGTTCCGCATGTATTGGATCCAACGAATTCTACGTTCAGAGAAAAGTGGCAGGTAGGTAGTAAATTAGAATATACAAAATTGACTTCAACTTCACGCGCGGTGCGTTATCATGTTATATCCGAGATAGCTCAAACCAGCTATCTAAGAATTCGAAAAAATACTTCAGACCTTCTCAATACGATATACTTGATTCTAAAAATCTGCAGTCGCTGAAAATTATTCAGTAATCAAGTCTTGCAAGTTTTCTTTTCAAAAATTGAGCTCGGAAGGTTGCCCTAGTATCAAATTTACATGTGTAAAAGTACAAAAAAAAACATAAAAACTTTTTTTTGAGTAGCTAATTCATGTTTGTAGAATACTTGCGTCACCGACGGTGATTGCGTCCAAATGGCCGCTGTGGTGGAAAATGAGCTGAAAACAGTTTATGGGTAAGTGCTTCGTAGGAAGACCCAATCTCTTAAATCGATGAAAATCTTTCAGATGCATTGATCTCGAATACAAAAAACGCGATTTTTTCACTGCTCTTAATGTCAAGTCGGATCTGTGTAGGAATGATACGACGAACGACACCAAGTCACCACTTTGGATATGCTGTGAGAGTGGCAATTATTGTGCCAATCAGACGATGCTGATACCGGTAAGCGATGTGATAAAGAGAGAAAGATTTTAAATTTTTTCTCAGGAATACTTAAAACAGTCACCAAAACAATATTGGCTTGTTTTCGTACTCGTGGTTTTGGTTCTCATCGCGCTGGTAAGTTTGAAATATTGTTCAATACAGACAAAAGTCTTGACACATTGAAACTATTCAGTTACCAGGTTTCTCCTGAATTCTAAACTTCCTCTTTATATTTTTTTTTCAGCTGGGTTTGTGTTATTTCGTATATAATCGCTGTAAACTCCGTGGACGAGAACGTGTCCCAGCGGACAACACAGTGACAAACAATGGAAATGCAGATGTAAACATTCTTCTTGAACCTATCAATTCCCGTGAAGTGTCTCATGACGCGCCGTCGACAGCGGTTTCAACAATGGATGAGCAAAATATACTCCAGCCGCAGAGCGCGCTGCGCAACAATCCCAATGCTCGCCTATTCAATCAAATCGAATCGACGGACGGTACATCGGGCGCCGGTCCTCTGCAATTGCAACCACGCTCACTGGCACACTGTCTTAAACGCAACAAAGTGATTGGCCAAGGTCGCTTCGGTGCCGTTTATCACGGTCAGTACAACAACGAAGAGGTGGCCGTGAAGGCGTTCCATTCTAGCGATGAAGCGTCGTACTCCACTGAAGTAAAAATTTATCAAATCGGGATGTTGAGACATCCGAATGTCCTACGGTATATCGCCAATGATCGAGTTGGTGAGTGTTTTTGAAAGTTTTAAGTTGGTTTTAAATTCTATTTTGATATTTCCAGATACTCCCACCGGCATTGAACCATGGTTAGTCACTGAATATCACGCGCCTGGCTCCCTCTACGATTTCCTTCAAAACAACGTGTTGGACTTGCGCACCTGCTACGATATGATTCGTTCCACTGCCAATGGTCTCGCATTTTTGCATCATGAGATGAAGACGACTTCCGGGTTGACGAAACCCGCCATTGTGCATCGCGACCTTAAAACGAGGAATATCATGGTGAAGGAGGATATGACGTGTGCTATCGGTGATTTCGGATTGTCAGTGAGTATTCGGAGCTATTACATATCATCGCGCACATAAACCTCATTTTGTTTCTAGGTGTCAGCTGGGATCACTGGCGCTAGCCAATCGGACGGCGAAAACGAGAAAAATGGAGTGGATGCAGATCTTGCTGAAGATCGCTTTGGCACCACTCGCTACTTGGCACCCGAGATTTTGAACAGAACAATGGGACCGAATAGATTCGAAGCGTTCCGTATGGCCGATGTTTATTCGTTTATGCTTTGTTGTTGGGAAATTATGTCGCGCACGTCGGACGGTGAAATTGTCGCTGGTAAGATTTGCCGAATTTTGATACTAAATGAGATGACTTGACTTTCAGTTTCACCGGACCAAGCGATTCCTTACATTGAACATGTGGAACGTGATCCAACATGGGAAGAAATGCGCGAGCTGGTTGCTGTCCAGTGTGTGCGCCCAACTCATAATCCACTCTGGTCCCAAAAATCGGTATGTTTTAGCTCACATAGTCCTTTATCTAATAGACGTATTTCAGGAATTCTCACATTTGTATGATATTGTGAGAGGAAGTTGGGTTTCTCATCCGGCCGCGCGACTCACCGCCTACAACTTCCGGAGCCGAATCGACACACTTCAAAGCGATGTTTTCGGTAGTCACTCGACACGACACGTCTCGGAACGTAACGGCGCGGAAGCCGCAAGAGCAGGTACATAGTGTTTAACATTGATAAATAAAAATTCTCCTGGAGAGAGGGAAAAAGGCGTGGAATAATTTTTATGATTCAAAAAATGCTAGGAAACCAAATTAAAGAAGCTAAGATCCGCCTTTTTTTTTTAAATTCACCACGTAATTTTCGAAATATGAACAAAAAAATAGGCTCAACTTGCAATAAATTTCATTTTTTTACAGAAAAAGCGCCTCTTCTCGACCAAAACAACTAACCTGTTTCTCTACTACTATTCTTTCTTCTCCATCCCCGTCTTCCTTCAACATATTGTGCTCAGGTACCTAATCAAAAAATAACATATCCTGGTTTTCTAGGTGATACAATTTTCGGTTTTTATTATTATTATTATTGTACCGATCTCTTGTCAAACCCAAAAAATTTCATTTTTTATTTTTCATGTTGATCTCTTTCCTTGTTAAATTTTCCTATGTGCTCATTTATGTATATGAATAAAATTCATTTATTTATTTGCACTGGGTTTGAGCTTGGGGGTAAAAAAGAAGGGACAAAAAAAAACACAAAAGAATCACACGTTTCAGGCCAAATTTTAGGGGCCCAAATTGAGTACTGTAGAATGGGTGAAGGAGATCTGTGCATAGTAATTGAAAGAATAAAAGAGTTATACAATTAGGGCCTAGGTAGGCACAAGTTGGCCTACTAAGAGGGCTCATAGTGTAGTCCGCCGTTTTCGCCGCTCCCAGACGTCATTTTTAGCCTGGAAAAATGGGATATTCGAGGGATTCGGGTAGGTTTGGGCACATTTTTATAAGCCAGCAACACACTCTGACTTTTATAAATGTATTGGGGAGTCCAATTTGGAACCCCTTTTTCACACAAAATACAACTTTACCCATAATTGGTCTTGACGTTGCTCTGAAATTCCAAACATTCTTTTAAATTCCGAATTACCGCTGGCGGGAAACTGAGAATTTCAAAAATTCAAAAGAAGAAAACTCACATCCATCGGTTTCCAACTACAGTAGGGTAGGGGCAGTCCGTCGGGGCCGGTGGGACAAGGCGCGTCGAGACCCGGTATACCTTGGTCGCCTTTTTCTCCCGGTTGACCTGGTCGGCCGTCAAGTCCTGATAGTCCGTCGTTACCTGGTGGGCCTTGTGGACCGACTGGGCCTGGATAACCTTTCGGGCCTTCGGGACCTTGTTTTCCCTGTAAACATTGGGAGTTGAGAAATTGGAAGGGGCTTTAAAGGAACATGGATACTATGATTCAATTTTTTGTGTAAGATTTGGTGTACTTCTAGACACTTTGGAGCGATTGTCGTAAGATTTGATATTTTGTGTGCAGACACCGCTACACATTGCGGACATGACACTTTATTTCACATCATTTGCATCATTCATGTCCATGTTCCTTTAAAATTATGGTCATGGGTTTGTATATATACATATGAAAAAAGATAGTGAAAGAGACAACAAACATGCACGCACAGTTTTTCCTTCAGGTCCTGCTGGTCCGCGCAGGCCCATTGGGCCTGGCAGTCCCAGCGATCCGGGCTGTCCGGGTAGACCGGGTGGGCCGAGATCACCCTTCTCTCCAGGTGGCCCTGGAAGTCCGGGCGGCCCGCGAAGCCCATCCAAATTGCCAGTGAATTCTGAAGATGATGATGATGTTCCCTAGAAAATTGGTATGAGTTATGGGAGGAATGGGGGGTGGGCGCCCACTTACAGGTTGTCCGGGTAGTCCGGGTGGTCCGATATCTCCCCGTTCGCCTCGGTCTCCAGAGTGTCCGTGAAGTCCTTGCGGTCCTCGCTCTCCCGGCGGCCCGACAGGCCCATGATGTCCCTGAAAACGATAACGTTCATCTCTGCGGGTGATCGGGAAGTAACTCACCCGTGGTCCAGCGGGTCCAGGCGGTCCGGGAATCACATTTTTGCCACGCAACTCGGCCAACTCTTCAGTTAACAATGGGAGCAACTCGATTTTGAGCAACTTTTTCAAGTCTTCCGGGATACGCGTGGCATTTCCGGATAAGAATGGTTTACCCTAAATGGAAAGGATAGAAAATATAAAGCACATATAGAACAACATAAAGATCCCTGTGCTCAGCTCGAAGAGACACCAAATCGTGACAGACTTGCAAAAAATGTGCGTGGCCTAGCTTAAAATGTCTTAGGCTAGCTAAGTTTTCAAAAACTCTGCCAGGTATGCAAAAATGGGCGGAGCCTGGTCGTATTTGGTGTCATATTGATTGTCTCAATGAGCTGGACACAGAAAAATGCACATCAAACATGCAAAAAAACTACTCACTCGTCGTCCACGTTTACCAGGCGCACCTTCGACACCCGGCAGACCCATGTCACCGCGTTCACCACGCTCACCCTAAAATCTAGTGGTTAGTCTCCTAGGCACACACGTCATGCTGTTTTCAATCACCCACACAACACTATTCACCCAAAATCCCACCCACCTTTTCACCCTTCTCTCCCGGGCGCCCATCTCTTCCCGGTGGTCCGGGCGGTCCGATCAACGCCCGTCCACTGTTGTTGTTGTTGTTGTTTTGATGGTTGGAAGTGCCGGGTGGTCCGGGTGGTCCTGAAATACCCGGCTCCCCACGATCTCCTTTCTCGCCCTGTAAAAATTGAATAATAGGACATACTTTTTACGAGGAATCCTGAATATAGATTTACTACAACAAGAACCTACCTTCGGTCCGGGTAGGCCTATTCCAGGCGGGCCTGGTGGGCCTGGTGGGCCAGCTCCTCCCATTGGGACACGTGACAAGTAGGCTGGGTCACCCTGAAAAAGATTCACGTTCACAAACACAATCACAATCACTGTACAACAGAGTTTTAGCATGTTGTTATTAGAGCGCACTTGCTCGTCCGAGAGAACTACACGACTTCTAAATTCTTGAAAACTTAAATAGTTTTTCGACTCAGAATATTGTCTAGATTTTGAGACAATAGAGTAGCAATAGAGCGTACTTGCTCAGCTAATTTATTAAAACGTTCTCGAGATTTCCATTGAGCGCATTTGCTCTACCAAACTTTTTTGACCGTTTTCCAGTTTATATCAAAATGGGTACTGTACGACTGTGAATTTCATGTACATTTCGAATTAAATAGTTTCAAAGCATGAAATTCACATTGGAGCGCGCTTACACTTAAAGTTCAGTAGAGCGCACTTGCTGTCCTACAGAATGTCGAAAAGTTTTCAAACTTTGTCGAAATGAGTATCATTCGACTCAGAATTTTGTGTAGTTCCCGAATTTTCGAATATTTTTCAAAATTAACAAAAAAATGCTGACCTTCTCTCCTCTCTCCCCGGGTGGTCCACGTGCTCCGGGAATTCCATCCCGTCCCGCCTCTCCTCGCTCTCCTTTCGGTCCAATCTTCGACTCTCCATCAAAACCAGGCAATCCTCGATCACCCTTGGCTCCCGGGCGCCCGTCTCTTCCCGCGGGTCCGGGAAGACCGGGTGGTCCGGGTGGACATTGTGGTGGTGGTGGCATAACTCCGTGTTGTGGCGCATATTGGTGTTGTGGTGGATAGTGGTTGGATCTACTGCTGCTGCTGCTGGTGCTGTCACCTTTGGGACCCGGTGGGCCAAATGGTCCCCGTTCCCCTCGATCACCCTTAGCTCCCGGAGTACCCGGAAGCCCTCTGGGTCCATCCAAACCTATCGGTCCCTGCAAAAAATGGGTTTTTGGCGCCAAAAATGATGTACAATTGGTGCAAGCGACATGCGCAACAAAAAGGTGAAAAAATGTCGAAAAAGAAAAAAACAAACCGGAAATCCAGGATATCCACGTAGTCCTTTTGTGCCCTGCAAAAAAACATAAAACGTGTGACATAGGCCATGCAAAAATAGGAGAAGTGGACTTGGCGTAGCGTGGCGTATCATGCGGCGCGTGCGTATGCGTCGCGGCTATAACTACAGTAATCCTTACCGGTGGTCCGGGTGGCCCGGGAAGCCCGCGCATTTGAATCGCTTGCCCATCTGGGGTATACAACATTCCATAAGCCCGCATTTTCCTTGTCAATGTCTCGTCCTGAAAACAACACAGCTACAGTACTACATCTAGAAGAAGGGTACTGTAGAGATCTACAGTACTCTTCGAAGAGAAACAAGATACTGACCAAATTGGCGTGATACGGTACTCGCGGTCGTCTGTAGTATGGTGCTGGCAGGCCGGGAAGTCCCTGAAAGGGTTACGGTAGAACAAACCACGTCACAAGGAAAAAAATAAGGAAAACTAAGGGTAGAGGGGAACCTACAGGCCATCCTGGTGATCCTCGTAAACCCTAAAAATGGAGATAGGAAAGTCCGAGAGAACTACACAACACAATAGTCCGGGAGAAGTACAAAAATTATTTTTGGGGTGTTTTATTCATCTTTTTTATGTTTTGAATATCTATATTTTCCGGTATATTTTATGTTGGCAAAATTTGACTTTTTTTTGAAAAATCTTGTCCGGGAGAACTACAAAACTCAAATTTCCATAAAATCGACCAAAAAGTTAGTTGACAGGTCGAAATTTTGCGTAGATTTCGAATTAAACAATTCTAATGATTGAAAATTGCTTCAAAATATTTTCATAGCCAAATTTCAGTGGAGCGCGCTTGCTCAACCTGGACATTTTCTCACAGAGAACTAAAAAATTTGAAGATTCTCAAAAATTGGTGAAAAACTCTTTTCTGGTGGCGATATTCGAATAATATGTATAATTCTGAGTCATGAAATTTTAATAAACTCAAGAAAAATCTAAAAATCTTGTCCGAGAGAAGTACAAAATCTGAAATTTCAAACTTTAATTTTTACTTTCAAAAATATATTCGTCAATTCGGAATTTTGTGTAGAATTCAAATTTTTAATTGTAAATTTTCAAAAAAACATCCCAAAAACTCACCGGCGGTCCAACAGGTCCTCGTTCACCTGCAAGAAATAATTATTGGAGATATTGTTCATTTTCTTGGTTTTATATGATTGTATTTAGTTTATTATATAATTTTTGAAAAAATAACACTTTTCAGTTCCCCTCGAACACATAAAAAACGAACATGTACACACAGAGACATTCGTTTTTTTCTTTTTGCCGCCGCTCTTTTCGTTCTCTCTCGCCACACTAGGACAAACATATAAGAAGGGAATGGGAGAGAAGGGTGAGGCGTGGCCGTGTGGCCTAATGGATAAGGCGTCGGTCTCCTAAACCGAAGACTGCAGGTTCGAGTCCTGCCTCGGTCGTAACTTTTCCAGTTTTTTTCTTTTTTTGTTTTTCAGGATGAGAACCAATTCTGAAAAATTGTCTAGTGCTCAAATTCACTGTGCAGTTCACATTTCATACTCAGCCAACATTTTTTTCTCGAAAAACAAAAAAGAGGACCCCCAGAATCGAAAAAAAGTGTAATTTGTCATGTTCATCATGTCTTGTGGTCACTTCTATTATCATTTTATGTTGAAATCATCATGACAAGACAACAAAAATGTGTAAATTACACAATTTTTCACTTTCATACACATCCAGGAACCCCCCTTCATGACTTTTTTCTAACATTTTTCCTATTTTTACAAATATACCATATATGGTTGTAAAAATTATGCAAACAAGTGCAAATATTGTAAAATTATATAAGTTTTATGGCTCTGAGATGGATGCAAATTTTCTAAAAAAAAAAAAATTTTTTTTTTCGTTTTTTTTTGAATAATGAGGAATCAAGCTTGTGATAGGATAATCCGAGAGAACTACAAAATATTGTCCGGGAGAAGTACAAAAACCATTTTTAAAAAAATATATAATCAAAAAAACTGTTTGATTGTGAAATTTCGGTGGAGCGCATTTGCTTCTTGTCCGAGAGAACTACAAAACTCAAAAAATTCCCGACTCGGTCAAAATGGGTGTCATTCAACGCAGAATTTTATGCCGATCACGATGGTTTCAATATTTTCCCTTGAAAATAGCTCACCTGGCGGGCACATGCATGAATTCCTAGTCTTTCTCGTCTTTGCCGATCCCTCGTTCTGAAAGAAAAAAAAAACCCACTAAATTAGTAGTAGTCGTGTGTCATTATTTTTTGCATTGTCCCCCGGGCGTAAAAATCCCATTCCCGCTCGTAATTCACCGACTGATTTATTATCTCCACATAACACAACAGAAGGCACTTTTCGAGCAGAGTGAGGCAAAAGAGCACGAAAACGGATTTGTTGCTCTCTTTTGTGTGGAAAAATAATAAAGGATATTTTGACAGAAAAGAGATGTGGACAACTAATTGGTCTTTGAAATTGAACATTTTTTGATTGCTCGAAAAAAAAATAAAATTTTTTTCTTTGACGCCATGTGGATTCGAACCCTCGGCCTGTCGGGTTGAAAATTATGGTATAGTTGGTTTTTTGAAATTTCGAAAGTTCACAAAAAAAATCAAATTTCTTAAAATCTTGTCCGAGAGAACTACAAAACTCAAACATATTCGGAAACTGTGTATATTTGATTAGATACTTAAGTTCTTGATTTGAAACCTAGAACAATGTTTTAAACTCGACTAGAATTCGAAAACTGAGCATTCTCAATAGAGCGCAATTGTTCATCTTCTAACTTGCCCGAGAGAACTACAAAACTCAAAATGCTTCTAAAACATTAAAAATAGGTCCATCTAATGAAAAATTTTGGGTAGATTCCAAATTTCATAATCCCAAGTACTATTTTTGTCCAAAAAAAGTACAAAACTCGTTTAAAAGGTCAATAATGAGTATTATCAATAGAGCACATTTGTTCACCTACTTCTCTTGAAGTTTTGTGCATAATTTTATCGACTTGAGGTTGAACATTCTGAAAATCTTGTCCGAGAGAAGTACAAGAATCGAATTTTCTCAAAACCTGTCAAAAATCATAATTTAGATCAAATTTTTGCGTAGATTCCGAATTTCATCATCCTAACTCTCAATTTTGTCCAAAAGAAGTACAAAACTTCGAAAGTCTTCTTTCTCTCAACCCCATCATCCGAAAACGGTTCTATTAACGTCCAAGAACATCCCCCCCCCCATCTACAGTACCCCCTAATTATTTTGTACATATATACATATCTATTGAACACGTGTTAATTACAGGTTGTCATATCCTAAACGTATGTAAATACATAGATATTACTTTTTTTGTTCTACATAAATTCAAAAAAAAAATTTTTTTTTTGGCGCCAATAAATCCCCCGATACGAGACGAGGCGACCGGCCAAAATTGTCTAATTTAATCCAATTATTGGCGAAATTAATATTCATGCATAATATTTCTTCTCATAATCGCCGCCTTTCATTTTTTCACACAAACGTCAACTGTCATAAAGTCAATTTGGCGTGACGCCAAGGTTTTTTGTTGTATTTGTGTAGTTCTCGTGGAGGAATGAGAGATGGGGTTTGGAGAATCGGAATCTGCGCAAAATTCTGAGTAGGAAAGGACTTCTCTTGGACGAGTATGAAACTTCCTGAAGTTGTCTAGTTGGGCAAATGCGCTCTACCGAAATATCAGGTCAAAATGGCGCCTGAGGCTAATTTAATGTTGAAATTCGGAATCTACGCGAAATTTTAACCACTGAAACATTAATTTTCCCTAATTTTGGACTTCTCTCGAACAAGTGAGAAAACTTCCTGAAATTGTGTAGTTGGGAAAGTGCGCTCTATTGAAATATCGGAAATTTAACGTCAAAATGGCGTCTGAGGTTAATTTAGTGTTGAAATTCGGAGTCTACGTAAAACTTTGACCCCTGAATTTTGGAGAAAAAATGGTGTAGAAAACTTCATGAAATGTCATAGTTGAGCATGTGCGCTCTACTGATCACCTGTGTTTTTCGCATTGAAATGCGTTCGAAATTCGATTTCAGGCTGCGTGACCACAAAATTCAGAATCTACGCAAAATTCTGTTTCCAAAAATTTCCAAAAATCTAAAAATTTCTTTAAAAGTTCCACCCAACAGGTCGAGGGTTCGATTCCCCATGGTGTCCAGATTTTTTTCTATTTTTTTTTGATAGCTCTTCTTTTTCCCCACCCATTACTTTTCAAGTGCTTCTCCTCACCTCCCAGCTGCTTTTCTCTGCGTCTCTCCCCTCCCCACACTCTCTCGTCATGTCCCTTTAAAGGTATACAGGTGTGTTTAACACACGCACCTTGATTTTTTTTGGGGGGGCTATTCAAGTACCAATATTTACATAAGTAAATATATTTAGAAGAAACAGCAGGTGGTACGGTACGTTTTTTAAAGGAGCATCACTCACCTCGTCTCGCAAAAATCCATCTACAGTACTCCATTTCGCTTCGAGACCCGCTAAACGCGATTCCTGATGGGTATACAAAAGGCATATCAATATGAAGAGAAAGACGTGGGGAACACATTGAAGCACAAATTTTTGATCTATATCGATTTTGGGGGGAGAAATGAGGGATTTTCGGGGTAAAGTGGTGGTTGTGGTTGTGGTGACGCCGTTCTTGTGATCGACCACCAATTGGTGATGGTGTTGGGTGGATGGCGCGGTGTTCATGTGCTGGATTGTTTTGGCATAGGTGATTCTGCAACAAAAACTCATTGAATCTTGTCCGAGAGAAGTACACAACATTGAAAAATGAAGTATTATCAATGGAGCGCATTTGCTCTACTAGGATGTTTTGATCTTATCCGAGAGAAGAACACAACTGAAAAAAAAAACCACCGAAAAATACAAAATAATATACGATTCGACTCAGAATTTTGTGCAGATTCTGAAAATTTGAATTTCAAGCACTGAAATCGAAAAAAATCCAAATAAAACTTCACAATTCTGAGAATCTTGTCCGTGAGACGTACAAAACTCTAAATCTTCCAAAATCCATAAACAAAAACACTATCCATATCAGAATTTCACGTAGATTTCAAATTTCACAATTTCAAACCTAAAAAATTATTTTCAAGCACACAAAAAATAGAAAAATAAAAGAAAACCGAATGTCCGGTGAATCACCATCGGCGGTATAGTACAAATAAGAGAATACATAAATGTGATGCATTATATTTTTTTTTTTTGCAAAATGTGAAAGCAAAAAAACCCCTTTATTGACTTGGGAGAAACCGGATTTTCAGGTAAAAACTGTAAATTTCCGAAAAAAAAAACAAAACAACGTGGCGGAGGAAACTGTGCACAAAAGACAAAAAATGGGCGGAGTCTGAAAGAGGAGATGGACAAATACGCAATCAATCATAAATTGGGCCATCAATCAGAATTGAGGTTGGGTCAATTTGTATGGTGGAATTTTTGTGGGGTTTGGAGGGTCAGGGGTTCGATCCCGGTGGGGTGAGAAGGGTTGTTTAAAGGGGCCTACAGTACCCCGGAGTGTTTCAAAATGGTCATGTGAGGGTACTGAAATGTTCATCATAAAATTCTGAACAAAATGGTGTATACTAATACAGATTATCATGTCAAGGGTTCGACTACCATTGACGTCAAAAAACATTGAAATTTGTTTTTGTTGAAAAAAAAGTCGACTATCTTTAAAGGGACCTACAGTACCCTAGAGTGTTTCAAAATAGTCATGTTGGAGTATCAAAATGTTTCTCATAAAATTCTGAACAAAATGATATATGTTATGAGCTACGAGGTAAAAGGATCGAACCCCAGGCGGAACAAAATGAATTTTTAAAAAAAGAGAAAAGCCGACTATTTTTAAAGGGACCTACAGTACCCTAGAGTGTTTCAAATTGATTGAATAGAAATACAAAAATGTTCCCCCAGAAATTTACTACAAAACAGTATAAAATTTTCCGCGCAAAAATGTCAACAACCAAAAAATAGCACAGTTAAACAATGATGACCCTATAAAACCATTTAATTGTTTTTTTCCTAATCACCACAAAAAAAATGTGAATGTACCTTTGAAGAGTACTTCTTAGTGGTCTAGATATGTTTATTTACTCATCTGGTCATCATATTCTTCTACCTATATCAGATCAAATATCTCAATCTGCTACCGATTACGTAATATTGTCGGAAGTTGAGCATTTTTGATACTATCTTTATGGCTAGAGAGGGAAAACAACGAAAAGGTGACCTTTGACTGTTCTCCAAAAGAAATTAACAAAAAAATTGAGTTTTTTCAGAATTTTAAGATATTTCTCGTATTTTACGTCTTTTCTAAACATTTCTTGTATTTTATTGAAAATTTTCTGCATTTTTTTCAGGTATTTTTTGACCTTTTCTTTATCTATCCTCCAAATCTCTTTTTGTTATTCTTTGTTTTTGTCTCGAGATCTTTATCAAAAAATAATAAGTGTGGCTAATTGACCTATGTGCGTTGTGTAGTTCTCTCGGACAATTCGGAATGGTCGAAAAATACCAGAAATGTAATGCGATGTCCAAAGCTGAAAAAAAAATCGAAAAATCAGCGAAAAAAAACGTTCAAAGCTTCCGCCTGATTCTCTCTGTTCCACACACTCTCTCGAGAGTACTGTACGAGGTCTCGACGCGATTGAACGAAATAGTGTGTGAAACAGAGAGAGTGCTTTGAACGTTTTTTTTCGCTGATTTCTCGGTTTTTTTTCAGCTTTGAACATCGCATAAAGAAATGTCATAAAATACTAGAAAATGCAAAAAATCTTGAGAGTTTCTAAAAAAAAATTGTCAAAAAAAGTTCATTACACGAAATGAAAAAAAATGCACGAATTGTGAAGAAATGCCAAAAAATACAGATAACATCCTAATACAGGATCTATTATAATACATGTATATAATCAGGTGTCGAAAAAGACCACCCACGAAGCACCATTCTCGAGACAATAGGATTATTACTGTAGATAGCAGCATATGTCGCCGACTAATTGGTTTAAATTATATATTATTAAAAAATCACACGAAAAATTGAACATATTTTGAGTGGAAAAAAATCTCGAAAAACATAAGAAAAAGCTGAGAGAGAGAGAGAGAGAAAAGTGGGCGGAGCCAGGGAGGAATAGGCTCCGCCCACTTTTTCGGATGACCGCAAAAAATGAATAATGGGGCTGGTTTTTTCTAGAGTAATTATTGTTTTTTTTCGAGAATCCGTGTTCCTTTAAAGTCTCTGGGGGTACTGTAGTCTAGGAATGAGGTGAATTTTGAGTTTTTGAACATAGGTGACAAACTTTGGGTTCTCAAAAGATGGAGGCGGCGAATTTGAAATTTGAAAAAAAAAAGTACTTTTTGGGAGTGAAGGACAAGAAATTACTTGAAATGACAAGAAATGTCGTGAAAATAGGTTCAGAAATGTTAAAAAATACTCAAAATGTGAAGAAATACACGAAAAGCGATGTGAAATGTCATATAATTCTAGAAATGGCGAGAAATACTCGGAAATGTTGAAAAACTACCAGAAATGACAAAAAAGGCTAGAAATGTTGAAAATATCACGAATTACAGAAAAAAATACCTCAAAATGATTATAAAATTGATAAATTGCCATTAAAAATATTCAGAAAAAGTTTTTGAAGTGAAAATTTTCCTCAAAAATTCAAAAATTCAGGTAAATCACAACGAGAAAAACATTGAAAAAGTGTGTAAATACATTTCAGCCAGAGCAAAATAATATCTGTTTCTGCGTCCGGAAAATAAAAGAGTTTGATTGAAGTTGACCGATGAGACAAATATATTTATATATATTGAAACGGATAGAAAAAGGCGACAAAAAGTATACTCCTGAGGAGATGCGAGAAAAAGAAGAGCAAAATGTGTCGAAATATTTATTTGAAATTGAGTCCGTGTTGTGACAAGTGTTCGAAACGTGTCACAAATCAAAGTCGAATTTTTTTTTTTCGAAAATTTGAGTAATAGGTTTGGAAGATGGGGATTTGGTTAGAGAAATTTCTTCAAATTCGGGATCAGCACAAAATTCCACGTCGAATGGTACCATTTTGAGCAAAAATGAGAAGTTTTGAATTTTTGCCTTCTCTAGAGCAAGAAATGACAAAAAATGACATGAAATGTTGAGAAATACTCAAAAAGATTCGAAATTACCCAAAATCAGGCAAATATGTCATAGAAGACATAACTTTTTTGAAAAACACCTAAAATGTTCAGAAATGACATGAAATTACCGAAAATACACAAAATACCCAGAAAGTATCAAAAGCCATCCAACATCACAAAATTCTTCGTCGAATGGTATTTTTTTGAAAAAAAAGGTTAAAAAATGACATGAAAATGTCCGAAAATGACTCAAAAATACCTCAAATGTAAAGAAATGACCTGAAATGACCAAAAAAATACACTAAATACCCTATATCTCTTATACATTGTTTCCCAGTCCACTTGTAACCCATCGAACCTAATCCGAACACAAAACAAGTAATATGTTACACAACATATTTGTTTGCGTAATCAATTTCATCTTTTTTGAAGCGAGCGACCGCTGAGAGTTTTGACCCCCAAATGAGCGATTGCGTCAGAGAAATCCAATGTCCCACTGTGCACAAAAATTTTGACTGGAAAGGTTTTTTTTTGTAAACCTCTAACCGGGAGGGTTCAAAATTAGAGCTATGGAAAAAATTATTTCCAGAATCTTCACAAAATTCTGGATCGAATGGTACCCGAGTTGTGTAGTTCCCTCGGACAAGTTCAATTTTTTTTTGTCATTGGTTGCAAAAAACATCTCAAGGGCAACTCATCAATTTTCGGCAGAGGGAATTAGACATTTTTTTTGACAAATTGTATGTTAATCTGTTACAATTTGTCGACAGAATGTTGCGAACAGAAAAAAACGAGGCGGAGGAACAGGTGCCTTTTTACAGGACGAGGATTTGATTGGGAGCGAGAATCAAGTTTAGGGATTTTTTAGGTCATTTCAGGTATTATTGGTCATTTTAGGTATTTCATGTCATTTTGGGTATTTCATCTTTAAATCTTTATAAAATTCTCTGCAATTTTTGTTACTTTTGACATTTCGGATAATTTTTTGGAGATTTCTGTAGTTTTTGGTAATTTTGGGTCAATTTCGAGAATTTTTAAACATTTCGATGCATTTCGCGTCAAACCTTAAAATCTACCAAAAATACTACCATTCTCAATTGAGCGCTGATGCTCATGAACTTAAAAAATTTCTTGAAATCTTGTCCGAGAGAAGTACACACCTAACAGGTATCATTGAACCCAGAATTTTGCGTAGAATTCGAATCTTAAGCTCCCAAAACTACTATTAGAGGGGGTTTTTGACCCGAAAATCACAATTTAAATGCAAAAATGAATATTAAAAACACGTGGTTTGGCTATAAATCATTAAAAAACTTGGCCAGAAGTTTTTTTAACTGTTCCCAGAAAACATATGTTCTTTAGAAGCTCACAATTTTTTATGCGGGAGTGGGGAAAAATTTGAATTAAAAAAAAAACGTTTTTTCCCACGTCTAATGTGGAATTCTCGCTTGCTTGATCGCGAAAAAAGTAGTTAGGAAAAAATGAATAAATAAAAAATGTGTATTTTTTTCAAGTGTGTACTTCTCTCGGACTACATACACCAAGAACAACTATGGCGTAACAATAATAATGGAAGTAATAATGAGGGAGGGGTGCTCCTTTTTTTTTAGTACTACAACTAGTAGTAGTAAAAACAAAGAGAAATGTCATGAAATTTTAATTTTTCGGCGGTGTCGCAACAATGTTTGTATTGTATTATTTTGGGTAACTTCTTCTCGAGTTCAGTGAAGCGTGAAATGTATTTTTCACTTATTGGTGTTGGAATTTTTCCATGTTCGGGACTTCTCTAGACAAGATCCTGATAGGGGTCGTGGAAATATGGCCTAGGAACCGAAGTCGGCCAAATAATTTATTTTCTTTTTTTGTTTGTTTGTTTCCTTTTCGCACAAAAATTATTCAGATGATTTCAATTCGTTGTTTTTTTTTAGTTTATGAGTATGGCTAGAACATAGCAAAAAAGTTTGAGCATAGTAAGTAGACTTACTTTTACCAACTTTGATAAAAAACTTTTTTTTTCACAAGTTCTGATTTTTGTTGAAAAATTTCTAGAAAATAGTACTATTATTTCATGATCTCACTAGTTGTAATAAATATAAGTATCAATTTTTAAATCTGATGAGAATTATAGATTTTAAAAAGGCGATTTACGCAGCATTTCAGATTCAAGAAAATAACACATTCCCCCTTAAAAGCCTTTTATTTCCAGTTTTTGAGTAACCTTTGTGCTTTCCAGATTTTTCCAAAAATTAAACGCGGACTATTGATCAGTATCACAAATTCTATCAAAACCATATTTTTGTTTGGCGTTGTTTATATATTTTTTAAAGCTGTTAGACATATTCCCAAAATAAACTTTTGTGTAGAATAGACTGCATTTAACTCCCTTAATGCATTTTATTTCTCATACGATGATCATCCTTCTCCTGTTTCTCTTTTCAAGCCAAGTTTTGATGGTTAGAATCGCTGTAAATTTTGGCTGGTCACACAACAAAACAGCAGACTGTACGTTGATCCGTTGATAGTTTGGGATTACGCCGGACGTGGAACTGGATACACTTTTGATGAACATGTAAAAGCTTTCCATCATCTTTTCTATCTGGCTAGGATGGTATATGCTAATGGTACTAGGGATATGGCGGATGCGCTTAAACCAGGAACGAGGGAAGCCAATTATCTTCCGTTGTTCTTTAATACTGATGATTACATCGTCGAAGGAGGTTGAGAGGACACTCCCAATGGGAATCAAAGTTTTCGAAATCGAAGTTATCGTCGCAAACATTGTTCTAAGAGGGAAATTGCTCAACAACTCAATAAGCGTTTCATGAAGATCACTAGTTTTATAGGAATTCTAACAGATCCTTATCGAATTGGAGCGTGTCAATACAAATCGTTTCCATATTCACACAAAACATTAGTAGAGGATAACAAGTTCGATTTTCGAAGAGACTTGAAGTCAACAGTTCGAAAGGCAAAATTTGTGTCAGCGAATGAGATAAAGTATACAACAACTGAGGAACCGTTGACTATCGGAAGGCTTGGAGCTGGGGCGGATTACGAGTTCACCGCGGTTAGAAGTTCGAGGGATGGAGTCTTCTTGATTCGCAAAGAGTATAAGTTGTGCTAAATGAAGTTGTTGATGCGTATTTTTTTTTTGGAAAAGAGAGTTGCAAATCTTGCTCTGGCAGCTAGGTAGGTTTAGTTTTTGAAATCTTCGACGTCAAATAAACGGGTAAACAGGAGGCCCGTTCCCCCGTCGAATCCTTTTTTTTCCGGTGACCAGCCAATTTTTGGTTTCCTCCTGAAATTACTCGTAATTTCACTTATCTAGGCTAATTCTCTCTGAAAACTCTAGTCACTGAGAATCTAGGTTCTCACCAAAATTAGTAACTATCAGTAAAGTTTAGACCTAAATTGTGTGACACGCGCCTATTAAAGTAGCGTCGTTCGCTTTCTTATCAGTTTAGATAGATAGTTGCTCAATCTCCCGTCCCGTCTTAGTTAAATAAATAGTATGTAGTAACTGGACTCATATTAACATCACCCACGGGAATGCGACAATTTTGTGCTAAACTACAAAAATTCACCAATTTTTTGCTCATCATTGATGCAAAAATCAGACGTCAGATCTTACGGGTGAAGATATGCTGGAACACAATTCGGAATGATGAAGATTTCTCTTTGTGGTGTGTAAACATATATTCATCAAGAAGTTCTCCAGCGATTTTCATTGCTGGCATTGTTTGCGATATCGTTGAATTCGATGGCTGCCATTCATTTGGGATGTTACTTCATACAATAACTATCCTTAATTTAACCAGTGTTGATGAAAATTTCGTTGAATAGTGTCTCAAATACAAACAATTTTGAAAAAATTACTAATTTTTGATAAAAACTGTCAGATTTTTGTAAACTCTGATAAGCATATTGTGATTAACTTTAAGATTTTAACTTTTCATGATTGACAAAATCCCTGAAACTAAAAAATCGATTTCTCCAAAGCTATACCAAAATTCTTAATAGCCAGAAATTTTCACATAATTTTATATGAGACAGACTGTCTCGAACAGATTTTTATCCCCACCTTCGAATCACAATTTCATTCCTAATCCAATGATTTTTCTCCTCTTTCTCGTCCTTTTCAGCTCAGTTACAGCGTCATCAGATGTCGATGTTTATTCGGAAATGTTGGGGAAAAGACTCTACGAAGACTTGAATCGAGTGCGCGGAGAACTCCGAAGAATGTTCGTTGACCCGCTGACTGTACATGATTGTACTGGACGAAGCGTTGAAATTCCGCTGGACCAGCAAATGGAAGTTGTTGGCTATCTAACCAGAGCAATTCCAAATTCTTATACTGCCGATGGCAAACTATTCCATAGAGTGATGATCGATGGTATTATATACATCTTTGAAGCCGAGTATGAAGCCACTGGCCAATATCGCAGTTATCGAATTCAACGATTGCGCAAGCAATGCCCAGCAATGAAAATTGCTGGAGAACTCAATGAACTTTTCATGAACATCAAGAACTTCACAGGGATTCTAACAGATCCCTATTATATCGGAGACTGTGGATATAAAACATTCCCATATACACATAAATCATTGAGAGATGACAACAAGTTCGATTTTCGAAGTGGAATGAATTCAACAATTCAAAAAGCGGAATTTGTGACAGAAAATGAGATCAGGTATGAGACAAAGATGGAGCCGTTGAGTTTTTGGAAATATGGATCGGCGGCGAAATATGAGTTCACTGCAGTCAGAAATGCGGCTGATGGAGTTTTTTTGATCCGCAAAGAGTGGAAAATGTGTTAATTGATATGAAATAAATTTTTCGACAAACCAATCGGAAAGCTTCGGTTTTT
The DNA here is from genome assembly GCA_900536415.3 of Caenorhabditis sp. 38 MB-2015. Lineage (NCBI taxonomy): Eukaryota > Metazoa > Nematoda > Chromadorea > Rhabditida > Rhabditidae > Caenorhabditis > Caenorhabditis quiockensis. Next base: position 40,246 of record LR551940.1, read on the forward strand.
CATCAAGCTTCATTCTCAACACCTTTGCGTGTGTAGTCCAAAAAAAATTGTTTTTATTTTTGGTGTTTTTTCAAAGTACAAATGAGGATATTAAATTCAATTGAAGCCAAGATTCTTAGTTTCACAAGATCCAACTTCCTAGATGTCCTTAACTTGATAACGCAGTGATATTTTACAAGATTAGATGAATTTTCAACTTTATTTAGCGCAATTTATACTCTTTACGAATCAAAAAATATCTGTAAGGTTTGTAACCGCGGTGAATTCATAGTCCGGCTCTGTTTTGTGTGAATATGGAAACGATTTGTATAGACACGCTTCAATTCGATAAGGATCTGTTACATACTTGGACTACCCGGTCGGATCTGACCGATGGGGCTTAACCTTTTTTGCTCACGCGTAAAAGTTTTGTCAAACAACTTCATTTTTAGCACTTTTTTCCTTATAATACCGTACCTACTGTAGGTAGAGTTCCAAAGGTAATATATTTCTGTAAAAATGTAGCTAATATGTGGAAAAATAAAATCCGCATCTCCAGTTCTCATTATTTTCAAATATTACTCCCTGTTACGTCCCTCCAACCGTTTCGGCCAGAGGGGTTAACAGACATAAATTATGAAAATAGGGACTTTTTGGTTGGCTGAAAATTTGCACACAGTCGTCAACTTCTATTTCCAGCCTAAATTTTCGAACTAATCACTGATTGTGTATTCAGTTGAGGGGAAATGTTTGGTTTTGGACCCTTTCAACATTAAAACCGTACCTACTACGGTAGGTAGGGGTCCAGATGTAATATTTTTCAACACAAAATGCTTACAAATGAAATGCACATCACCAATGCTCATTATTTTCTAGTTTACCCCCTGTTATGCCCCTTTGAAAGTCAAAATTTTCGCTTGTTCAAGTAAAGGGGCTTAACCTTTTTTCAGAGTGGGGGCTGAACCCCAAAGGTTCCAAACCGGGGTAGTCCAAGTATGATCTGTTAGAATTCCTGTAGAATTCTTAACGTTCATGAAAATCTAATTGAGTTGTTCAGCAATATCCATGCTGTGCATTTTTTTGCGATAACTTTATTCTAAGAAGGTTCCTGTCAAAAGCTGAAACTCTTAAAAAACGGTTAACTAAGGATTTTTCCAAGTATTAAAAAATTAGACGACTTACTGTTCTCATGTCATATTTTTAAAACCTGAAATTCGTCAATTTTTGTTCATATTTTTAATTAGTTTTTCTTGTTACATTTTTTGATGCAGGATTTCTATTTCTTTTCTCGAGTGGCGATGGTCCAAAACCAATACTCACAAACTTTATCTGAAATCTTCTTAAAGTTAGCTTTATGTTATATTCTAAACATTAGAATCTCAATGTTTCATTCAATAAGCTTCAAAGTCCAATTGTTTTATCTTTCATATCTGAATCCTCCGATTATGAAAACCCGCATGTTCTCCCTGTCTAGACACTATTCAACCACATGAGAGACTCCACATCTTCTCGAACCAACTATTCATTTTTTTTTCTTCAAGAAAAAATAATGAAATTCCTAATTCTTCTCCCAATTTTTCTATTCCCCTCCACTAATTCAGTGTCAAGCGCTGAAGAACAACATATAGGAATTGATTTTGGTAGACGTTTTCTGAAATATATCAACCGATTGGCAAAATTTCGTAACGACGAAACACTTGCAACACTGACAGAACGTCAAAACGACTTCAGAAATTGCGACAAGCAAACAATTACCGGACAAGAGTTTCTTAGAACCTATGTGATTGGCAAGGAGTTTAATGTTACTTTTGGTAATAATCGTACAGTAGAGCAGGATTCAGGTATTTACTTCTTCGAAGCGACTTCAGAAGAGCCTAACCCTTTTATCCTTCGTATGGAGGTCTACATTTTCAAAAACGAGTTCAGTAAAATTACGAGCATTGTCTATGGAAGTTGTAATAAATTGAAGTGATGTGTTATTTACTAAAACATGAAGATCCTTTAATACAGCATTCACAGCAGGAACATAACAAGGAATAAAATAAAAATCGGGGACCAAAACAATTAATACTCGTAGATGCACACCAACATGAGCTCTAAATGACTGTAAACTACATATTAAAAAATATTAGGGTTCTTAATAACGTTGCAAAAGTTGCATAAGGGAGTCGAGTTTGTGGATTCGAACTCCTTGATTATGAAGTGCGGCACCGAGAGCAGAATCTTGCGAGAGGTCTGAAAATTTCTTGTTTTGGATATCTTGATTTTTTTTTGTTAACGTGAAAAAATGTGACTTAGGCGGACTAAAAATAACTCACTCGATAAATATACGACATCATGATTAGGATATCGTCTCGCAATGTTCATCATGCACTCTTCGGCATCCGCTTGTCCACGATTTTGTGTAATATCGCATTTGTGCGCATCCAACACAAAAACTATTGTATCTTTGTGCTTCAACAATATAGCACTATACAATTTATGAGTTTCATTGCTGCTTGTGACCAGATTGTTGAAAATTTGTTGATGAACGTAGAGTTTGGTGGGGAGACCTTTCATCAGCAGAGTTCTGAGGCATTCGCAGAGTTCTTGGAACATCGAAGAATCCCTATAATAATAAGAAGCTTATTCAAAAAATTTTTAGGTAACAAACTCACATCACAGCTCTGTTGAACATTATAGAGTCTGCCACCACTACAACATTTCTGGCGGGTCTTTGAGGAGTCGGCTGCTGTTGCTGTCGCATTCCACCATTGTGGTGAAACATTCCACGACCACCGCGACCGCCACCACCTTGTCCAAATCTACCTCCGCCCATGAATGGTTGCTGGTTGTGCATCGGTTGTCCAATACCGGGTACACGTTGTCCTATCGGTATCTGCATTCCCCCGGGACCACCGAAGCGTGAAACAGTGGGTCCGCCGGGGAGCAATGGCGCTTTGGTGGTGCCGCCAGGCGGTTGGAAAACCGGCGCGTTGAAGAATTGAAGTGGTGGTGGTGGACCAAGAGGTCCATTCGTCGGCACACCGAAATTTTGCTGCATGTGTGGCTGGGCTCCTGGGTAGAATGGGTTGTTGAGAGGTGGCTTCTAAAAGAATACTTTGTTTATTTTTTTCAGGGTTTTCAAAGAGTTTGGCTTACATCAAATCGGCTTCTTCTCTGTGGAGGTGCTCGATCATCTCGATCAGGGATGATGACAGGTTCCTCGATGGGTATAACTTTCGGCTGTGGAGCTGGTACTTCCATAATATCGTCTCTTGGCGGCGATTCAATGATCTCAATGCTCTGAAAATAATAGATGAGTCATGTTGAAACAAACGAAAAATGGTTTTTTGCGAAGCCTATTGTTTCAGTTTTGGGGTTCTTAGAATAAAACACTTTGAACACTCACGGAATCGGCTTCTTTGACTTCGTCATCTCCTTCACTCAAAATCTCTCCATCCTCTTCCGTATCTGTCAAGTCAATTATATCCTTCTGTTGTTTCCGTTTGTTGAGCGCATCCGTCCAACTATTCTCCGCCTGCCGCATGATTTTCGTCGTATTTCTCGCACTATTCGCATCATGATTCTTATGTCCCATTTTTCTGTGCTTTCTTCTTTCCTTCGCTTCCGATTTACCATATTTTGTCTCCCAACCATCATCACCAACTGTAGGAACTACCAGGGGTTTTGTTTGGGGTATAAATGAAAACGGCATCATAGGAGTACCCTCTTCAATCTCCTCAATTTCCATCGAAATGCTCTTTGGCGATTCCGGTGTTTCAAGAATTACTGTAGTTGGAATCGAAATTGCTGGCTCAGAAGTTGAAGGAGCTGGTTCAGGAGAAGCTGGCGAATCAAACTGTAAACAGTAATTTTCAGATAAAGATAGATTTTAGGGTTAAAGTAGCCAACAAAGGGTAAAGTTAGGAACCTTGACATTGCTGTTAGCGGTGCCGAGAACATTTTCCGTCGACGTTGCTTGACGAAGATGGACCATGTTCTGATTACTTATTCCAAGAACTTCGAATATATGAGAACTCGTAGGCGTTGGCGGTCTCTGCAAAGGAAGGCGTATGTGAGAAGAAGCAACAGAGAAAAGGATTATGGACACTTTAGATTAGAAGTACCAGTTTTCCCAGAAACAAAAAGAACATAGGGTTAAATGATGGAACAGAGGAGAGTTTTGATTCAAAGTAGTTCAGATGAGGTTCTTCAACTTATAGACTATAGGTTATAGACTATAGTTTAAGTGTAACTTGAGCATTAATATTTCCAGATGTTAAAACCAAAAGCCTAGGTATCGACCAATGAAGTTCTTACCATTTGATTTTTCTCATCCACTCTTGTATCATAATCCTTAACTTTCAAATAACCATGCAATTGATTTTCTAAACGATTTCTGCTGCTTTTTTCATTTTTGTCAACCTCATGACTCGTCGGTACTGGGATTCTTCGCAAATCCTTATCCTTCTCTCGTTCTCTGTCTCGTTCTCTGTCCCGTTCACGTTCCCGTTCTCGCTCTTTACTTCTACTCCTACTTCGTCTGCGTCGATGACTATCTCTATCTCTATCACGGTCTCTATGATAAATATCCCGATCTCGATCTCTTCTTCTACCATCATCCGATCTTCTTGAGCTCGAACTGGAATAGCTATTGCGGCGGGAATCCTTTGGTGCTTCCGATGTTGTCGTCACATTCTGTATCTTGCGATAATCTATGTCCTCGTCTTGTTGTTCTCCGAAAACACTTCCAACTGCTGGTTTCACTATCACCGGTTCGACAGGCTTAGGTTTATTCAACTGGAACTGAATAGTGGGAGTTTGTGGCTGTTGTTGTTGTTGTTGGATGTCGCGAAGATCAATGTCCTTTGTGACCGGGGCTGTTGACTTTTTCGACGCCAACAATTCTCGCGTTTCCGGTCCCAAATTCATTCTGAAAATATACCAGATTGTTTCTATGTCAGAAAACGTGTTTCGTATGTAAAATTTCTCAACTTTTTTTTTTTTTTTTTTGAAAATCACTGAACGATCATTCTATCCATGTGAATTTCAATTTTTTGTTGGAATGTTGTAAAAAATACTATTTTTAATTACTATGAAAATTAAAAGGATATATTGATGAACAATATCAAGTTTTAAAAAATAAATATCATTCAGAAGAAGTTGTGTTTCTCCCAAGGGGTAAAATGGTCGTAGAAAAATCGGCAAGCTTGCGACAGTTTGTCGCAAACTTGCGACATTGGGCTGTCGCAAGGCTTGCGATGTTCTTGCGCCAATAGTCGCAAGCTTTGCGACATCTAGCAGCAAAACTGCCGCAAGCTTGCGACAAGGAAAAAGCCTTGCGACACGCTTGCCGTTTTTTCCCCGAGTGACACCATTGGTTTCAGAAAAATCCATGAAAACACTCACAATAACATGCTGAAACTATTTCCAACAGATTCCGTTGACACTGACGGTGCTGGCGCCTCTTTTGGCTTGGTCGAAGACATGCAAAAACTGAGAATATCATTCTCCTCCTCAACCACTTTTTCTTCTGCGACTAGTAATGGCACTTCTTCAACCACCTCCAAAGCATCCTTTTCTGATGACTTTTCACTTGTTTCAATAGGTTCATCCTCGACAATCGCCAGAGCTTTTTCATCATCATCGTCGTCAATTTCTGGTGCGATTACCAGTGGTATTTCTGAAGATGGAGTTCGGTTTGGAAGAGGGAGCGACTTTATGGAACTGAAATTAACAGCAGATCTCGGCTTAATATAATCGATTGTTTTTGGAGGTACCACTGGCTTCGGAATTTCGAAAGGTTTAGGAATTTCCACAGGCTTTGGGACTTCAAAACGCTTCGGAATTTCGACAGGCTTTGGAATTTCGACACGCTTTGGAATCTCAACAGGATTCGGAATTTCAACACTCTTTGGAATCTCAAATGGCTTCGGAATCTCGACGCGGCTCACAGGCTCCACAGGTTTTACTGGTTCCATCGGTTTAACCGATCTTTCAGGAGTCTTCTCTCTTTCCAATTTCTTCGTTTCAACACCAAATGCATTCACATCTTTTCTCTCCACTTGTTTCGTTTGCGAAAAGCTTGACATAACGGATTTGAAATAATCATTGGTCTCTTTCAGCTCTTCAGTTTCTTCCGGTGTCAAAGTTCTGTTTTTCCTTTCAACTTTTTCTTTTTCGATTTGGCTCGCATCTTTCGTCTTGTTACAGTTCTAAAAAAAGTTTCATAATTTTTTTAAATCACAAAAACTTACATCAACAACATTCGTCGCCCATTTCACTCTAACCCCCGGATTCCGTTTAGGTTTGTGTCCAATTGGTGCGCCTTTCTCTAGAGGAACTGTCGGCGGTCCTTTGTACAAAATACTCTTTCCTGGTGGCGGTAATGGTATGGGCGGTAATATCCGATCAACCCAGCCATCATCTTCTTCCGGTGATGTGTGAGTTGGAGTGGCGCTGGATGGTCGAGCATTCGGGTGGTTGTTGATATAAATAGGCGCTCTCGGTATATTACTTCCGAGAATGTTGATTTTGTTGAAATACGAGTAGCAATCTTCGTGATCTCTGAGAAACATTGAGTCGATGTTCAGTTCGCCTCTTTCTTTGGTGAATTGTCTGAAAATTGAATATTATAACTTTTCGGTGAAACATTAGAACTATTCAGTAAGAATTGACTTTGATTTTAATAAAAACCAACTCACTCAGTTGCGTATCGACTTTCCGCTTCAAAAACTTTCGAAACCGAGAATTCATTGGTATAAAAGTCGCGCGTGGCCACCGAAATAACATGAATAATGTCAGCAATGAATGGAAGACCCAAAGATGAGGCAAGTTCGCCCGACGGCAGCATGAAATGTCGCACTTCGCCAGAATCCACAGCAACTAGGAATGCACCACTGACGCGCATTGAATCCATAAGATTCAGAAACTTTCTACGATTTTCGACGACTTTTGGATTATGAGTTGATGGGGGCTGATAGATGCTGTAGGTGGCATGATACTGCAAATTTTGTGTTTGAAAAAATCGATCGTCCAACTGCTCACCCTTTGCTCGTTGAACTCTTCAATAACTTCCACCTGCTCAATCAATTTTCCAAAAACCGTCTTTCTTCGTAAAAATTGAATTTCGGGAAAACTCGCAAAACTTTTCGCTCCGTAAAATGGATCATCACCAAAAACGAATTCACCATCAAACAATCCCTCAGGAACTTCGCCATTTCGGAGAGGTGTCATGAGCGACACAAAAAATGGTTCGCATCCGGGGATTTGAAGACTTACTTGTGAATCGGAGATATTAAAATATGTGAAGGTTGGGAACACTTTGCTTCTGAAAATATGAGTTTTTAAAAAGCTTGTACGAGAGAAGTACAACATTTAGCTTTGGAGCGTAATTTCAGAGTTATCAATTTTAAAAATTATTTGAAAATAGCTATCAAATAAAAAACTCACAATAAACCATTTGGATTGTGCATCTTATGTGGAATGTCAAAAGTGATCTTTGCTATGGCATACGGCAGGACTGTAGCTGGATATTTTCGCGGTTGGAACCCGCCGGTGACTGGATATTCGTAATGATAAACTGCTGATAAGAGATGTGCATGTCGTCGATTGTGCTCATTTTTTGTCGAATCATCAGTTTTAGTTGCCACGTGACAATGACTACCAGGCTGCGGATCCACGTCGCCTGAAGCTAAGCCGATTGTGTGAGGTTTCCCGCTGAAAATCGATAGTTTAAATGGGTGTTGCTCAGAATTCTTATTCTTACCGTAATGTTTTGAACATCATAATAGTAATCGTTAAATTGTCATAATAGTGCAAAGTGCTTGATGTCAAATCGGGGCTTTTATAAACGTATACACCAAGTTGAGAATCGCCGATTTCGCTCAAATGTGTGGTTCCGACGCGAAGTCCGTATTGACTGATAAAGTTGGCCTCTTTTTGACTGTAAATTTCACGAAAGCCAAGCGATTCTGTATCCGGTACACTTTGTGAGCGAAAAACACGTTTGCATTCATTGAACTGTAATTAATTCTCGTTTAATTCTGATAAGTTGATGGAAATTTCTTCTAGAGAGTTGTGATGTTATTTTATTTTTAAAAATTCATTTCTTGAGAAAGGTTAACTTTATGTGGTTGTGTGCCTATCTAAATCTCTATTGTATTTCATACGAATTATTTCACGAAAATTGACATTTCAATATATTTCCAAAACTTATTTGAAAATTCTCAATTTGTTTTCAAACATTGAAATCGTACATCAAATTTGTCTTAAAAATTCCACAGTTGATGAAATACAACGATATAGCAATTTTGCCCTAGTGATAATGACGTTCGTTTTCAGAAACAGGTGACACTTTGAAAAAAAAATGGGCCTGGTTTTAAATAAAGATTTCTGAAATGAGGTCAATTGTTGTGATCTACATGTTTCGGTACGCGGGAAATAATTTCTCATGGAAAATTTGAAGTTTTCAAAAGAGAAAATTCGAATTTTCGTGTGAGATTAGGTGTTTCTGGTTGTAAATCTGCTCCTTCTCATCGAAATGTGCAAGTTTTTATAAACTTTTTGAGTCCAACGATTTTATGGGATGATTCACGAGCAAAAAAATATGACAATTTTCCTTTTTTTCATCGTCGACGACGCGTCCAATCGGATTTATGTAAAGGCGCAACTATTTAATCAAAATGGTTTCGCCACGATTCATCTAAAATTGCTTATTTTTCCTTTTTTTCGTGAATCGCTTTTTTTCCAGAAAAAAAAGGAAAATTTTCTTATTTTTTTGCTCGTGAATCATCCCATTATTTCATTATGAACACGAAAGACTTGTCGTCAAACTTAGTGTTTGTGCGCAAGTGTTTACACAGCGAGAGGGAATTTGAACATTGTTCATTTCTAAAATCACTAGTCGGCTATGGCTTAGGAAGTTAGACATAGGATTGTCTTATTTTTCGGATTTCTAAAAATTCGAACGAGTCCCCAAATACGTCGCAGGTTCTCCAGAAATTTTGAGATTTTTAAATACTCAACCGAGTGCCTAAAAATTTACTGGTTTTACAGAAAATCTCGTTTTCCTCGTAAAAATGAAATAAATAAAACATTCCGAAGAAAATTAACTTTGAATTCGCTCTCTGTGCAAACACCGAATCAGACGCGCATGACCGAAGGCTTCACGCGCGTTGGTTTTTGTTTTTTTGCGTTTCACAAGGGTGAGATTTTTGTGAATATCCGGTGGTTTCCGGGAATCTAACGATTTTCTATGGGCATTCGGAGAGTGAACTAATGGGTTTCAATTGATTTTCAGTGCGGGTCTTTTTTAGGGTGAGTGTGGTTGATGAGAATTCTCAATTCAAGACTAGGTCTTGGTTTCAGCTGGATTCTAGGCCATGTGTGTACTCATTTCTAGTCCATATTCGCACATTTTCAGTTATTTTATGATCCACTGACAAGGAAAATTAATTGATACAGCGTAGTCCTCTCAGGCAGTCTCTAATATCTAACATAGTTGCTTGAAAACCAGTAAAACGGTTTTTTCACACACCTTCCAAGTCAAGTACTTGTTTTCGATAACATATACTTTTTGAAATCTGGCCTGCGCCCACATATCTTTATCATCGGCACTTTCCGCGAATCTTTGGGTTAACCCAAACATTTCCGCGCCGTGTTCCGCTTCTCGAATCGACCATCCTTTTTCGGGTGCTGGAACCACTGCAAAAAAGTTTGTTTTCGGGTTATTGAAATTTTGTGTTGATGAATTCAACTTTTCTGAGTGTAGTCTTGTAGTGTAACAGTTCACGAAGCTTCTCGATTCACAAAATTTAATAGAATAGGTGAAATGTTGATTTCAAATGAGAATTCCCAGAGGAAATGATTCGAGTGCACTAAAAATTTGAAGAAATTGCGAACAATTTAAAAGTGACTAAATTACTATATTTGCAATTAAAGCAATTAATCTGAATTTGGCAAAACTTTCAGTAGTAGATTTTGAATTTGTTAAAATGTTCAGTAATAGATTTTAGCTTTGAAATATTCCTAACATTTTCTGGATTGAATGCGATTTTGCGGTTTCAATCTATTCCAAAAATGGAATGATATGTGATATGGTGCAAGAAAAGTCAAAGATCTATGTGTTACGTAACACATGAAGTTCTATTCTTGTTTTTTTTTCAATCATTCAAACTTGCAAAACACAAACAAAAAATGTTTTTGAAGAAGAAGGCGGAGCAAGATGGGCGGGGCTTATATTTACTTTCTTTTCTCGTTTCCTTTAAAATATTCGGCTAACTTTTTCTTATTTCGTTGAAAAAAATGTAATTCATTTGTTGAAAAATAGCGGGAAGCCCTACTTTGTATGTTTTTCGGTCAAAACTTAATCGATACTGCATTCTTCTGATAATATTTGTTTTTTGTCCAAATGAAAATTCGAAGCATTTTTTTAATAATTAAAATCGAATTAATAGATAATAGAAAAAAAACCATTTTTCCAGTCTTTAAATCTTTTGCTTCTAGAAATACTCGGTACTGAAAATTCGAACGATAATAACATGATAATAGAAATTGGATTTTGACAGTTTAAGTGAAGAAAGTGTGAAGAATGAGAATCATGAAACCTCGGCTGCATCATTTCGACTAGAAAACAAACAGATACTGCGATTTTTTAGAGCCGTCCGTAATTGAAAGTGGGGTGCACAAACTTCAGGAAGAACTGATTTTCCAGATAAAATCCCATCAAACTGTTATCTGTATTCAATAAGCTATGTCCGAGAGTTTCACATTGAAAACCTCTCCAGAGATATTATAAACGCCTCATTTTTTTTTTTGAAAAAATTTCGAGCTAAATGCTGAGATTTCGATAGGTGCAAAATTGTTCAAATACTTTTGTTCGGCGCAACGAGGTCAACGAAAAAAACTGATCGAATAACTAATCTTCCCTCGCAGAAATTCTGAGTAGAAATCGACACTTCACCTGTCATTGATATCTTATCTAATAGCTTTAGAAGTTAAAGACGTTCTTCGTGAACTGTTCTCTTGAAAATTCAGCTCAAAATGAACCTTTTTCGAGTTCCTGTGCTGCCGCCGCTTCTTTTTGGTCAACTTTCTTCTTCTTTATTTTCGGAATTGTGTAGTTGGTACTCGTTGGTAATGGTACCCGTTTCATTCTGAATTTAAAACAACTTTTGAAAATACTTCGATTCAACGAAATATAGAAACAAGATTCTAGCAAGAAAAAACGGTTCTAAAATGTTTTTTTTTTCAAATCCGCTCTTCTTCCACGACACGAAAAAATCGATAAATCATCTTTGAACCTGCAAAAATATCAGAAATCAATAAAAATACGATAAATATGAAACTGCGCTATTCTTCGCAATCGTCGAGATTGCGAATCCATAATTTCGAAATTCTGAAAACCCTGAAAAAACTGTGAATTTCAGTAGCGAAAAAATCGCCTAAATGACAAGAGGTGTGCAATTGCGCGTCAAATGTGTTGTTCGAATGCACGAAACGGCCGCCACAGTAGGACATTTAGTTCTTTTTCGAATTTTAGTTTTTTTCTTCTGGTAGTTTCCAAAGGGTTCCTTGCTTAAAAATTACTGTAGATTTGTAGAAAAATATATAAAAGCATTCTAGTGACCAAAATAAATAATTTATATCACCGGAAAAGCATGCATTATGGCAAAAATTGTTAAAACAGTTTCAAACTTTTCTTATTTTAGAATGTACATTCGTAATATACAGAAAAATATGCTCTTTGTGATAAAAAAAGTTTTAAAATAATATGGAATGTTGTATTCATCATGTTCTACGTCGGACTTCTTGTACATCATAATTATTATCAATTTCTTCATCCTGATTTTCCAGCAACGCATCAATTTCTCCTTCTTGATGCCGATGACTGATATGTGATTTTCTTTCTTTCCATAGAATAGGTGTTAGGCAAAGTGCTGTACAAAACATCATAACAATAAATCCCCCGAAAACCGCGTTCCATCCAAACCACAACTGTACACTTGGAATGAAAAATTGGCCGATGGCAGCGCCGACGCTTCCAGTACCATCAATAATTCCAGTAACAGTTGATAGTGCTTCCGAATTCCCTCTAAGTTGTTCACATTTTCCTAAATCGGCTGTAATCGCGCCAGAAATCATATTAGCCGGGCCACCGATAAAGAATCCAGTGATAAGAAGAAGGACGGCGTTCCATGTGTAAGAATCGGGTGAATTCGAGTAGATGTAGAGAGCGAGGGTGGAGGTGAGAAGCATAGAAAAGACGAGTGGTGTGCGTGATCTCATACGGTCCTGAAAATTATGAAGTAAGTATAAAAACTTTTTAATGTGAGTTTTTATTATTGGATGTAAAAAAATAGCCGAAATGTTCTATTTTCGAATCACAGAAGATTCCAAATACATTTTTTTGAATTGAAACTTATTTTTTAAAACCGTAATTTGGTTTTATTTTCTCCACTCACCGAAACAATTCCCGCTAAAACCGCCGCCACAATTCCACCAACGTCATACCACGTAGATAAGGCGTCGGCATAACTTTCCGGCCAATGAAGTCCTGAATGCAAGTAGAATGGCAACCAGAAGAAGAAGCCGTAGTTTACCAATTTAAGGCAAGCATACGCCAATGAGTACTGTAGAAAAATAGAGCTTTATTTTTCTGACAATTAGTAAGATTCTTACCGCAATAACTCCAGGAAGTAGCCAGGCGTGAAGGAAACTTATTGGAGGCGGTCGCTCTTCAGGTTCTCCGGAAGAAGTAGACGTCACGGAATTCTGAGTCTCCCTTGGCGAACTTGGTAGATGAAGCCAGACCACGATACCATATGCGAAAAGCATTGCGCTAACAAATGCGAATGGATATTGATATCCTAAATCCAAGGTATTACTGGCGATGAGAGTTCCAATAATATTTCCAACACTTGCACAAGATGACCACGCCCCGAAAACCGCGCCGCGTGCATTATGACCAAACCAACTACCCATTATGGAAACGACGACGGGCCATCCGATTGATTGGAAAAGGCCGTTGGAGATCCAGAGGGTGGCGTAGATTGGAGCGGAGTAGAGATGGAAGGTTTCGAGAAGGTAGCCGAATGTGAAGACGGAAATTGAGGAAAGTGTCATGCCGAGAGCTAGAAGGCGTGAGGGGTTGTATTTGTCGCCGAGCATTCCGCAACCATAGAGTCCCTGTAAATGTTTAGTATTTTGTGGTGAAGTTAAGTATATACTCTGAGCTTGTCGATGTGACTCAAGCACAAGACTGTCGAATCGGAGTCCATACAGTTCTTTATGTTTTCTTAGTAATAATTTGGGTCTCATGACGAAAGAGTTAGTCAATCCTGAATATTCTCATTTCTTTCATTTTTTAGTTATTAAATCTGAAATTTCATCAAAGACCAGAGCTCATCAAAGATTATATAGGCCCTGGCCCTGCAAGGTTTTTTTTCAAGTATTTTGTCCTTGTTTTGACCCGACCGCCACAAAACTTCACTACGTTCTCAAAGTCTGGTCGGACGGCGACTTTTTTAGACAAATTTATCTAGTTTTTAAGCTTCACTGAATTTTAAAGATTGTCTGTAAGACTCAATTTCTATTTCTAACTCACCACCGCATACGCTATCATAAATCCAGTATCCAACGCGCCCAAAAACTCCGTCGCTGCTTGTTTCGTCGGAAACAATGGTTCCGGATTCCAAGTCGAATTCGTTGTCCAAGTATGAATCAGTGACGGTTTCACAGTAGACAATGTCTTCCGAGTTGCATGAAGCAGCGCATAACTAGAAAATCACTCATGATTATCATCTAGTTTTGGGATCTTGGTTACCTTAGAAAAGTGTGGATGAACACGTAGATATGGTATTTTGACCAATTCGTTCGGGTCCCGGCACGAAGCCGTACATGGGGTGGCATAATTATCTGAAAATTATAGATTGTTAGTGAATTAGAAAAAGGTTGACAGTGTTAATGAGTTCGCGATTATAAAACATTCAAATTTCGGCTCAAAGTTTGACTTTAGAATGTTCAAAATCTGTTACTGGACCAGAAAACGGTTTTTTGGAGCAAAAACTTGACTTTTTCATTTATCCTTGACTATTTTTTGCATAGAAACTGTTATTAGGTGCCGCAATATAGATTTTTCGGTCCAAAAATGATGAAGCCTCCCAAAAAGTCAAATTTCTGCTCCAAAAATCTTATATTGAAAACTTGGAAGTACAGTCATTCAGCTCTATAATCCTATTGTCTTTACTTCTTTGAATGTTTTCCAAGAGAAGTACACAGTTTTTTCCGCCGAACTACAAATAATCTCATAAAAAAGTACAATACAAAATCTGGTTTTCAGAGATTAGTTCAATAATAATAACACTCATAATATTATTCCAACAAAAAAAAATCAATAACTCGTATTTGTTATGATGAATGATGAATATAAACGAATTTTCATTATGAAAATTCTAAACAACCCAATTCTGATCAATCGCTCATACGCGCCCCATTGCTAACATATGTCTTTCGAAATTTAGTTATTTTTTGTGTGTATATATCCTTTTTTTGGCTTTGTTGCGCATTTTCTGGTTTTTGTAGAAAAGATAATATATAATGAAATTTCAGATGCCCGAACTCACCGCTGAACAGCGAAAAGCTCTTCAGGAAGAGATTAAGGTGCTTGGCGATGAAATTCGACAATTGAAGACGGATAAGGCTGATCCGACTGTGGTATACTTATTTTTCAATTTTTCAATCTAAATATAAAGTTTTGAGGGGATTTCTAGTGCGCGATATTCTGAAATTATTTTTTATTCATCTAACTGGTTCTTATGTCCACCTATTTTCGTAATTTTTGTGGAATTAATTCTGAAATTCTATGAAAAACTGACATTTTTTAGTATGTTGCTCCGCCGCACGTGTTGTCTAATCAGTCAGTCAAGCGCACCAATTCTGAGAAGCTCAATGTGCACAGCATCGACTTCTTCACCTGCGACAAAACGAATAGGTTATGCGGAAAGAGGTGGACGTAGGGTACGCGCTAGTTTTTTTTTATTTCGACATTCCGTAGATATTTTAAAAGAACAATCGCTAAAATGCGAAATCTGTCCTAGCGAAACCTCTGACTAAAATAATTTTTATATATCTTTTTTTCAAATAGAACCCGAGAAATGTTCATAGTGCAAACGCGCCCCAGTGAGATCATAAGTTATGACTCAGAAAATTTAATTTTTTGAAGCTGTAATAACTCCAGCAACAATAAACTTTTGAAAAGCAGTGAGACATTTTAATCATTATTATAAAACAAATAATTCAACATAGGTATCCAAATAAAGTTGATAATGCAAATGTGCCCTAACGACAACATCGAGCTAAAAAATATCAGAGCCACACGTTGATTAGTTTTCATTCGGAAGTGGATTTTAAAAACAAGATTCATGAAACTTTTGTTTCAGTTGAAAACTGCCAAGAACACACAGATGCTAAAATATGATCATTTTCTCCGTAAAAATTTATCCAAAATTCATCAAACGGTTTTTCCTCCAAAAAATTAAAGCTCGGGAAAAATCAGGTTTTGAAATTAATGTCAGGCGAAGATCTTTTTTTTTGAACGCTACCTCTCAATTTTTGATTTGTAAATCCTGATCATGAGTGAATTTCCGATTTCATACAAAATTCAGCTTTGTATTCTCTAACCCAAAAAATTATTACACATATTTGAAGGTAAAAAAAGAGAAATGGGAATTCGAAAATACAAAACACGTGGGCCATAATTTATTTTCAAAAATCGGAATTTTATTCATTTTTTTTGAGTACAGTTATTTATCAACGGAGCACAATTGCATTCTGGACCTTTTCAGAATTTTTAGAATATCAAAATGAGAAAAATCTGAATAAGTTTCCCGTAAACTTCTAACCTTATACTTTCCAGATCAAAGAGCGTGTCGCAAAAATGCTCGAACGCAAAGCGGCATTGGGAGACGAAGCTCCATCGGGCAAATTTGTGCTCAAAACGCCGAAAGGAACTCGCGACTACGGACCGGCTCAAATGGCAGTTCGCGAATCGGTGCTCCAAACAGTCACCGAGTCGTTCAAAAAGCACGGAGCCGAGACGATTGACACGCCCGTTTTCGAGTTGAGAGATGTGTTGATGGGGAAATATGGTGAAGAGGGTGGCAAATTGGTGTACGATTTGCAAGATCAGGGTGGCGAATTGTTGTCGATGAGATACGATTTGACGGTGAGCTTTGAAATTTTGGACCGAAAAAATCTCTGTTTTGAATTCTAAAAAAGTTTCAAACTAAAGTAATCTTGCAATGAAATAAAAAACGATCTGGGAATTTCAAAAATTACACTTAAAAATTGTTTCAATCAAGTTCATAGTAAATTAAATCTAAAAAACTGAAACCCAGAAATTTATTAAAATTTTTTGAGATTCTGTGTGCATACTATAGTTGGACATCGACTCAAATCGACTTACGAAACTTTTTGACTTTTTTCAACACAAAATGAAAATTGTAAACTGCAGCTATGTTTATAAGATGTAAAAAAACGAGAGCTTCCTAATCATATATTTTTGCCAATTTTTCTTGATTCGCAAGCGACCGAGCAACGATCAGTCGATTTGTCGATAAGCTAACGACTCGACTCGAAATCGACTGAATGTGGACAAGTCGTTCATTGGTCAAGTAAAGTTGTCAAAAACTATATGATTTGGAAGCTCTCGCTTTTTTACATCTTATACGCATAGCTGCAGTTCACGATTCTCACTTTTTTGGTGGAAAAAAATCAAAAAGTTTCGTAAACTATAGTGCATACCATGGCCAGATACGTGCTGCACCTTGAAAGTTGGGGAAGTTTTATCACAATAACCCCTCAGAAAATCCGAAATTTCTAAAACTATAAAAATATGTCGTACCGTTTCTGTCGAAGAGTTAGAAAATTGGAGCCTAATGATTGCAAAAATTCAACTCAAATTGTTTCAGGTTCCATTCGCCCGATACTTGGCTATGAACAAAGTGACAAACATCAAAAGATACCACATCGCCAAAGTCTATCGACGAGATCAACCTGTGATGACACGTGGAAGATATCGTGAATTCTATCAATGCGATTTTGACATTGCCGGACAATATGATTTGATGTTGCCTGAAGCGGAATGTCTGAAAATCGTCGATGAAGTCTTGACTGCTATCGATATTGGAGAGTTTTATATTAATGTGAGCTTTCTAGACTGGAAAGAACTATGACAATTTTCAAAATCTTTTTTTTTTTCAGCTTAATCACCGACTGATTCTTGAAGGAATGTTTGCCGTGTCTGGAATTTCAGGCAAAGATTTCAAGTCAATTTGCTCATCAGTCGACAAACTCGATAAAACTCCATGGGAAGAAGTTGAAGCTGAAATGATCAAGGATAAAGGTCTCAACAAGGAGCAGACCATTAAATTGGGAAGTTTCGTTCGTTTCCGTGAACTCAACCCATCACTTTCGAATCTTGAATTATTGGAAAGTATGGAAAAGCTGGAGGATTTGGGAAAGAATCCAAAGTTTATCAAGGGTGTGCAAGAATTGAAGGTTCTTATCGAGTATTGTGATATTTATGGAGCGGAAAGTGTACGGTATGAACCATCGTTGGCTAGAGGATTGGATTATTATACTGGGGCAATTTATGAAGCTGTTGCGCCAAGTTAGTTACACAGTTTCTCTTTGAATTCATATTTAAATTTTTTCAGAAGCTCTCGAAGGCACAGAAGTGGAAAAAGCTGAAACCGCCGAAGGCCAACCGGTAGGCGTTGGATCAGTAGCTGCCGGTGGACGTTACGACGGTCTTGTTGGCATGTTTGCCGCCAAAACAAATGTCCCATGTTGCGGAGTGTCGTTTGGAATCGAACGTCTTTTCGCCATCAAAGAAGCTCGTCAGAATATCCAAAAAGTGCCGTTGAGAACATCGCAAACTGAAGTATTCGTAGCGTCGGCGCAGAAGAATTTGCTCAAAGAACGTATGAAGTTGTGCAATACATTGTGGAGCGCCGGAATTAAGACAGAAATGGCGTATAAAGCAAATCCGAAGCTGTTGACACAGTTCCAGTATGCGGAAGAGCGTCGGATTCCATTGGTGTTGATTTTGGGAGAACGGGAGATTCAAGAGGGAATCGCTAAGTTGAGAATTGTGACGACGAGAGAGGAAAAGGTGAGTTGAAGAACATCGAGAATTTTAGATACCTTGAAGTTTCATCATTTTTTTTCAGGATGTTCCCCTTGCCAGCCTTGCCGATGAAATTCGCCAAACCCTTCAAACTCTATAATTTCAGCATTTTTCTAGAATATTTATATTTTTGTTGTCTGTTATCTTCTAAATTTATTTAATGAAGCGGTCATATTATTATTTTTTTTGTTGAATAATTTTCTCTCTTGGTTTCAAATCCATTTTCCACTACATTGATTATTTCTTTCTATCGATTTGTTCTAATTTTTCATATTGTTTTCAGATTTGTCATCATGTCGATGTCAAAATCTTCATACTCCCAATACAATCGGAAAAATTGGGAGGATTCGGATTTTCCGATTTTGTGTGAAACATGTTTGGGAAATAATCCGTATATGAGAATGGTGAGTACGACTTCGATTGAGAACTTCTCTCCAGGTTGAATCTCTTCAAATCGTGGAATTGAGCTTTCAAGAACAATTCTATGATCAATTTATAATAACCATTAATACAATTTATTTGTCAGTTCAGAAATGCAGCTTGTTTCAATTTTAAATGAATTTTAGACACTACCATAATAAGGTCACGTTTCTAATATGTCGATTTTTTTACTGTTATGGGAACATCTCCGAAACCACAAAAATAGTGATTTAATAAGAATCCATACAGAACCCAATCAAAATGTATATAGAATCTGAAACAAACTTACAGTAGAAAATTTTGGGTGTTATTCCTTGAAAACAGTGCTCCCTTTTAAGTCTAACATTTTCTATTTCCAGATGAAAGACAAATATGGCAGAGAATGTAAAATTTGCGAGCGCCCATTCACCACATTCAGATGGCAGCCAGGAAAGGGAGCCAGGTAATTTCTTTTAAATATAAGTCTTGAAAATTAGAGAAAAGTTCAGATACAAGAACACCGAACTCTGCCAAACATGTGCAAAAGTGAAAAACGTGTGCCAGACTTGTATGTTTGATCTCGAATATGGTCTACCTGTCCAAGTGCGCGATCACGAACTCCAAATCGCCGACAATATCCCGAAACAGGGAGCAAATCGTGACTTTTTCCTTCAAAATGTTGAGCGAACTCTGGGACAAGGGGATGGTACTCAACCGATTGCACAAATCGCTGATAATATTGATCAGGCGGCACATGATCGATTGAGACGGATGGCGAGAAGTGAGCCGTATTATAAGCGAAATGCTCCGCATATTTGCTCGTTTTATGTGAAAGGAGAGTGTAAACGAGGAGAGGAATGTCCGTATAGGTGAGATTTTCAGAAAATTCATTTAAAATGGGTAGAAAAAATTTTCTGCGTTCGAAAAGCTTCTGAATTTTATCACAACTAGCTAAATTATGTGTGTTGGTTCAGCTCTAGGAACTAGGAAGTTCCGAATCAGTTCTAAATCATTCTAGAAAAATTCAAAACTCTAGCACTGAAGTGTGAACAGTTAATAATCAATAAATTGTTTTCATAAATCCCCGGAAATACGCTCAAAAATTATTACCATTTTCAGACACGAAAAGCCAACAGATCCTGACGATCCACTCTCCAAACAAAACATCAAAGATCGCTACTATGGTGTCAACGATCCTGTCGCTGAGAAGATTATGAATCGCGCCGCAGCGGCACCGACTCTCGCTCCACCCGCCGACGCCACGATAACCACCCTCTACATTGGAAATTTGGGACCGGCAGGGCCGAATCAAGTCACCGAAAAGGAGCTCAACGACTATCTCTATCAATTTGGCGACATTCGAAACTTGCGCGTTTTGGTCGAGAAAGGATGTGCGTTTGTCGAATTTACGACACGTGATGCGGCAGAACGTGCCGCTGAGCGATCGTTCAACAAGACGTACATGCGCGGAAGACGGTTGACGGTTCGATGGGGAGAACCGCAGGCGAAGCGCGCAGCGGACAATTCCGGATATGTTAATCCGGTGCCAAGTGTGCCAAGCTGTAAGTTTTTATTCGTTGACGATATAAATCATTAGGTGGTTTCAAAAATGTTTGAATTGAAAAACTGACACTACAGTAATCCGAACATTACTTTTGTGTTATTGTAGTTTCAGTTTTCCTCCTCAAATTTTTCTGAAACTAACTTCTAAACATTTCAAAAAGAAGTTTTCTGAAGCAAGTGTTCTAATTTGTTGCGTCTGAAACCACACGTTTGTTCTATTACAGTACCAATTCCGGATGGTTTGGCGACGACAACATCACAGCAACGTATGACGGGAAGTGTGCCGCGACCACCAATGCCTCCATCGTTTGCACCACCCGCCAAATTAGTGGTTCCCAGTCTGAAATCAGTCGCTGCCGAGCAGGGTGAGTTCATTTTCTTCGGAATATTCATAAGTAACTCAACAAAATTTCAGACACACCATCATCCTCCAATTCGATCTACTATCCAAGTCAAGATCCGACACGCCTTGGCGCCAAAGGTGACGTCATCGAATGAAAGGAGTACTGTTCCCTCCTTTAAATTATTTTTTACAACATTTTTTTCCTTTTCCTCCTCATGTTCTCTGTTATATCTGATAAATATTTTTGAAATACTGTAATGTTCTTCTATTATGTTTTTTGTGTGGTTTTATCCATATTCAATTATTCTGAGGTCTTGTAACGAAAATAATTTAGAGTTAAAGGACCATGGCGATGCTGAACATTGATACAGTGTCGCCTCAAATGGACGCGCAATTCAACGCGAAAATTTTGAATTTCCGCCTTGTTGATGAGGGAAAGTATACGGTAGGCGGAAATTTTCACTTCAAGACCCATATTAGAGGTTTTTAGGTCTACCGTATTCAAATTACTGTAGATAGTTATACGTGGACAGTTGAGAGAAGATATAGTGATTTTGACGGGTTCGATTGTGAAAGATTTACCGATCGTAAAAAAAGCTTTTTACCGCCTAAAAAACGACTAGGAAACAAGGTACTGTAGGAGTACTGTAACTCCCGACGCAGTCCTTCCATTGTTGCAGGACCTTGAATTCTTGGAAGAACGACGAATTGAATTGGAAAAATATATTCGAGCCCTGCTGGAACTCGAAGTATGGTATCAGAAACAGAAGAAGGTTCACTCGATGCCGTTGATTACGGCGAAATTTTTTGATTTTCATCAATATGTGAGTTTTTTCGAAAAGATTGAGAGCTGAAAACTCAGTTTTTATATAAAAAAAAACAGCTGAAAATGAGCTCGAGACGCTCCAAAAACTCATTTTTTGAATCTGCAAAAGTCACACATTTCTGAAAGTCATAGTTTTATAACCTAAATATCCACAAAACTTCTGTTTTTATGTTCAATACAATTAGAAAGTTTTTAAAAATTTTTTAAATTGAAGATTCATATGCTCAAAATGCTCCAAATACTCCCGAAACCAATTTCTAAAGCTCAAAAAACCTAATCACACATATATTTTTGGCTCCGAATGATCAGAATCTACAGCTTTTACGACTTTGACTGAAAAATATGCCCTAATCGAGTCAACGCTCAATAACCAAACTCTAAATTTCACTTTATACCCCTAATAATGTGGTGAGATGTATTTTTAAATACTCCAAGCTCTAAAAACCACTTAATATTTCTGAAAGTTAGAATTCAATGTTCCAAGACCAGGCTTACGCAAAATCTTCATTAATTCAAAGAAAAATCGTAGCAAAAAATTCGGTGGCAGTGTTAAATCAAATTCAGACACAAAAAAATAAAGAGAGTATGTACAAAAACGAGAGACGCAGAGAAGCTAGATAAGGAAATTAAGAAAGAGAGATCAAAGACAAAGAGAATTACTGTAGACGTCGCGCAGCGAATTTAGTTTTCCTCTTCTTTCGCGATCGCCGCCGTCAATTCACTGCGACAAGCTTCGGCGCGACGTTTCATTCGCCAATATTGAAGTCGCGTCCAGAGTTCGCGCAATGCGATGTAGATCATTGCGATGTTTTTGACGGCGAAGAGCGATGGATCGTAGCGAATACCTTGACGTTGAACTTTAAGAAGAATGTAGAGATAGATGCGAAGACCGAGGAATGGACCGTTGACCTGAAAGAAGGCGATTTTATTTAGCTCCTAAACCTTCTGGATACTTTTTCCTTCAAGCACCTTGTTTTGTGAACCCCATAACGTCTAAAAATGGTTACAAATTCTCCGAAATCTGGAAATGACAGAAATACTTACCAACAAGACATACAAGAATGCCCACAATTTCTCGCTGACCAACAAGAATCTTGGAACCTTGGCATATCTCAACTTGGCCAATGCAAACGTGGGCATGAAGAAATTGGCGCACGCGACACCCAGAATCACCAACTCCAACCACAATTCCAAATTCCATTTATCGATCGACGCCTGCCACAACAAGGCCAAGAAGTAGATGGCGTCAATGAGATCCAAACAAATGGCGGTGGTCAAATAGGAGACGTAGAGTTGGCGGGTGGACACCAATGGGGTGTAATGATGGGCGTCGAAGAGGAAGATGAAGACGAGAACTGAGAGGGACAGGCCCCATTTGAACATTTGATCGTCGAAGAGTTTGTTGTTGTTGTCGAGGGCGGTTGGGGGGATTTGATCGTAGAAGAGCCGGAAGACAGTGGCGACTTTGGAGATGAGAACGAGGGAATAGGCGGCCCATGCGAAACAGGCATACTTGACACGTCCATCTGAAAATATACTGGTTTTTAGAAAGTAGCTGTGAGTTAAGGCGAAGATTTTAGATTTTTTCGAAAAAATCGAACTTCTTGCCTTATCTTAGTTTGAGATTTTTAAATTTAAAGAATGGACTTGAATTTTGAAAATCCTCTAAACATTTTAGGGATGTTCACGAAATTTTGAAACTTCCTAGAAAGTTCTAGATATCTTCTGAAGACAGAGCTGCAAAATCGAAAGTTTTTCAAGCTCAATTTTAAAGCTAGATTACTGGCAACTGAATTTAATATACTGATTTTCAGAGCTTTAATTTTTACTTATAACTCTGGCATTTTTGTGGAAAAGTGAGACACGTTTTTTTAAGTGCACAAATTTTGAAGTTATGTGTCTGGCAAGACATTGTGAAAATTCCGACATTTTGCGTCAAAATTGGAAGAAGTTATGTTTATAAATAATTTTTAGAAGTTTCTCTAATTAACTGAATTAAAAAATTTCACTTTTTATTTTTTTTCAAAACTCACCAACAGAGCAGACTTCTTCCATTTGCACTGAGTTGTACTTGATAGCCAAAATGCCTAAAACGAGCAAGGCGATCAGAACCACTAGATCTGGTCCCAACCAGGCGGCCCATACATTTTCACCAGTGACAGATAAATAATACCAGTCGATGAGTCCGAATTGAATTGCGACTATCGCAAGGCAAAGGATTAGAGATAGCGAATCAATGAAACCGCGAACACAGCGACCTGAAAATTAGGAAGTTAGGAAACTTTGTGGCTCAGAGCTCAATTTCCAGAGAGGATTCTGAACTTTTTCTTAAAAAAAAAGATCTCACCTGGTAAAACAGCCATTGTATGATACTTTGTCGGCGGTTCGTAGACTAGTTCAGCCTTTTGTGGAGCAGGTAACTTGATCGGAAAGTCTTCGGCGCCCTCGTAATACTCGAAATGCGCGATTTGCTCGTCGCCGTTCTCCTCGATCGCGTCTTCGTGAACTCGACGAGTGTTTTCTGTAATGAAATCAGAATATTTTATAGATCTTTAATTAGGCTTAGAGTGATTTTAGGACCTGGGCTAACCTAACTTAGGCCACGGACTATACCAGGGCTCTTCGGAGCTTTGCTCTTTTTCCGAAGGCCTGGGTGAATCGAGATGGTGATAAGTGGTGGAACTGGTGGTGTTAGGAAATTGGAGAAGGCGAGAAGGCATGAAATAATATTATAGAGAAGAAGGAGTATAATAATAGCAAAAATGTGAAGAAACAATGTTTGCTCAAGGAGCCCACTAGGTATTGTTTTTTCGCCCCTGCGTCTTCTTTTTTTGTTGTTTCGCAGAAAAGAAAAATTGTTGAAGAGAGCGAAACTGGTCTAGCTGGGGGGGGGGGATGAAATCGAGCCGCGCAGCATTGTTTTAGATCTTTGGAGGTGTTTTGGCGATTGTGGCGTGCATCGCAGTGGTCGCAAAAGAGAGAGGAGACGTAGGCATCAGATTTTTGTAGCTTTCGGCTCATATTTTGAATTTTTAGAATTGAAGCAGAATTCAGAAGTGTATCCCAGAATTTCGCAGAAAATTCATGTGGAATCAGAAATTTTTGGTTTTTTAGAGCAAAATTTAAATTCCAAGCTTTTATTTTGAATGTTTGGCACCAAATTTTTTGGAGCTTTTGGACTTTGGAGCACAGAAGTCGCAATTTTTTCAGTGAAAAATTCAGTTTCTGAAATTGGTAAGGAAATTTGGAAGTTTCGAATGGTTAAAACCAAGATTTCAGAATTTATAACAAAAATTCGACATTTTCGAGCAAAAAGAACTTTCCCACTTTTTTCAAGTTTTAGGTCAAGTGGCCAAACTTTTTTATCTTTTTTTTTTTAATTCTGGAGGACATAATTTAAATTGTAAGGCTTTTTTCAGATAAAATTCGAACAATTTTGAAAAAAAATTCCGTTTTCTAGTCAAAATCCAAACAGATGAAAAATCAATTCTAAAAATTTAAAAAAAATTCCAGATGTTCTTCATATTTCAAAAAATTCGAAAAAAAAATTCCATGACTGCATAAGAATTTCCCACTTTTCCTAGATTTCTAGAGAATTTTAGTAAAAATTTAGAAAAAGTTAAATTTCTCGGGAAGTATACATTAAAAAAAATTTTTACGCCAGGGTTCAAAAAGTTCTGAGTTCGAATTTCTATAGTGAGAAGTTTGAAACTTCTGAATAACAAATTGAAATTTGAAACCTATTCTTCAATGTTCAAAATTGGAATTTCGAACTTTGATGCATAAAAACTGACCCATGAGAAACTTCTCAATTTTGACGCCAAACATTTTTCTCTGAAAAACCCAAAGGTATTTTGAAAATCTCAAATTTCTCCTCCTCGATTAAAAAATGTGTTGTAAACAAACAAATCGGAAGGAAATAATGTTTTTTTTTTCTGGCGGAAAAATAACAAAAATAAACAAAGTTCTGACCGGTTCTTCTTTCCTATAATTTACCATAATAAAGTAATTATGAGGTGGGAAATGTGGAAAAGTAAACTTACTGAAAAATTTCAAGCATTTTGGGCGGTTTTCTAGAATTTTCAGAAGATATTTAAAACATGAATTTGTGACTACTGGAAGGCTTCTGAGGTTTACAGGAGCAAATTTGATAAAACTGGAAGTTTTTGAAACTTCAGAAATTTTCGAATGATTCTAAAAGTCCTTCAGCAACTTTTTATGATTTTTTAGAATAATCTAAAACGTCTTGAACATTTCAATAGTCCTCTGATGATTTGTAAAATCTCTGAAAAAAATCAGGATTTCTAGAACCCTAAGAAGACATTCAGAACCTTTTGAGAATTCTGATAGTTCCCCACATTTTTCTAGTATTTTCAAAAAACTCGCAGAAGTCTGAAATCTTCTGGAACCTAAAATAGAACTCTAGAACCTTTAAAAACTTTCTAAACATTTCATAAATTCTGAAAATGTAGAAATCATAATAAACATCAGAGGCTTCAAGAACACCTGAACCTTCCACGAATTCTGAAATTCTTCAAAACTTTACTTCTGGAACCCTCCAAACAAATCTAAAAGTTATGTTCTTTCTGTTCATCCAATTTATCGTCAAAAATGTGAAAACTAATACAATTTTAACACGCTGTGCATAAATAAGAAAAAGAAGACGAACGAGAGGATGTGTCAACACATCGAATAACATGAGCAAAAAGAGAAGAAAAAGGAGAAAAAGAATATATATATATAAGGATGACAACAAGTGCAAATTGAAAATGTTCGCCACTTCAAAAACATTTTGTATAGTTTTTATCGCATGTGCGCGAGAATGACGAGGAATTTTGACATTTTTGAGAAAAAATGGGATTTGTGAAGCTTGAATTTATGGAGCCTGAGCTCAAAACTCGACATTTTAAGCATATTATTTACGTTGGTGCACAAAAATTTGAATTGTGAACTTACGAAAATTTAAAAATTTGAAAATCGGTACGAAAATTCATGTTTTTGAACATGGTTTTTTTGAAGCTCCGAGACAAAATTATCAAATAACGAAAACTGAAATTGGGCAAATGCACCAAAATTTGAAAATGTTTAATTTCGATTTGAAACATTAAATTCACGTGGAAAAGATTTGAAACGTGGATTTTTCACTTAAAAATTTGGATTACCAAGTTAAAAAAATTAAAGATTAAATGTTTTAGGCGCGAAAATATGTATGAATTTCAAATTGATTCAACTAAATTTTGAAGCTTCAATTTTAAGCATCAAAAATTTAATTTTAAGATTTCTGCCATCAAACTTCGACCCTGAAACCCAAAATAAACTTGACATTTTAAGCATATTATTTACTTTGGTGCACAAAAACTTGAATTTTGAACTTACGAAAATTTAAAAATCGAAAAATCAGTACGAAAATTCATGTTTTTGAACATGGTTTTTTTTAAAGCTCCGAGACAAAATATTCAAATAACGAAAACTGAAATTGAGCGAATAATATTTTCAAGAATTTTTGATTAAATTTTGATTTGAAACATGAAATTCACGTGGAAAAGATTTGAAACGTGGATTTTTCACTCAAAAATTTGGATTGTCAAGTTTAAAAAAAGTAAGGATATAAAGTTTTAGGCGCGAAAAAATTCATAATCTTTAATTTTAAGCATCAAAAATTTAATTTTAAGATTTCTGCCATCAAATTTTGACCCTGAAACCCAATATCTCTATATATATTTTTGAAGCCTAGCCACCATAATTTCTTATGCTGAAATTGAAAATTCATGAAAAACAAACACCTAGTCGTTTTTTTTCTAGTTATTTTGAAGGAAATTTGAATTTTTTGAAAAATTGTTGACAAATAGTATGTGGCTTATATTCTTGAATACGAAATTTCAGAGCTTCAGATTTTTCAGACAAAATGGAGCCAGGTCTCAAAAATTATATTACTAAATTCGAAAAATGGTCCCAAATTCAGAAAAAAAATTGAAATTCACCATTTGAATTAGAATTTCAAATAATTCTAGCCAAAACTCGGTCCCCTTGATTTCAAAAACCTTTTTTCAAAAATCTCAAAAAAGCCGGCACACACCTCATAAATAAACCAAAGCCACCTGGCTGGTTACTACTTTCATGATGCTTTTATTTCTATTTTTATTCATTTCGCGCAGTCCCAAAAATGACATCAATTATGTGCGCGAAACACCGTGTAACATTATTGTGGTTGTTGTTGTTGTTGTTATTATTGTTATATGCTGCTGTCAATTATAAACATCCGGTCTTCTGGATTCACTGAATCTGAATTCTAAATTCCAAAAATAAAAGAAAGTCGGCTCCAAAATATAACCGAGCTGAAGAAAATTGAGTTTTTTTTCTGGCTAAACTCAATTTTTTTGCACTGCTCCTAACAGGACAAAAAAGAAAGAAAGTTGGCTCTTAATTGGCTCGGTTTCAAAAAATTTGCGAACTTTTTTGTCGACTCTTGGTGGGAGCCCGATTTCAGGATTTAGAATTAGTGCCATAATTTTAGAAATTTAAATATTCGGGGAAGAAAGTTTTCTGATTTCGGATGTTCTAAGCGAAAATCAGAACCCTCAAATGTATTTCTGAAACATTCCAGTTTATGAGTTTTAAATTTTCCTCATCTTGTATTTTTCTGAAATTCAAGTTTCGAAATCTCAAATTTTTCGCTTCAAAATTTTAAATGTTTCGAACTTCTAGTCAAATTTTTTGAAATTTAAGATCGAAATTCAAGTTTTCTCCACCTGATTTTATGCGCCACTGTTCCAGATTTTCAGAACCAAAAAAAGTTAAAAATAAAATTTTGGTTTAAAAATTTAAATTTTCTCCCCAAGTTTTCAAAATTTCCATTTCAGAATCTTGAAGTCAAACTTCAGGAACTTGAAACTATATCCTTTATATTTCAAATTAAAAACTGCGCAAGTTTTTAAGATTCAAATCTTGGTGTAAATATTTCAAATTTTTAATCTTACACCAAATTCTGAAAATCTACCACTTTTTCGATTTCCTGCCTATCTCAAATTTCTTATTTTTCCCTCAAAATAAAACAAAAAATTATGAATTAAGTAGTCATCCGTGTCTATTCTTCTTTTCTATTCGACTTACTCATTTATTCTTCTATTTTCTAGACTCAAAAAGGACCCCCCAACGAAGAATAATAATAGAACTAGTAGTAATAGTAATAGAGGTCTATTATTTGTATGGGTGGTATGTGTCCCCCAAAAATTCGAAAACGAAAATATGTGCAAATATTGGTGCATCCCACCACATATGGTGATGCGAATTGTAATTGTTTTGTGTGGAAATTTCGGGTAATTTGAGATGAAATCAGGGCGACATTTGACACGTGGAATGGAACGGGTTTGGTGCGCGCGAAAATTTGAGCCGGAGAAAATCAAATTACAGAATTTGTGTGTTGAAACTGAAATTTTGGAAAAATTAACGCCGAACGTGGCTAGAATTTTAACATGTGAAACTTTGACACGAAAATTTGAAAGTTAAAAAATTGGTACCAAAATTGAGAATTTTATTTATTTATTTATTTTTTTTTTTGAATAAAAAACTAAATGCTCCAAAATTTATAGCTGAAACTGAGAAAATTAATTTTTTTTCAAATGAAGTTTTAATCAAGAATCCACGGGTAAAAATTTGTCGTTAATATTAAAAACTTAAATTCTGAACTGAGTTGGCTCAAAATGTTGAAATTTTTGGCTCGAAAACCTCACAATTTGTTTAATGAACTCCAGAAATTCGAAAAGAAGCTTCAAAATCTGGAATTCGAAAAATTTGAACTTAAATTCGCGCATTGAAAAAGCAATTTCGCCGTTCTCATACTCATTATTCACTGAAAAAAGGCAAACAAAACGCATCGATGCGTAATAAGATAAGACGAATAATAATTAGAAAAGGAAATAATGTAACCTAGTATGTTATTGTTGACTTTTCGGATTTTCCCCTGCTAATTTCAAACCCCGCAAACAAACTACAGTACCTGGTATTTCCATGTGACAGAACCCAAAATCGCGTAAGAAAAGCGAGAGTCAGCTGGTAGCAGCAGCAGCAGTAAAAATGTAGGCAGTAAGAGGGGATGAATAACACACTAATTTGGCAGCTAGCCAAAGGACCATTGGGAGAGATGGCGAGACGCAGAGATGTAAGAGGAACGGGTGGCCACGCCCAACAATCTACTGGAACAATGCCAGCGAAGGAAGGAAGGAAGCGCAAAGGATAATGAGAGGGTTCAAAGAGGGAAAAAGAGGGAGGTGGAGACGCAGGAGAAGAGTGGAGAGGACCTGGAGCAGGCCTGACGGCTGAAAGATTGGCTCTAGGCCTGATACAAGTCTGAAAGTCAACTGGTTGGCCTGAATCCGACTAAGCATACAACCTAGGAAGTGGATTGACAATTATGAAATAAAGTCGTTACGACCCTGAATTGGGAATTACTTTAGAAGCTTTAAACGGACCTTGAAGATTGTGGACAGGCCTAAAAGAGGATACTAATTGAGCATAGGAACATGTTAAAAGTATTAAGACGAGCCTGGATGGAAGTAAAGCCTATAATAAAATCCAAAATCGAACCGATAGGCTTGATTATAAGATCAAATCAAATCCTCATCAAATAGGATCAAAAGCGAGTGAGAGACTTGGATCATGTTCTTAATTTTGATAGCCTACGACGAGCCTAACACTGTCATCAAGTCAAACTGGTAGTGTAGGCTCTAGAAATGAGCTTACGGGATGAAAAAATCTTACAAGCCTGAAACCAATCAGAACTTCTTGTGCAGTATTCAAAGATATTGACAGACCTGGAACAGGAAATTTATATACCTTACATAACTTTAATAATTAATTAACAATCCTAAAAGAAAAACTGGTCAGCCTAGGTATATTATAGAACCGAACAGATGACTAGGAGTTTGTGGACAAATTGACAAACTCAAGATTTTCCTCAAGTCAGCAACACAAGAGACAAATATATTTGGTTGTTAGTAACAATCTATTATAAAACATCTCCAAAACCAAAAAAAGTAGTGAAAAAAAATCTTGTATCAAAGCGAAAATGAGGGCTCTCAAGGATCCGCAGAAGAATCGGAATCCACGCCCATTTCACATGGTTCTAAATATTGTTTACACCTTCCTCCATTTCTTAATTCACCCTGATTATGCTCTCCCTAATAACTATAATGAAGGTGAGCCTGCAGATGCTCTAATCCACCCCTTCCATCCACCATGGTGTAAACAACATACGTGGATATGTGTGTATCAATTTCCTCTCTCTCTCTTTTTGTCCACCTTGAATGGTGTGTGTGTGTGTCACCAATGGCCAGAACGAACAGATGTGATCTCACACCATAGAAAGTATAATAATAATTGTGTCAATGTGAAGTGTGTATATGCGGGGGGCACACGGGTGGATGAGAGGGTCAACCGAGATTACCGAGTATTATTCGCGTTTTTTTTTTGTGAAGAGTGAAGAGAGGGTGCGCGGGATTCAGAAGAGTCGTGGAACAATATTTCAAGCTAAACATCTGGACTTTTCTCAGGTTTTGAACGGAATTTTTTGAGAACTTTATAAGGTCCTAGCTCCAGAAATTCAGAACTACCCGAAAAATATACAATTTATGGTCTGAATCGATGCCTTAATTGCTCAAAATTATTGAGCTCTGAATAATTTTTTAGGAGGAGATAGGAAACTTGAAAGTTCTCCAAAACGTTTTTGAAAGATTACAGAACTCAAATTCGAGCAAGCGATGCTCATTCGATAATTAGGAGCATCTACAGTACCTAAAACTTCTATGAATTGTTGCTCCAAAATCGGTTTCCTATAGTCAGTATCAAAATTTCAGACCTTCTTCCAGATTTTGTATTTTAAAATTGAAGACTTCGAAGTTTACTGACATTTCTTGAATTTTAAGAATCCGGAAGGTCTGAAACTGTCTGCATCAATATCCGAAAATATTTAGAATTTCTGAAAATATAGGTGTTACCAGGCGGCTTGAAATTTCATCTGAAACAAGAAAAATCTAGAAAATCAAAACAGTCAAACATATCCTATTTTTCGAAAATACTCTGAATTCTATCGAGATTCCTAATCCAGCTCTGGAGTTTTGAAAGGAGTTTTAATGTTGAACATTTCAGAATAGTTACAGATGTTTCAACCTTCATATTTATAGCTAGACTCTTCAATGCTTCATCTGAAACCCAGAAAAATGTTCATAGACACTTCTGAATCCCCTTTTCGTATTCAGAACATTTGATTTCACCGGTTTCAATACTCTATGCTTTCATTTTTCTTCGTTCGCGACAAAAAATTGAACGACTACTCAAATTCTTGTTTGTGTGTATACATCGTAAAAAACCGAGCATTTTTTAGTCATCTAAAAGGCAAGAAAAAAAAGAAGGAAAAAAGGAGGAGAAGATTAAAAAAAGAGACATTCGCAGAACGAAGGAAAAACGCTGAAAAGGTGGAAAAAACAAGGAAAGAGTAAGAAAAAACAAGAAGTCTGATAGTGAAATGGGAGGGGTTGCACACCATTTTTTTTCCAATAGTTCTCAGCGAGCCCAACTCTTTAAGTTCTGATTTATTAGGGGGAAGGAATCAATTTTTCAGAATTTTGAATTCTGAAGCCGATGCGTAGTTTTTAGAACTTCAAATCCCTTTCCTGTGGTTTTCTGAGTTTTGAATCAGGAAAATGAAATTCTGAATTGCACGCAAAAACTTCTGAATCAGGAGTTATGGTATGAGAAAATTCAAAAATTTAAAGATTCATAGTTTAAAATGAAATTTGGACTACATAGACTTCAGAAGTGAGATTTTAGGTCGACATTTTGATCAAAAATTCGGAAAAAGCACAGATTTGAACCCATATTTTTTTATCCGAAATATTCAAGCTCAGCTTGAAATTCTGGTTAAAATGAATAAAAAAGAGGCTATATTTTGAACAATTTTGATTTTCAGGCGGAAATCCTAAATTTTAAAGATTTGGCGTTCAGTTTTGAGTTTTTGACTCATTTTGTCAGAATTTTTTTAAAGTTTCAATTTTTAAATTTAACTCGTGTTTTTCAGCGGTGGTTCTGGTTTTCTGTTATTTTGAATTCTAAGGTTTTGAAATTCTGAAGTTTGGCTTCAAATCCTTTCTATAATTCTCAACTTTGTACAACTAAAAAGTCTCAATTTCCCCTAGAGTTTTTTTTTTCAAAATTCCTAATTCAAAAATCAATAATAAGCCAGGCAGGCTTCTTCATCTGGATTAACCATCCAATTTTTGCAATTACAATTTTATGTGCCTGTCCCCTGAGTTACGTAACCTCTCCTCCTCTTTCTCCCCTTCTCGTTTCTCGTTAATTACAATTTGGCCTCAATATTGGCAGCCGGCCAGGCAAAAAAGGAAAACGTATGAAATTGGAGAGAAAAGAGCATTGTTCTTGACAATAGGGCGGCGGGAGATAATTGGGCAAAAGGGGTACCCGAAAAAGTGGGGCGAAAACACAAAATATGGGCACTAAATAGTAGTAGATAGAGTTGTGGGGTTTTGAAAAAGCGCCGCGCTCGAAGAAAAATGAGCCGGAGCTTAGAAACTGCTAAACTACCCCCAGGGACAGACAGGAGAAACGACCGATTTGTCTATTTTTGGACGGACAACAACAAAAAACGAGAAGAAAAATGGACAATTTCATTACTATGAGAGGAGATATTGAGGTTTTTTGAGTGAAAAAAAAATAGGCGGAGAGTTGAATTGAACCCTTGACCTTGAGATTTGGACGTAGAAATGAGGGTTTAGATCAAAAATCGTGGATTCTTGATATTTTTTTTCTGAAACTAGCTAAAATTTTTCTGAAACTAGCTAAAACCAGTTGCTGAAAAAAGTTTCTGGGTTTTCTGTTTAAAGCAAAACTCGTGGATTCGGAATTGATGATTTAAAAAATAAATTTGAAGACTCCGAAAAAAAAAACGAAAAATCTTCAAATAAAAAAAACAGGTAAGGAGAATCGAACCCTTGGCCTTCTGATTATGAAAATTTGGAAATATTTTACTCATGCTAGTTCTGGTTCTAATGAGTATGAACAAGAATACTCGATTCATGAATTGAAAAATTTAGAAATTGATCGTTTCACTTTGCTATTTGAGAATTAAACATAGGGGACGCATATCCCGATTTATGGGTTAATTTTTTGTGAGCAAGAAGTTTTGAAGCTGTAAGAAATTTTATTTTTGACCCTGGCTCAAAATTCTGATTCTAATGATTATAAATATTATTACTCGATTCATGAATAAAAAATTTAAAAATTAGAGATCTTGAAGATGTCCTTCGTTTTAGTGGTTTTCAATTTTTTCAGAAAAATTATAATTATTTCAAAAAATATACTTCAACCTTTTTAGTTGAATCAATAAATTCCCTTTAACCCTTCTTTTTTTTCCAGGAGATTCATTCAATCGTTGATGACTTGTCAGTCCGTCTCGGATGTCTCGGCGACTCTTGGCTCGACGCCAGCGAAATATCGCCCAAATACTTTGAATTCACTCCAATTGAACTACACGCGATCAGCGAACGTCTTCGTCTCGCCGAACCGACGGCTCCCGATGTTAATATGGTCGCTGATATCGGTACGATGAATTTTTTATTTCTAAAATACTCTAATCTTTCAATTACAGGTAATACAATTGATTTTCTTCATCGTGTTAAGGCGCTGAAAGTTCGGGGTCAGAAGGGATATGTTGGATCGAGTAATATTGTGTGGAATTCGCTTCAGATGAGCCTTCATTTTTGTAAAGGATTGAGAGCATTATGGGTGAGTTCGAAGAAGCCGAGCCGGAAAAATAAAATATGAGAATAGTTATCGTTGACCCGTAGAACCCGGTTCTAATATCCGAACACGTCAGAAGTTGCTATCAGCCCGAGAAAACTCGACAAACTCTATAGAGCACGTGTTATTGAGCTTATACAGAGAGAAGTTGCGATTTTGAAAAAGATATTCTAGTTTTCTTTGTCTGAGAATGAGTTTCGGTTAGTTTTGATGTGAGAATCGGACTACACGGGTCAAAAAATTCGAAAAACGCACCCGATTTCATATGCAAAGTGAAGTTCTAGAATTACTTGGTGTTTTAACTATAGACTACATAAGATAGATAACAGAGCTGTTCCATAATTTTTTTTTTTCGAAATTTGCCTCCTTTCCAGTTGGTTTCTAGAGAATCAAAAAAAATCTACTGAAACCATTCGAAAATTTCTAATTTTTTATATTTAGTTTAAACGCGAAATTATTAAAATTTTCCGGATTTTCCCAAATTTTTAAATCGGAAAATTTCCGTTTTCCCAAATTTTTATTGAACTCCCTCAATTTTTCCAGGTAGCCGACAGTGATGTTTGTCGTATCAGCAATCTCAAAAACATTCGATCAACTCTTGGCCGTCTTGTTATTCACTATTCGATGAAGAAGATCAAGGATGTACTATTGGACGAAGAAGATTTGACGGCTGAGATGAGTGTCGAATCGATGCAACCGTGGACGTGTTTGCAGGAAATTGATTTCTCGTTCAATGAAATTGCCGAGTTTGATGAGAGTATGGTGAGATTTTTATGAGATGGCTGTGAAATTTTTTAATGTAAAGGCATGGCGGAATCTTACCTCTGACCGTCTATTATAAACGTTATAAAAATCTGCTCATAAAAAGTAATAATAAAATAAAAAAGCTGCTCTCTGCTCAGGTTGAAAAAACATGACAAAATGTTTTTTAAATTCACAACTGGATAACCCGATTTTTTTCGAATATAATAAAAAATTCGAAAATTAGAATCCAAGTACTAGGGTTTCTGCTGAACCAAATAAATTGAACGAATGAGCGCGACAAAGTTTAAATTTAAAATTTTCAAACTCAAAATGAGAAGAAGAGCTCGGATGATAAAAACATCAAATTTTCAACGAAAAAATTAGGTTTTAGCACCAAAACGTAGTGAAAAACTACAGTGGATCGAACGAATTGTTTATGTGAGTAATGTATCAATACATACTGTACTTTTACATCACGTTGGCTTCATAAATTATGAAATTTTCAAAATTTTAAAACCCTAAACTTGTGCTAAAGTTCTTAAGGAAAAATTACTTTAGAAAATTGAAGAAAAATTATTTTTTACTGCCAAATATGGAAGTTGAAATATTGTAAATTTCGCGTTCAAAAAAAGTTAAAATTCGTGAATTAAATTTTGGGTAAAAGTAGTGTTCTTTAAAAAATCAGGTGTTCAAATTTCTGTATTTTAAAAAGAAGAAAGATGAAGTTCTGGGTTCCGAATTTTCCACAAAAAAATCCCATAAATGTATTTTTACAGCGTCTTCTTCCTCAAGTTGTGCATCTCAACGTGAGCTATAACAAAATCGCAGAAATTGGCAAGAATCTACAGTACCTGTCGAATTTGACCGAGTTGAACTTGTCAAACAATAATATCGAGCAAATTGATGCGTGGCACGAGAAACTGGGAAATCTCAAAAAACTGATTCTGTCTGAAAATCGCATTTCCGATCTAACTGGCCTCGGAAAACTCTACTCTTTGGAGTACTTGGATGTGAAATCGAACAAAATCGAGACATTGGAAGGGTGCCAAGGACTGGGAAGGCTTCCCTGTTTGGAGGTGTTGTTGCTAAAAGAAAACCCGGTTCGCGGAATTGTGGAGTATCGTACTCGATGTTTGGAGATTTTCGGAGAACGAGCGGCTGAATTGAAATTGGATGGGAGACGGAGTGACTCGAGGGAGATGGATACAGTTCGGGTTAGACAGGCGTTGCGACGAGCAAAAGAGGAGAAGGAGGAGAGAGAGCGCAGACGGCGAGAGAAGATCGAGGAGAGGATTAGGTGAGTTCAGAGTTTTGAATGTTAAAAAACAAAGAATTTGAGGCCGTAGACTCTAGATACTGTAGAGAGTGTGAATACTGTAGTTCCGAGAATCTAGTTTTTCACCCGAAAATGTTCACTATAGTTTTGGTTACTCTAGATTTTTAGCATTCGAATTTCAGCCCCAGAATGTCAGACCATTATGGTACGGTTTTTACTTCAAAGAGTCAGATTAAATTTAATTCCAAACTTTTGAAAGTTTGGGTTAATTTAGGTCTGAATATATATCCTGAGTATGAACCGAAAAGGCAAATATCTGCAGATCGAAAAATCGAAAAGGCAAATATCTGCAGATCGAAAAATCTATAAATTTAGTTCAAAAAAGTTGAGCTACGATAAGTATGGAA
Organism: Caenorhabditis sp. 38 MB-2015; assembly: GCA_900536415.3. Taxonomy (NCBI): domain Eukaryota; kingdom Metazoa; phylum Nematoda; class Chromadorea; order Rhabditida; family Rhabditidae; genus Caenorhabditis; species Caenorhabditis quiockensis. Next base: position 76,765 of record LR551940.1, read on the forward strand.
ATTAAAGTATATGACTTATTGGAGGTCAGAAAAGTTTCAGTTTTTTTTTAAATGAAAGTTGAATCATTATAGGTCTGAAATATTCATGCTTCAGCACATTATAGGTCTGAAATATCCATGCTTCAGCACATTATAGGTCTGAAATATCCATGCTTCAGCACATTATAGGTCTGAAATATCCATGCTTCAGCACATTATAGGTCTGAAATATCCATGCTTCAGCACATTATAGGTCTGAAATATCCATGCTTCAGCACATTATAGGTCTGAAATATCCATGCTTCAGCACAAAACATTTTGACTACCATGGGTCCAAATAATCCAGTATTGTGACATTAAAATTTGATTACCATAGGTTTGGTTTTCTTTATCTGGAAAATTGTAATTTGTGCGACAAGAAGTTTCAGCCTCATGCTCCAGGAAGTTTGACATATAACTGAAATATTCCTAAAAATTCAAATTTTGGCTCCCGAAGTCAATCATTTCGTTTTGATAACTATAAAAACTACAGTTTTCCCCCTAGTGTCAAATTCGAATCCCTTTTTCCATTTTCAACACCAAAAAAAATCCCCACATTTTTTCTTGTTTACCTCCTCTATTCTTAAAATCCCTTACACAAAAGATGTTAGGCCTATGTGTATAATCCCGGATAATATACATATGTTCGTCACCCCAAAAAATAAGACGTTTCTGGCTCCGCCCACTTTTCTGTGCCCTTCTAAGCTTTATGTTTATCTGAAATTGAGAAGGATATTAGGATTTTCTGACGAATTATGTGGACTCGGAATTTTTTGTTGTTCTAGGAAAGAAAATGTGGGGTTGCGTGACATTTTTAATAAAAATAGTAATAATTTTGGCGCCAAAATAAATTTAAATTAGAGGAGTACTGTGGGTCTCCTTAACAAAAAAAATGCATACAGTTCCTAGTACATAAAATCTGTCCACATGAAGTGTCTATGTTCCTTCAATGTGTATTGTAGTTAGAATTTTTGAATCTGAAATACAAAAAATTATAGTGGAAGTACTGTATGTCCGTTTAATGTGTTGTTTACGTCACCCTGCACCAATAATATCTATTTCGGCGCCAAGATTTCAAGTTTCACACGCCGCACTTTTTCATATGTCTAGTCCATTTGTTTCAGAATTTTTTATTTTTGTTATTTGAAAATGCTGAAATTTCTTATTCTCTCTTTCTTCATAATCTACGTAGTTAGTATACCCGTGAAGAATGTTCGAAGATCCCCAGAAATTCAAAAATCAGCTGCTCAATATGTCAACAAAATTTGGCTCGCGTCTCGTGTTCGCGGCGGTGGTCGCAAGGAGTTCTTGCGATTCTTTCGCGACGCATTTCGCTTCACCACGCGACACAATGAAATACTGACCGGCGACGAGTTCTATACGCGATTCGTCAACGAGTCGCAGAGTTCGGAGCCAGGCGAGGCAGCACAATATACGTTTGTCTATTATAGAGTGTCGATTATTGGTAGACATATTGAGATGGAAAGTGAGGCGATGTTAATAGATTGGCGAATTGGTGGAGTAGCGATGAGATTTCAGTTGGAAGAGACTGGATTTTTATCCAGATTATTCAATTCCGAATATAAATGGGCGTTTTTTAATGGTTGGGAGATTATATAGGAATAAAATGTGCTCTATTGAGAAGCCCATAAATTTTATTTATTTAAATCTTTTGCGCTTAAGAAATATATTCCAGAGTTTCGCCGCGAAAACCCGAGTCTCATATCTAAATGAGGATTTTTTTAATTTTAATTTTGATGCCAAAGTTGGTTAAAAATTCTGAATTTTAGATTGTTTTTCAGAATTTCAAATTAATATTAGTATAATGTTCTGGTCATAAACATTTCTGAATTCAATTCAATTTTATTCGCATTACTATAAATATCTGGAACTCGGACAAAGTGTGATTTTTTTCAAATTTTGGATTCTACGCTTTAATACATAATTTCACATTTTTGGAGAAAAAATGAGTTAAAAACTTTTTGAGGTTCATTTTCATTTTTCAAATTCATGAAATATTCAGAAAATAAATTATTTTTCCCTGAAAATTCGTTTCTAAATTTGGAACATACGTTTTCTGACCAATTCGGCATTTTTAAAAAATCTCCAAAAACAGGTGAAATTTCAGAAATTCTTGAAGTTCGTGGAATGCCCATTCACTCTTGGAATTTTTTACGTCAATGATAGGTGAAGTTCAAATTTTCAAACATGAAATTTGAAAAATCAATTTATCCTTTAAAAAAATTGAAATTTGAATTCCTATATTTTCTTTTCAAAGTTCTAATAAATGGCTATGAACTCTGAAATTCAACAAATGCATCGCAATTAAAATTTTTTTGAATGCATAAAAATTGAGAAATTAATTGTTTTGTTTTTCATTCATAGACAAAATTCGCAGAAAAAATTCAATTTCCCATCAAAGAAATTGTACTTAAAATTGAAAACATTTAAAAATTCACATAACTTCTTGAAAAGTTAGGTCGAGGTTTTTGACACCAAAACTCTATACACTACAGTACTCTTTGTCCCACAAATGTCCCTTTGAATCACTGATTGTCTGTGTCTCTTTTCAGATACATTTCCGGCGAAGACAATGCGGCCTCATCAATCGGATCATTGATTTGAACAATTTGCGGCAAAATTGCGGATTTTTTTGTATACTTACCATTTACTAACTTATTATCTTGGTGCTTGTGGGTGTTTTGAAAAGTGGGCATGGCTTGTTAGACACCGCCCACTTTTTTGTGATATTTGTATATAGATAGATTTAACATAAACGAAGAATGATTTATTTTTAGGTTTGAAGTTGTTACCATTTCGTGTAACTGATACCGTACAAGTTGTCGAGTAGAGAGTTTCGCTTGAAAGCCTGCGAGCCGGCGTTTGGTCCAGAGTAGCTGCGACTTCCGCGAAGAAGACCGTCGAGTTCTTCGTTTCGCGATGCCATTATATCCTAGAATTTTGGATTTAGAAAAACATCATTTTAGAAATGATCCATTTCAGAACTGGAAATTCTAAGTGAAGCCGGCTGAAGAACAAAAACTAACCACCTTGTTTTTATTGGGAAAACTTAGAAACAGTAAGTTTTCGGGATTAGACAACAGGATTTTGATCAGTAAAAATAGACGAGGAACCAAGAATAGCCCGTGCAAAGATCATAATAGGTCTGAGCAAGAATCTTATTTGATAACCCAGAACCAAGGAATACATGAATCTTGGGTTGACGTAGAATAGGCTTAATTTTTGGCAACTTTTTTTCACAGCGTTGTGGTTCCAGGCTGAGTCTGTCTAATGTGATCCAAAACGTTCAAGTGAAAAAAAGTGAATTATTTAAATTCCTTTTTTCCGTCTCTCATTTGAGATCGGGCTCTTTGTTAAATTGGATATGAACTTTTTCCAAAGATCATTTTGTCTTTTGTTTGATTTTTCGCGCCTAATTCAAGGCAATTTTCGGTCTGTTTTGAATTAATCTTCGAGCCTGAAATGAGCTCTAAAACATGGTCTTCAAACTATAGCTGACCTGTTAACAAGGTATGATATTCTGAACTCAGCGTGGGCTCAAGGCGACCTCGGTTTAATTGTCCAATTTAATCAATCTGGCGAGCCATGTCTCGGCTCGACCAGAATGCAGACCAGTATCTGATGTCTATCGTTCGATGCTTATTCAAAAATTATTCTTATTTTTAACTCCGGGTTTTTGAATTTTAAGACTAAGAACTTCTTATGATTTCATCAATTTTCCAAATTATCAGCTTTGCTCTGAAAAATCAGAAATTATCCTGGTTTGGAACCAAACTATTTTTCTGAAAAAAATATTATCGACCTTGATTTATCGACCTCATTGAATCGTGAAAAAGGGACCAAAATGGACCTAATTTTAGAACAAAATAGGGCGTTATTTTGAGATCTCGGGGTCATTTTAAAACTGTTACTTAGGCCCAGATTTACAAATGCAAAAAAAAAATCATCATTGAACTTCAAAAAAGACCAAAATGGACCTGACCTACGCTCAAATCATGCCTTCTTTCTGATCACTGGACTCGTTTCAGAAGCTCTCACTTTAGGGCCTGATTTATAGGTCTAAGACCAGATTGGAGTCCAAATAATGACCAAATAGGTTTACTTGTGCTCAAACCAGTCCCCCTTAAGGTCTAGAGGCCAAAAATAGCTCAAAATAGGCCTGTCGTAGGCCACTCCGCCAAAACTCACAAAAAGTCGTTGCGCATCGCCAAAACTGGCCACCAACACGAAAAATACGAGAACGGACACGAAAATTCGCGACATTTTCAGACTCTGCTTAAAATAAATGACTTGAGCCATATTTTATGGCTTTTCTCGCGCGCGTCCCAGGCTCCGCCCACTTTTTCAGATGCTCCGCCCAGAAAAGTGAATTATTTGTTTGTTTTTTTTTCGGGTTAATTCATGGATGATATTCGACGTAATTAGTAGTCGAGTCATGACGGAAGTTCGAACTTTTTTAAACTTGAAAAAAAGTGCGCAAAGTGCCACGTGGGATAAGGAGTACGGTAGAAAATTCTGAGTATTTTGATTAAAACGTGGGAAATTGGAAGAAGATGACGAATATTTTTTCTCACACAAAATGAATAATATTTTTGATTAAAAAATCAACAAAGAAAAAACAAGATTAATAATAAAATATGAGTAATATGTGTAGATTTTTGGGTACTGTAGACCTCGATTTTTAGTGGGAAGTTCAAGTTCTCTACAGTACCACAAACTACCTGCATATCTTACTTACTTCGATGATGAAAATAGGAAATTTGATGTGCAGGTTTGCTAAGGTACTGTATAGGTAGAACATAGGCCAGAACTACAATTGTTATGAGTTTCTAATTCCGGATAAAAATTAGTTAGATGTGCAGGAAGGTTTGGGTACTGTAGCGCCTAAAATGGTGTTTACATTATGATGTACTTGAAATTTCAGAGATCCATTTCTAAAAAAATTTTTAATTAGCCATAATTGATATTCATTGTTTTGTTGAAATAATTGTGCCCGCTTTTTCTTTTTTTCAGAATTATTATCATTTTGAGCAAATTAAAGTTTAAATTAGATAAATTGAAGCTAAGTTTTCACTTCAAAATACTCATTTTTATCCTATATGTAGATCGAAAATCATAGAATTTAGTTGACCAATTTATGATACATGTGCTCAATTAGGCTCTATTTTTATTCCATATTTTCAATTGTTATGACATATTTCATGATTTATGCAAACTTATTATTAGCAAAATATGAGAATTCCGACAATGTCAAGATCCAAAGTCTTCGGAGAATATTTTAAGGAAAAGTCTAGCTTCTGAGAAAATTTCATAAAAAAAAAGAAATCAAGAAACTTTTCAAGTATTTTTGACTTCCAACTTTTTTTCTCGAATACTCTTATTAAAAAATCATTTAAGAGCAACTTGCTGAGTTCCTTTACTCAAAAGTATTTTCGAAAACATTTATTTCTTATTTTTCTCATTTTGAAGACTACGATTTGAAGATGAAGATTTCCTTTAATGGTACCCATGGGGTACAAGCCCTCATCCAAGTAAAATGAAAATTATTTGGTTAGAATAATTCAAGCACCACCTGTCGGAGAAACTAGTGATCAGATGTACAATAAAGTGACTAGTTGTCAACCAAGTAAAATAATTTTATTAGGAACACAACGTAGGACATAGAAAATATATATTCGGTGGCTTGTACATTCATCCTTGTTGATTAAACCAATTAGCAACAGGTGGTAAAACCGTAGCTTGTGGAGGTCTGGGCAGAACATAGGGTCGTCCACACAATCCGCTAGTCCTATTGCATCTCGCCTCTCCACAATTTCCGCAAACTATCCCGTTTTGGAAAACTTCCTCCTCCTCTTGTATAGCAATATTATACTTACAAAACAATCGACTATATATTACGTTTCTAGATTTTTCAAGAAACTGGTCGGTAACACATCCGATACTTGAGGCTCTGCCCCATATCATTTGAACCACATCGTCTGCAAGACCTCTTCGATATTCGTATTTAGCGCATTCAGATTCTGATAATGGTCTTTTTTTCAAATTCATCCATCTCTTATCACATGCTATATCAATAAGGTCTACTACATTTGATGCTTGAGTTGTTGCATATAATGTCACACCATTTTTTATCATGGCCGGTCTTGTTTGTATTGTTTTTTGTTTGGTAAATTTTTGTGCGTCCTGTTCTAAGCCCTCGTCATAGAACTGAAATATTTTTGATCATAATATCAAGATTTTTTGATATGAATATAACTCACAATTTCATGCATATTCGCAGCTCCTTCTTTTGCAATTGCACTTCTCAACATATTGTGATAATATAGTAAAAGTTGCTTCTCTTGAACTGTCAGGGCCCAAGAGAATTGAGCTGAAATCCCAATTTTCAGAAGTTCAGAAAAATTTCACATTTAAAAAAGATAAATATTTCTTATTTTTCACGTGAACTTTTAGAGATATAACATTTATGTAGAGACTTAGAGAAAATAGGTCACGTGAAAAATAAAAATATTAATTTCTTTGAAACGTGAAAATATTTATTTTTTCGGATATGTGTTACTAAATTACCTAGATTTAGGAGAAGAATCATGATTTTAGCCATGTTTTTTTTTCTAGAAAGAAAAATGTCAATTTGGAAGGTGGGTGGAGCTGTTTTATACAAGAACCACTCTTTTTGTAGTTAATTGTGTCCAGACAAGATTATAACCAAAATAGATGCAGAAAGTGGGAACTTTCGATAATCTTTGTACCCTATTAGCTGAATCGGCCTCCATATTTTGCACCATTGTGCTAAAGGGGATAACACTCCAATTTTAGGTGAAAAGTCTGAAAATTTTTTTCTTGGGCACTTTTACGGATGTTTTTTAAATGTCAAAATGTCGTTCTGAGTTCAAACTTTCAGATAATTTTTCCTGAAAAACAAGTGAAATTTTAAAATGGCTCAAAATTGATTAATCAACTCCTATAAAATTCTATTCAATTTAATTATTGTGTTTAGACTATCTGAAAATAACTGAAGAAGGTGTGAAGAGATCCAAAACTTTGATTTTTCCCAAAATATTTATTTTCAACAAAAAAAATATCTTGATAAATTATCCTCTTGGATTGGACCAGCCGGGAAGTGGTTGTACGATTGGTATCTCCGAAGTGGCCTGATTTTGTCCATAATGTTCAAAATTATTACCAGTGCCAAATATAAAAATCGGTTCCTTTTCGACAATAGCTACATCATATTTACAAACTAATAAGCTACGTTCCTTTCGTTCTGTTGGAATCCAGATTTTTTTCGTGGCACATCCGACACGCGATGTTTTTGCCCAAATCATTTGAACCGCATCATCATACATACCTCCGTAAAGAGGGTATGAAGCGATATCATAAGGACTAATCCCATGTACATTGAAATGGTTATATCTGTCGTTACACGCGTCGACGATAAGTTGTGTGGCATTGTGAGTTAAATATGATTTATACCATGTATATCCCTCGGATCTTGCCTTTTCTTCCCCTTTTTTTGGAATTGTATTAGCGTAGAATTGTGCTTGTCCTTCGAAATTTGGTTCATACGTCTGAATAGATGTTTTGTTTTGGTTTTTATTTAGAACTCACAATTGTGCGCATATTCGCAGCTCCTTCTTTTGCAATTGCACTTCTCAACATATTGTGACAATCCACTAGAATTTGCCTCTCTTGAACTGTCAGGGCCCAAGAGAATTGAGCTGAAATCCCAAGTTTCAGAAGTTCAAAAAAATTTCACATTTAAAAAAGATAAATTTTTCTTATTTTTCACGTGAACTTTTAGAGTTATAAAATTTATGTGGATACTTAGAGAAAATAGGTCACGTGAAAAATAAAAATATTAATTTCTTTGAAACGTGAAAATATTTATTTTCCGGATCTGTATTACTAAATTACCTAGATTCAGGAGAATAATAATGATTTTAATCATGTTTTTTTCTAGAAAGAAAATATGGTTCTGAATTTTCGAAGCGATGTTTAAAAAATATTTGCTAAAATTATTGTGTCTAGACTATCTGAAAATAAAAAAGTTATGAGAATAAAAGGTCCCAGGTGAATCTAAAGGACCTAAAAGTAAATTAGGTTTTTTTTTGGAGTATACATAGGAACATGGTAATTTCAGAGGTACAATATGCTATAATTACAGTTTTTCTCAGTTTGATCTCTGAAAAATTTATTTTCCCAAAATTATGGAGTCTAGACACAATTAGTCTCGTCTAAAGTCAATCCTTTTTAAAACAACTTCTCACAATTTCAAAATCACATTTTTCTTTCTAGAAAAGTTATGTCTAAACTCATCATTATTTTCCTAAATCTTGGTAGATTTAACCTGAAAAATTCCAAAAATCAATAAATTTAATATTCAGGTGCACTGGTGAATGGACAAATAATCGAGGCTCTGTTGAAATGTCACAATGATTGGAGAAGTCAAATAGCATTGATTGGAAACAGAACGGCATCGAATATGAGAGATATTGTTAGTTTATTTCGGATGTTATGGAGAAGAGGAAAAAGTGCATAATATATTATTCGAGCTTACAAACTAGTGCAGTGTCCTGAACCCTGGTGCCAAGTTTCGTTAAGCTAAATATTTTGGTTCCTTTGATATGCACTTTGGGTGGTTTCATTAGTACTGACCACCTTATTATAACATTTTAATGCCTAGGGGGTGACTCCCTATATCGGGGGCGCCCATAATTTTTTTCTGGGCTACCAGTAGTGTCCTAAACACTGTTGCCAAGTTTCGTTAAGCTAAATATTTTGGTTCCTTTGATATGCACTTTGGGTGGTTTCATTAGTACTGACCACCTTATTATAACATTTTAATGCCTAGGGGGTGACTCCCTATATCGGGGGCGCCCATAATTTTTTTCTGGGCTACCAGTAGTGTCCTAAACCTCTTGTATTGACATTTTAATGCGTAGAGAGTGTCTACCTGCTTTGTATGGGCTCATATTGTTTTTTTGAGCTGAAACCCTCCAAAATGTCTATCAATTCCGGACGTTACGGAGAAGAGGAGAAAGTGCTTAAAGTGAGCTAGTTAACGGGTCTGGTGCCTTGATTTTATTGATTTTTATCCTAGATCTAGTCATGATTCGGTAGAGTAATTGTTATGTGTTTTTAGTATAGGACAAAAACTGGAAACTTTATCAAGATTTCTGAGTTCCAAAATTATCGACCCATGAAATCTAGCCAAGTGAACACATAATGTTAGCCACTGAAAAATTAAATATCAAACAAGCAATCTTGTTTGCTCCATCGAGGGAGCAGGTCCGATTCAAAACTATCCCAAAAATGGTTTCATCTTATGAGAAATCTTCAGAACTATGATCCGAATCTAGAAACTGTGGCCAGACATTTCGCAAACCAAAAACCCCTGAAAACCTCGCCGTACATGAGAGCAAATGGTATAACCGTATTTCATCTAAAAGGCAACAAAATGCCGTCCGAACTCATCAGAGAAGCATGTTTTGCTAGAAAACGACAATTATTGGACAGCAATATCCAATGGTCCCCATTATTCTATACTGAGCAAATGTTTTACGAAATGGGCGATGCGATTCAGATGATTTGGGCGAAGACGTCGAGAATCGGGTGTGAGGCGAAAATATTCGAAGATCGATTAAAGCACAAACACTCTATTATGGTTTGTAAATATGAGGAGAAGGCTAAGAGAGGTTTCGCAGTTTATGAAGAAGGACAGGCTTGTGAAGCATGTGAGAGGCCAAGAATGTGTGATAATGGGCTGTGTATTGGGGAAATATAAAATTTTTGAACTGGGCGTTTTGGCGGCAAAATATACGTTTTTTTGCAATGTGTAAAATGCGGAGCATCGTACATTCTATTAGCCATAATTCAATCGCTTCCATTGGGTTACTGTAGTTTTGTTTTCGAACAGAAGACTTTTCCAATGATGTTAAATATGTCTATGGGGCCATTCGATCCGTAGAATTGGGTTCTGATATCAAAATAAATCAAAAATTCCATTTGGATCGAAATAATATGACATTATCAATATTTGACTAATGTTTTACTATGAGAATAGTTAGTCAAATATTTGAACTACGACACTCCGCAATTACGGAGCAGTACAAACAAGTTTTACAATCTAGAAACAAGTTTTACAATCTAGTACGGTAGGCAGAAATGTGAAAACACCGCATAGTTAAGAATGCACACAATAACACGTATAACCTTTTACCCCATAATGAATAGGAAATAAAAATTAGAGTCTATGTGGGCTCACTTCTGAAAAAACTAGGAATTTTTGTGAAAATCTGAATGTACCACAAAAATTAGCGTATTTCGGTTTATTGTGAATACGAAAAAATTAGAGAGTGGCCTAGAAAACTCAGAATGGCCTAGAAAAGGCAAGAACCTATTTTTCTTCGATATTTTTTCAAAAAGTACTGTATTATTTGTATTTCTAGGCCATATTGGTTGCTCTTCCATTGGTCTAATAATTTCAACCCCACAAAATGTTATGATCTATTTGAATCTCTATAAACTACCAGAAACAAGGTTATACGGGGTATTCCGTTTCTGGACCAGAAAAACTTTTTTTTCGCCAAAAGTTTTAGTCAAAATTCAATCGGTGACTCGCGCTCTATTGATAATGTTGTACTATTTCGAACTAAATAGAATTTTTAACTAATTTTGATATCAGAATCGGATTCTACGGGTCGAATAATCCTATAGATAAATCTATCACCATTTGAAAAATTCTGGTTCTTCCAATTGTTCCTGTTCAAAAACGAAAGTACAGTAATCCAATGGCAGCGATTGTTTTAAGATTTAAGATTTAAGAAACTAGACTGTTGCTGCATTTGTATGGTGCTTGCACACAAACACACAACTTGACGTAAATATTCACACATCTTAGTCCAAAAGTATTTTTTTTTCTCAATAGAGCAAAGAAGCTTGTTTGTTTGATTTTGAATTTTTTTATGGGGAAAATTATTTTTCCAATTCATATTTTTCAAAAACAATGAGGAATAAATTTGGTCTCGCCACGATTTAATATTTGATCAATTTATTTTAGGATATGTCATTCACTTTCCCTATCAGGTCCCCTTTAGTGTACATACTTTTGTATTGATATATTTCATCTATAAGTTCTAAAAATCAATAAACTTGATTTTCAGGTGCACTGGTGAATGGTGAAATCAAATAATCGAAGGTCTATCGAAATATCACTTTGATTGGAGAAGTCAGATAGGATTGGGAACAAGGCGACATCGAATATGCGTGAAGTAGTTAGTTTATTTTTTTTTGTTCTCAAATTGAACTCCAAATTTTCGGAGTTACGGTTTTTTGTTCAGTTGTCCTTCTTGTATACGTCTTCTTTTATTTCTTTTTGGGTTGACAGTTGTTGGATCGAATGAATCCAATGGCGATGACTTGTCTGGTTGCTGGGCAAACCAAGAGTTCGTCAGATAGATTTCACATAACCCAGTAGTTTGGTTACACGTAATCCCATCACATTCCCAACAATCTTGTCTATATTGCAAACTCATATAGTCAATGTGCACCGAAATATAAAAAATTTATTAAATAAATATAAGAAAAAATATCAACCACGAGGTGTCCAAACCGGAGCATTTAGAGTAGTCCCACAGAGTCCAGTCCTTTGGTTACATTGTTCTCCATTTTCACATCGACTACAAGCTTTTCCAATAATCCCAACATGTTGAGCAACTCGAGCCCCAACATTGAATTTACAAGTCAATGTCATGAAATGTTGTTGTCCCACCAACCAACGATTAATATAGCATCCAACACGGCTTGCCTTGGCCCAAATCATTTGAGAAGCATCGAATCCCTTCAGCTTCAATGTTAGCGATGTAGCCACGCCGTGGGGCGAAATTCCGGTTCTAGTCAAATAGCTCATTCTTGTGTCGAATGCTTTTTTGAGAAAATCGTCCAATTGGAGCTCTTTATTATTGCTGGCCAAATAATGTGTCACTCCGTTATTCCTCATTTTCTGATCTGTTTCGTCTCTTTTTGTGTTTCCAAATTTTTTAGCTTCAACTTCTAGAGAACGATCATAGACCTGAAACGATGAAGAATTTTTACTTTACAATTTTTTGAAACAGGCTCACCATTTCGTGCATGTTGGACACTCTTCTGTTCAGAGCAAAATGACTTCTCCAATTGTTGAGATGATCTATTACTTGTTGTTCGAACCCAGCTGACCATGAGGAATGGACTAAAAACTTTTGGAATTAGATTTTTGCGGATTCTTTGGGTCGAAACTACCGAAAATGAGGAGAATAAAAAAGAGTTTTATCATAGCTTTTCTCAGAGAGAAAATTGATAGAACAAAATATGATATAGAATGAACACCATACGATGGGCTTAAATAGTCAAAAATTGATTCGATAAAAGTGCAAATTATTATTGGATAATTTGCACATAAGAATATGTCAACGAAATATTTTGCAGATAAATTTGTAAAAATCGATATTTGCCAGAATTCCGGCGCGAGTCAGCGCAAAAGAAACCACATAAAAATATTGTCATGTCAATTTTAATTTACCCACGTGAATGTAGCCAACAGGGTACAAACAATCTCATATTATTTCGATCTGAATAGAACTTTTGGCTGGGCTGATTTTGATATCAGAATCGAATTCTACGGGTCGAAACATCCCATAGATCATTTTTTTCACCATTTTCAAAACGGTGGTTCTTGAATTTTCCCTGTTCATAATTTTGTCTAGACACAATTCACTTCAAAACTAATATGGATCTTATATAAAACAGCTCCACCTACCTTCAAAATCACATTTTTCTTTCTAGAAAAATTATGGCTAAAATCATCGTTACTCTCCTGAATCTAGGTAGTTTTTATTTTTCGCTTTTTTTTTCTTAAAAATTCTTGTTCACGCTTGAAAAAGATGAATATTTTTATTTTTCACGTGATTTTTTTGTCTAAGTCTCTACATAAATTGTATATCTTTAAAAGTTCACGTGAAAATAAGAAGGAATATTCAAAGTTTTTGAACGTGAAAAAGTTTTATAATTGAGTAGTACAAAAACTCCCCAAAGTTTTCAGTCCATTTCTTATGGTCTATGGCATTTGAAGAAAAAGTGATATATGTTCACAATGAATGGAGAAGTGATATCGCGTTGAGTAAAGGAGTATCCAATATGCAAGAAATGGTAAGCATCCAGAAAAACACTACAAATCCACAGTTCTTCAGTTTTATGATGCTAATCTAGAAAGGCGTACGAGTAAGTACTATATGAGGAATACTTCGTTATCAACACCGAAAATGTTGGAAAATGGGGTGACAATATATATAGCAAGCGCTATGAAACCAAATGTTTCCGAATCTTGTTGTTGAGAAAGCTTTTGACGCGAAAAGAGTCTATGTGGAAATAAACAATGTCTCAGCCACTGAAATTGCGACGAGAGAAATGTTGCAAGGAAAATCGAGTGAAGTGATTCAAACGCTTTGGGCCCAAGCCACGTGGATTGGATGTGCTACGCGTGAATGGTCAAGAGGGAAAAAGTATTTCATGTCGTTGATTTGTAAATATGGTGTGATCGCACACGTGGGCGCCGAAATCGGGAAGAGTGGGCCGCCTTGTACTGGATGCGTTCTTTTCGAGATATTTAATGCCTAGGGGGTGACTAAGGTTAAGGAGGGGTCCCATAATTTTTTTCTGGAGTACCAGTGGTGCCCTGAACCCATTTGCCAAGTTTGGTTAGCTTAAATTCTTTGGTTCCTGA
>LR551941.1:0-174510 GCA_900536415.3 Caenorhabditis sp. 38 MB-2015
AATCAATTTTCAAAATTTTCAAAACTGAATATGGAGTCCTACTTGGGGTGCTTGCTACCTTCGATATTGGGGATAAAATAGTTGATCGGTGCCAATCGATACAACTTTGCCTTTCTTGAAATATTGATATTTCGGCCGCTGACCAGAATCATAACTGAGTTGAGCTTGTCAGGCTTCTCCTCCAGCAAGGCAGCGATCTGGCGTTCCCCGAGATCAACAGATCTCTCGGAGTGTGAATTGTAATACCACTCCTTGGATTAATGCGTTCGGCTGGGCAATTGCGCAAAGCCTCTGTTCCGATTATGGATACGATCCACATTTGCATAATCCTATTCGCATAAGGAGATCGAGCTCCAACTTTGGCGAATAACTACCGGATGAGTGGCAGGTTTTCCTTGTTGCTTGAGTTCCAACTACAAGCGATGCGGCTTGGTCTGATATCCTCATGATTGATACCAGCATCAGTCGTGGAAGTTGATCCAAAATCCATAGCTAATGGAGACTGATGTTTTGGAGCATTGTGGCGACAGTGAACAGCTGTGCTTGATCGAATCTATCAATATGTAGAATTCTCCGAAGTCCTTAACTGGAACACATAATATTGCACAGGAAAACAGCATACTGTGATAGTATGCATGCCTTCAGGGACTACCGTAAACCCACAACTGAGACTAAGTCTCATTTTCCTTCTCCTCTTGAACAGCGTGGCAAGGTCCTAACGGATGATTGCATTATACCGAACATCTTTGAACCAGACAGCTTATATTTGGTGACTGCATTACTGTCGGTTGAGTCGGCCAGCACATCATACCCGTTCGCTGTTTACCATGTGTCTTGTGCTCGGGCAGGCAATTGGACCAGTCGCAATGATATTGACGCACTAGTACAGTATGTACTAGTTCACCAGTGTTGCTACCACGGTGGTCTTCATTCAAACTGTTGATGCAGTGTTGTCCATTGATTTTTATTTGCTGCCTCGAGTCATCTCATCCTGATCGCCACTTGTTACAGCTTTGAGGCGTGTAACATTAATAGAACACAATGGTATTAGTAAGACTTTATTATAGAGAGATGTGAGAGAGGAATAGCTCAATACTGACTTCTGTCGTGCTTCTTAAATAGGCGTCTAATTGATCTGATATGACGTGGCAGTTGAAGACATCCTTGACGTGGCAGTATTAGTGACCGACAAGGTCACGTTATTTATGCACTACTATTGCAGAGTGCAACAGATAGAAAACAAAATGAATTTCTTCAAAACTTACTGAAATTGTAAAAGTTCACAGAAAATAATATCATAGTAGTGTATAGTATTCCTTTTTTTGTTGCAGAGAAGTCAGACAAAAAGTTGGCAAAAAGGAATACTATACACTACTTATCATAATTTCAGAGAGGATTGCATTGAACATGCTAGTTTATCGACTAAGATTGACAAATGGCCAGTCATTGTATTTTCACATGGTCTAGGTGGTTCTCGAAACTTCTATTCAACATATTGCACGTCAATTGCATCACATGGATACGTTGTAGCAGCCGTTGAGCACAGGTGAGATCTAGCAGCTGCTCAATTGTTTTTGCAAAGAATGATATCATTTCAGAGATCAATCAGCATGTTGGACATTTAATCTGATTGAAAAGAATGGCGAAACTGTGGAACAACCAATTAAAATCAAGCTTATCGATAAAAATGAGAAAAATGAATTCAAAATTAGAAATCAACAGGTATTCGTTGATCTTGAAAATTAATTTGCCTGAAAATAATTAAATCTTATTTCAGGTCAACAAACGGGTCACTGAATGTGTTAAAGCTCTAAACGTTCTCGAACAGCTCAATCTGGGACAAGTGCCAGAAAAAATTCTGATTGGAAAAAGCTTTGATTGGGATCAATTCAAGAATAAGTTCGAGATGCAAACTGCATCGGTTATTGGACACTCTTTTGGAGGAGGAACTGCACTTGCTTCAACAGCGTATACTACAGATTTTCAGGTATTTAGTGAATCTTCAAGGAGCTTTTTGATTAATTCATTACTATGCCGCTAGTTTCAAACACAAACATTAGCTTAAAAATTTTTTTTTTTACTAGAAAGTAATTTCTATAAAAATAATGAGATCCATTCACAAGCTGAACAATATTACAAAGTTTTGAAAAAATATCATTAAATGATCTTATTTAAATTAAATAATTCATAGAAATAGTCATTTCGAGACAATAATCTTGATTTAACAGCTTGCTTCCAGAATATGAAGACCATTTATGCAATTTAAAGGATAATTTCATGCACGGAGTGTTATGTAACTTTAAACTTAAATTTTTCCAGAAAGCAATTGTTCTGGATGGATGGATGTTCCCATTAGATGTCAACCAACAAGAACAATCAAATCAACCAACAATGTTCATTAATATTGGAGATTGGCAATGGAATGAGAATTTAGATATTATGAAAAGAATATTCCCTCATAATGACAAAAATGTCCTTTTCACTATCAGGTATTATTTTATTTTAAATATTTCATGAACCAAATCTTATATTTTTAGCGGAGGTGTTCATCAATGCTTCTCCGATTTTCCATTCATTTTCCCACATTGGCTTGCTAAAAAACTTGGAGTTCAAGTAAGAAACATTTCCTACATATAACATACATACCTCTCATCTCATTTTTACAGGGTCCAACAGAATCCAGTAAATGTATCGAAGCGGCAGTTGATTTATCATTGGCATTCCTTAAAGAAGGAAAAGAATGTGCTCAACAAACTGTCAAGGAAAAATATTCGAGTTTTATGAGTGATGAGATTTACGGTCGAGAAAAATTCAAGCTCTAGGTTTTACGTGTTTTTTTCCACGGTGTTTTATTTTTTGCTTAATTGTATTGATTTTCAACGGGTAATAAAGCCGTATAGATTAACTGGACGTGTCTAATAATCATTTATTAATTGTTCAACACCACATAATATCGAAATATTTAACTATTGCAAATTTTTCAAGAAGTTCTTGTGTTTAAAGTAGAGCGACAATCGGTCTTTACCATAGTCCTGAAAAACAATAATATTTATTGATTTTTTTGTGTTTCAGTATTACCGAAAAGTTGAATCCAACAGGAGAAAGTTCACATTGCAACAAGCTCCAAACACCCCACAAAAAGTGTGAGACTGGGATGAATGGAAGGGTTTCTTCAATCAACAGTTCCGATTTCGAATACAATTCATCTTCTCTAGTTCCACCTTGTTCACGAAGATAGTTGACAAAAAATTCCAGCATCTGAAAGCCAGACATTTTTAATAAGTTGTTGTGAATGTAAGGTTCTCACCATTTCACTTTCTGGGAAGTTTTCTGATTGAATTTTGTAGAATGGTTCTTCGTCAATATCATAATCAATTGTCCACTCAACAAAATGATTGGCAAAATCGAATGCTCTGGAAAATTTAGGAACTATAAATCAGGAGCTTGGATATATTACCTGTAATTATAGCTAGCGTATTCAAAATCAATCAACACCAATTTTGGATCAGCAGGATTGAAAGCAGACAAACTATTCCCTAAAGTTTGTGTTTCGTCAGAAAGCGAAGGCATTCGAATATTTCCAGACGATGCTTTTGGCAGTAAAATATTTCCTTCTTGAAGATCATTATGACAGAATGTCACTGGTGATGTACTTTTCGAAATGTGCTCTTTGACGAACTCCAACTCTCTTGCCAAATCAATACAACTGACACTCATATCATCATCTTGAAGATCAAATCGATGTTCATTCGAAACTGTTGAAGAAAGCTGTTTGAGCCATCGTTGTAGCGCTTCACACAAATAATCTGGCTCTTTCCAAATCGGTACTTCTAATTGATGAACCTTTGCCAAACGTTTTGCTATTTTTGCGGACATATGTGGAAGCCCAATTTCACTACACGATAATGGTCGGGACTAGAACAAATTAAATTTTTTTGTGTTAAAAATTTGGGACTAACGGGAATGTACTCTTCTAGACGTCCACCACTGAAGATGCCATATAACTTTGGTCCAAGATGTCTCTCTGACAGAAGAGTAAAGATGACGGATTCAGCAACAAGATGACTCTCAGTTTCTGGATTGAAGTAGACACGAAGGAGTACCTTGTTTGGCTCATTTCTAATAGGTGGATAAACTTCCGACAATCTACAAAGGAAGAGCATATTGCTCATTCCACCTCTGCAAATATTAATTGATTATGAAATAATAAAATCGATTGAAACTCACTTTATTCTGCTGATCCGTAAATGTTCAAGAGGGACAGTCTTCCACGCTCCACCAAGAAATCTAGCACATAACATATGAGTTCTCTCTTTCAATTCTTTAACAGAATTGGCATCTGTATCCAGATCCATTGAACTTAGAAGTTCTTTCATTCCTCTGCAAAAAATTATAGAAAAAATGAGAAGAATAAATTTATGTCAAAGAAATGTATGTAAATGGGGTCTCTGCTCGTCTAGAAAAAAGCTCATTTTATTTATAATCCAGCAACAAAAAAAATCAGAGGGCTGTAAGTCAAATTGTACTTTCTCTGGTGTTTTTCTGAAGTTGTTGTTTGCACTTGTTGAAAATAAATGTATAGTGAGATTTGAAAATTCTCTATAGGGTGTTGTTTTCTGTTTGTAGAAAACAAAACGTGAATAATATATTTTCTCTGGTGAAGAAAACTTGAAAAATAAAAAAGAGTAGAATTTTGTAAACAAGAAAATGTGGAAATAGTTTGAAAAACTGAAAATAAGTATAGGTTGTTCTTGTTTTATTATAATCATGAACATAAATCATAATGTTCAAAAATGATGTGAGCGTTTTTCTGTTGTTCCGAATATGAAAAACCTCCCCACTAGAAACATTTCAACATTAAAACACACTAAAAACAAAGTGTGAACTTGGACATTAATTTTTAAACAGTTCTGACTTTTTTTTTGAGTTTTAGTTACATTTTTAGCCAACTAAAATCATCAAAATACTTCCATTTTTTCAATGAAAAACGCTCATCCATAAAAACGGATCATCAACTCCAACAAAACCAATTTATATTCCGTCGGCTAGTTTTTTTTTCAATAGAACTCAAAGCTCAATTTCTTTCTCAAACGTTTTAGCTTTATCCCACTAGAAATGAAATTTGCTTCTAACAATGGGAAAACTAAGAAAAAGTAATACATTTTGCAAAAATGTGCATGGATACGAAATTTTTACAACTATAAAACTTTTGAAAAATATTCAGAACACAGAAATTGTTTTGAGAATTTTAAAAATGGAGAAAACACAATTTTTTATGAAATATCATATTTCACAGATTTTTTTTTTTGAAAATCAAGGTTTTTGTTGAACAAAAACCTATGTTTCAATAGACATATGAGCTTGTCAACAAATAATTACCACCATGTGTATGTACATGTTTTTTCGTGGAAGTCGTGTTTTCATTAATCAAAACAAACCTGAAATGTCCTTCGGCTACCAAACTCATATCTGCAGTTGGTGTCGATTCTTCTTCGTCGTAATGCACACGCGAAACCCTGAACAACAACGCGTTTTTTTTGTTGATTTTTTGGTGTGATGCGCGTTTAAACCGAGAAAAACAAAAACTACGCAATCTCTTGGGACCTATATATGTTCCTCCAAAGATCTCGATTTTCACGTGTTTAGGTCAAAACAAACATTTTTGAATAATATCAATAATAACAACTCACTTTCTTGACGACATGTTGAATTTATAGGCAAAATGAAAATAAGAGAAGAAGAAGAAGAAGTAGATGAAGAAGAAGGAATTAAAGAAAATAAATGTGTTGGAGAGATGGTGGTGGGAGAATAAAAGAAATCCACAGCCAAGTGTATGCGCTCAAATGTGTATGTGTGTGAGCGTGTTGTGTGCACCTGGTTCCTCCTCTTCGATGTTATTTCACACAAACACACAGGCACAACTTCAAAACGATGTGAAAAAACATTGGCATGTATTGGATAAATAGTGGTATATTTGCGTGTTAGCCGAAAGAGCGAAACCTCTTGAGAAAATGATGTTTCTTCGTTTTAGTCATTGAAAGCTTAAAGTATGGGTTACTCAAAAACCAATGTTTCTAACATAAGTATCATTTCATATATTATGAACAACTTTAATGGATTGTAAAATGGTAAATCTGTTTTCCCAACAAGATTTTTTAAATTCTCATCCTCTTCATCTCCTAAAAATCCGCATCTGCAAGAAAAAAAACTAATCCGGAAAAGTTCAGAAAACATTACTTGCAGATACAATTTGTTCGTTTTACTCAATCCAATTTCACACTCTTCAGAAAAAAATTTGCAAGATGTGTTCTCACTTGTTTGAACAAAAAATTTGAGTGGGTGTTTTGATGGAAGCAACAACTTCTGAGAATTCTCTAATTGAGATATTCCAACCAATTGCTGAGCAAGAAAATAATTTGTCATTAATTCTGACTCAACTTTTTGTGTTAGTCAGGAGTACTGCTTTGCTTTGGGGGTGTGTTCAAGAAACTGAAAGTTCATGAAAGTTTTGAACACTTCTGGAAAAAACCACTCCAACTTGAACAGTATCACAAATACAGTAAATAGTAGATTGCAGAAACGGGAACTTAAAGAATCTAGGAACACGATGTATTTT
This sequence comes from Caenorhabditis sp. 38 MB-2015, assembly GCA_900536415.3. Classification (NCBI taxonomy): domain Eukaryota; kingdom Metazoa; phylum Nematoda; class Chromadorea; order Rhabditida; family Rhabditidae; genus Caenorhabditis; species Caenorhabditis quiockensis. The sequence goes on from LR551941.1 coordinate 6,617, forward strand.
TATCTGATATATATATATATATATTTATTTGAGAAAATGTTTTTTTTTTCAAATTGAGATTCATTCTAGCAATGATTACCTCGGACTCCTTCCTATTTTGTGACTTTTTCGTTCGAATTATGTTTGGAGTTTTACTTGTATGTTCCCGGATAGTGAGTGTAATTTTCTGATTATCTCATATTATTCATTTCAGTGTGTATTTTCTATGGAATATTCATTATGAATTACTGAAAATTGACGCTATAAACCTCAGTTTTTAGATTTCAGATTTTGATCTTGCAAGGGAAAATGGTTGTATACACGCTACAATTATACTCACTCACACGAACTTTGGTCTAGAAATCAGCAAATTCTATTTTAAGACATTATAATCAGCTTTGTTTATTTACTGAGATGATGGTAATTCATTTTCTTTCTGACACAGAGCTATGAAAATAGTAGCGTTTCAAAATTGAAGTTTTCCGAAGAAGATCGTTTTTCGGTTTTGATCTTTTGATGGATAGCAATTTTCACATGTACTTTGAATGTTTGTTTTTTGGAAATTTATCTCATTTCATGGAAAAACACAAGACTAGAGAAAATGTTTCAATTGAACTTTTGGAGGACCAGAAATTATGTTTGTTGAATTGTTTGCATAACTGAGTAAAAGATTTATGGAAATATTTTTTGAAAGTTAGAATTAAAATTGCAGTCAAAAAAAATAAATGCAGAACCGATAATTTAGATAAAAAACTAAGAAGAAAAATAAAATTATAATGAAGAGGAACAAAAAAAGGAGGAAAAAATGTGGCTGGATATAAATAGCAAAAATTGAATGGATATCGATTTCAACATTAGGCATTTTTTGAAAGACGACTTCTGGAAAATTGAAGAAAAGAGAAGAAAGAAGAAGTGAAAGAAGACACTATGTTGCTAGACAAGAACAAATTTGTTTTTTTTTCTTTTTTTCCCTTTCGTTTTTCACCCAACATGACAGCCGCTCCCTTTTTGGAGCACATTGTGAAAAAAATTGACGGAGATGGAAGATAACCAAATTTCGTCAAAGATTTTTTTTTGTCCGAGAAATTTTTTTTTTGTCGAAATCTTTGGTGAAAGCAGAAGTTTTTTTGGTTGAAGTTATATTGGAAAGTGTGCTTGAAGATTTACTTTACATAAACCCAAAACTGTAACTACATATTTTTATCATTTAAAAACAACTAATTCTGTATTTTATTAAGAATATTATTTTTTATTTCGATGGGGGTCTGCCTACCTAAGAACGAAATTCAGTTCAATAGTATTAAAATATAATTTTTTGAAAACCTGTATTTTTCCTACATTTTTTCTTCAAAGAAAGAACACTATGTCCAACGTCATTAATATTCAATAACCTTCTTTCCAATATTTTGAACCCCAACATGTAAAAAATGCGGTTGTACCAAAAATAAGCATCAAAATCGGAAAATAGTATATGTGCTTTGATGTTTTGCGTGAGATTTGGATTGTTGAAACCTCTTTGAATGTTCTTATTTCATGGTTAAATATTCATTAGGCAAGATTTTCAATAGTACATTAATGCTACATGAGCTTGCTAGAGAAAAAATGAACTTAATTTTGCATCGAATTAGTTTATTGGGCGTACACAATAAGCATAGTCCAGAAGCTCTCCCAAATCAAATCCTGAATAAAACTGTAGTTCTTTCTCGCGCACACTTGTGAAGTCAAATATATCATTAGCTGAAAAATATTAAATTAATTCTGCTTTATCAGAAAATATTCTTACATTTCGCCCAACAGTTACAAATTGCTTGGCTTTTAGACAAAGCAGATCGGAATAGCAATGTTATTTCCTGAAAATTTGTATTCCTTCTTCAATGAAACTTTTTTTCAAACCTACTCGATCTCTCAAAACATAGGTATCCTTTGGGTGATAATACAAGAGAGATAATGTTTTGAAATCTAGTATTTTGAAACGTAATCCATCTCCAATAAATGTTATTATTTCACAAGCTCTGGGATCCATCAACAATCGGAAAAGGAAAGACCATAAATACTCAAAGGCTAGAAAAAAATTGTCTATGAACTTTCAAAAAACATTTATCACTCACAATTTCTTCTCAAGAAAAGGACATCTTCGTAAAATATATCCCAGTGGTCCATAGTTCAAAACAAATCGAGGAACCAGAAAAACTAACTAAAAGAAAAAATTAAATGAATCATCGTTTTTTCGGCTGTAAATAATAAAACTGAAATTGTTCAATTTTGTTGTTTGCTTTGAAGTTTTGATTTTCTTTGTTATTGTTCCAGCAAAGAATAATTTCTATTTTTCCCCGAGAAAAATATCAAAAAAAAAAAAATTTATAGAGTCAAATGGAAAACACTTATGATAAAATTGTCAAGAGAGATTGCAATTATGAGTTATCTTCGTTTGAAGAATTCGATGTCGTCGTTTCGATTTCAGAAAATCGATTGCCAACCGCTCTCGCGTACTCTTTGATCTCATCGATCGTCTTATTTGTATACTTTTCGAGATCTTCATAGGAATGTTCGGTGAAAACATATGAATAAATCTTGGTTCCCTTTTTCAATTTTCCAACTTTCGTTATATCTCCATGCACATTTCGTTTCTCGTACTTCTCCCGAATGGCTCTTGATAGTTTCAAATAATCCATATCCTAAAAAAAACTTGATAAACTTGAAAGATTTTTTTCAAATTACTTTAGTGTTATGTTTTCTGTTTCCCCACATTCTCGCCACCAATTCTCTTTTCTTCAAAATGAACTCCAAATCATTTCCAGTCCATGAAAGAACTCGATTCGCTCTCTCATTCATAGCAATCGTCACCAGAAATCCAATGAGTCGTGAAGGCCCTTTCACTGAAAAAAAAAATTATATTATCATTCTGTTGAGTACATTTTGTTTTTGTTTTTATCAAATACTATATTTATCAGTGCTTGTTAGTATAGTAGTAAGTTATATCAGTAAATATAAAAAGTGCATATTTGTGAGCATAACACACTGAATATTTGAGTTTCATAATATCAGAATTACTTGGGGAATTCAAAAACACAAGAAGAAAGTAATCTTGAACTATGAACGAACACTAAAAAATGATAAGAAGCTTATTCATCTCTAAACACACGTAAGAAACAATCATATCAACAAAAGTACAAAAGATAAGTCACAGAAAAAAATTCATCACATCCTGGAGCACAGTTGGAAATGTCCCGAGAAGTTCTGAGTTTTTGTAGTATTCGAACTCAACTAATCTTTACCACACTAACTATTTATTGAGGTGTTCATGACAAGGAAATACATTAGACCAGGATACGACAGGTTTTGAGAACTCAGAGTGTATGTTAAAAATAATTTGTTAACGAAAATGAGTTGGCAGTTCATCATTTTTTTATATACCCCAGAATAACTTACTTCTGACAAGATCTTCATCATTTGGAATAGTAGAACCAATAACGTCATTCACTATAAAAACATAATATTTTTATTTTTGTTGAAAATATCAACTAACCGGTAAAGTTTGGGAATAATGTTGGACTAGGTAGAACTAAATCTGGTCTTGATGCGAAAAAACTTTCATTAAATGGAAATGGGCTCATTCGAGGACGCACTGGAGCTGCCATTGGAACTGGGAACGGTTTGTTGTATATTGTTTGACTATTAATGAACACTTGCACTTGTTGATCCTGAGAATAAAAAAACTAGAAAATTGTGGTATGTTTTTAAGAAACCTTGAAAGTTAGACGTGGCGGATTTTCTCCTTTTCGAAATTTCCGTTCTTCGGTTCGAAATGTGAAAAGTGTTGGACGTTTTCGAATTGGTACAGTCATCTGAAAAATAACGCAAAAATCTATAAAAAACAGAACGCTAAAAAAAACTCTTAACAAATATAATATAAAGCTAGTTATTGGGTGAATGACTATTTTATCAGTTAATTTGTTCTTCCATTTCTAACTTAGAAAAATATTGTTCAATAACTCACTTTGTCAACATCGTTTGAAGTGGAAAGTAATAACTGAGCGCATTTATCAAATATATCGGTTGAATCCTGCATTGTGTAAAATCAAAACTGAAAACAAAGAATAATAAATTAATTCCCCTATGTACTGGAAAATATTGATCAAAAGCATAGAAAAAACTGTTTTGCTATCAACATTGTGAGTATGAGTGAGAAGACGGAGTTTTTATCAGCACAAATTTACAAATCAATGAGAAATAGATAAAATTATTGATTTGCCAAGGGTTTTCTGGAAAATTAGGCATATATCAAAAAAGTAATGAATAAGTACTTTGAATCGCAAAAGTACGAAATACATTTTCTCGTCAGCTTCGTAAAGATTAAGACTACAAAGTAATGAAATTTGTTAGGAAATGTCTGATTAATTCTGTATACTGTAATAGGAAACTTTGAATTCACCTGAAATTTCATGAGAATTTCAAAATCATCGATCAGATTGGTAAAGTTTGTTGAGTAATCTGTTGAACCTGTCCTGTATCACCTCACCTCAATAAAAATATAGTTGTTTTTTGTTCCTAATCCCATCACCGTTGTACCAACATGTCGTTTCTTTTTGTATGTCAAAAATAACAACCTGAAAAATAAAAATCTACAAGTTGTTTGTTGTAAACTATACTCTTCTTGACGGACTTGTAAATATTAAGTTTGTTGATATTCTTATCGAAGATTCCGGTGGTTGCTGTTCAATATTTTTTCCAGAAAACATTACTTTCCCCGTGATTTTTGTCAGGTATCCTATATATAAATATTTGTTCAGTAAGATAGGCTAGTTTTCATAATTTTCAGCTTCAAAAACTTTATATTCAAATTTGCCATCGTTCGAATGTGAAGCTATATCCGAAGTCTTCAAAACCAATCATTTCACGTTATCGGTGAATTTGTTTTGCCGCTCTCATTTTCGCTCTTATCAGAAATCATTTTTTTCTCATCACATGGAATTTTTTGTTCATAGCGGAATATACGACTCTCCCAATTACTTCTGATAAGAAAAGAATTTTCTTCTATCATTTTTGAGCTCAAATCTATTGATCCAGTCAACATTTTTACAATGTCGTCATTAGAGTTTTTGTTATGGCATCGATAAAGTAATACTACATCACTTTCAAAGGGGAAGGATGATGAAGTACAAAAAATCTTGAAACCAAATCAGAAAGAGATTGAGCATGGAGGGCTTCCTAGGAATAATCTGTTTGATATTCATCATGATATTTTGTAGTTTTTTGTGACATAAACATTGTTTTTCAGTTTTCAATTTTCCTGAGTAACCTGTACGATCGGAAGATTTCAGTTCTTATAAATTTTTTATCGAAAAACGTCGTTGTGCCTTACGTTACACACAATTCTTAAAAAAAAACACAAAAACATTTTTCAACATATTGAAGTCATCATCCATACACCAGCTGACAAATTTTCAACGTAGAAAAAATTGCACAAAAAGATTTTGCAATGATAATGAAGCAAGACCCTGAAGAGCAAGGCCAGTTGTTCATTCGGTATCTCTTTTTGACACTCGCTTGGTATCTTGTTTTTTATACATTTCTACTCATTTTTTTGACGGACAGAAAGCAAAATGTATTCACACAATGTGACCGATGGGTTCGATATGGTTTGTTGGAACTGAAAAATAAAATGTATGATTTTTTTATTGTTGTGCAGGGTTCCGCGGAGAGTTCCGTTTCGTCATTAAATGAAATTCCAATGGAAATGGATTTGACAGTCTCCGGACCTCCTTTATCTGACGATGAAACTGAAATGGAAACCAGAGAACGAAGATACATAACAGTAATTTTGTTTATTAAACTTTCCAGACCAAATTGTTTTGTATTTCAGTATGCAAAAAGAATACTCCCCCATGTAGGACTAGTTCTACTCCTCTTTGCATATTTACTTGTTGGAGCAACTATTTTTCATGCAATAGAAGGTCCTAATGAATTAGTGGTAAGTATCGGAAAAAATTTTAGAGAATGAAAAAAATAAATATTTTCATAGACAAGAGATGAAGAACTCCGCACAATATTTGGCCTTCGAGATGAATTTCAAGATCACATATGGAACATCACACAGGTATTATGAATATACCATTTTCTGAAGTTTGAATTCAGTAACTTCTTTCAGGATGTTGATAATCGAATATCTCGCGAAGCTTTTAACTCAATAAACAAAGAATATTATGAAAAACTTGTCAAAAATATCTGGGTATCATATCGAAATCAATTCATTAATGAGAACCATTTATTGAATAACACTAAAAAAGCTGGATTACTATGGACGTATCCAAACTCGATGTTTTTCGCTGCCACAGTTATTACGACTATTGGTACGAAACACGGAAATCTTTGGGATTTATTTTTCCACTTTCAGGATATGGTAATTTAGTGCCTACCACAACTTCTGGAAGAGTTGCATGTATCATATTTGCACTTTTTGGTATTCCACTTCTTCTTGTAACAATTGCTGATATCGGAAAATTTCTTTCTGAATTTCTGAGTTACTCATATCGATCTTATAGAGCTTTCAAGCGGAAGGTAAGCATTTTAAGGTTGAGAATGAGGTCAGTTTAGAAATAAAAAATACAATTCAGTTGACTGCAAGACGAAGAAATAGTGTCGCCCACGCGGTAATTCATTTGTTTGACATTTCTTACTAACTGGCTGCTTCTATAAAAAGCGCTTCTTCAAGACTTTCATTTACACAACGCGGTATAAACAACAAAACTAATTCACATTTTCATTCTAATAGTAATTAATTCACAGTCTCATTCTAATATGAAACAGATTTTTAAGAGTCAGAATTAATTCACATTTTTATCATTCACGTAACATTTGACATCAATTAAAGTCTTTTAATATTTTCATTCTTGTCCATTGTCTTCATAATTTAAAATGTACGTGTTTTTCATACACAGATATTCCATTTTTTTTTAGATCCCCAATTTCATTCTATCTTTATCACACAGTACCTTCAAGAGACAGCTACAAATAAGTTATATAAACAATTCTGAAAACAACCTCACAAGGGAACCTTCACATTTGGAAGTGGGACTTTCAAATGAAACACATATAGTCTGGTAGTTTTCGATACGCTAGAAACGATCCTGTAAAAATTAGCTGCGTTTCGGTCAGCTGAGCTCCAAAAAACATGCTCCAAAGTTTCACGATTTTTTCACCATTGCATAAAAAATAAAACATCGAAATAGTGTAAACAATTAAGAACGAGGCAAAATGTGTTGAGGTGGCGCAGCCGGGAGGAGAAGGTTGTGTGGAGTGGATGGTTCTGTCAGATTTTTGTCAAGTAATTGATCAAAACGTTATAATCAGAAAAAAGCACTGACCATTAAACTACTCAATAGTTTCTGTCAATTAAAATAACTGTCTACTTGTAATTAATACACTCATTTCTAATGCAAAACTTCATAGTATAACTAATTATATCAGTTTGAATTCAGCTTCGACGACAATCTCGAAAAATTGCAACTCAATATAGATCACATTCACAATCAAGATCAAGTAGTGTTATGGGATCTTCCAAGGTGAATCCACTATTTTTAAAGTTACTTTTTGATCAATAATCATGTTAACAGGCCGGATCATTGAATCTACATGACATGGATACAGAATCAGAAGATTCGATAGAAGATGAACTGAGAATTCCGGTCTTCATGGTTCTGTTTGTATTAATTGCGTATACAACAATTGGTGGATTTTTGTTCCAGGTAAATGGGATCATTGAGACTTTTTCAATGTTTCAACTTTTGCAGTATTGGGAAGGTTTGTCATACTTCGAAGCATTTTATTTTTGTTTCATTACAATGGCGACAGTTGGTTTTGGAGATATTGTTCCTACTGAACAAGTCTATATGTTTTTCACCATGGCATATATTATTTTTGGGCTATCGTTAGCAACAATGTGTATCGATTTAGCCGGTACAGAATATATTCGTAAAATCCACTATCTTGGCACTAAAATGGAAGATGCAAAAGGAGCAGTTATGACGTAATTAGTGTTTTTATTTTTGAATCAAATGTTTTATTTTAGAGGATTACAAGTTGGTGAACATATTTTGAAACATACTGGAATAGAAGTTATCAAAACAGCTGGTGGAAAATTAGTACAAGTGCGTGGAGCTGTTCTCAACTCGAAACAAGCAAGAGAACTTGGCGTTGAGTATATTTTGGCGGATCTACAATACCATCATAAAAATATTCTGTACGAGCCGCTCAGTCCGAACGTTGCCAAACTGGTGAAAGAGCACAATATCAAGGTGGGAAATGTTCCCATTTTTTTCTATGCATTTTTCTTCAGATCCTTCCTGATGATATTACTGAAAAAGATGGTTACATCGTGCAGAATAAAAGTTATGATAAACCATCTGAAGCAGAACGAGGATTCGTTAGACTGAATGGAAATGTTATTCGAAGAATCATGGTACCATCAAAAGGAAATCAATCAATTGTTGTTCCTTGTTTAGTATTGAAAGAGACTGATCTCTAAATATTTATTCGGGTGAAAAAAAGAATATTTGAAATTCAATAAATTATTTCAAGCTATCCATACTTTCTGTGTAAATTATTGAGTCGCTTGGTGAGTCGTACATTGGTCTGAAAAATTATAAAATCAGAGCTAGAACAAAATGTGTTGGTTAGAATCACTGTTGAGAAATTTGTACAGCTGTGACGAGTTCTTCTACAATCGATATGAAGGCAATTGATATGGGTCATTGACTTTGATCTAAAAAAATAGAAATTTATCTAGATTAACAATTGAAAATGAATATTTACCGTTGAAATGAACATTTACATTTTGCCACAATTACTATTTGTGCTAATCTCTCCAATAACTCATTAACTCTTGTCGACATATCCCTATAATAATATGGTTACAAAAAAAACACGTGCGACAGCTAATATCTAATGTCCGGACTGAAAAAAAGGCGAAAAACACAAGAACATAAACAAAGATACAACGATGTTTTATCTTTGCATTTTTAACATTTTGAAGGAAAGCTAGAGTGTTATTAATGGAAAAAAAAAAAACTCAGCGTTGGAATCTAGCAACACTTTTGAAAAACGTACGGTGATTTCTCGATTTATAAGTTTGAATTATTCACCTTAATGAAGCCTGTCTGATTTATTTAACCTGGAATTCAATAATATCTTTCAATAATATCTAATATCACGCGGTAAACATTTTTCTAGTCCATGTCCTACACGTTTCTATGAGGCACAACACGAAATGTTTTAAGCCAAAACTAATAAAAACCTAATTTCCAGTCTTTTTAATAATGAAGTGGAAATTTTTATATTTTACTTCTAGTCCCTTTTTCTCATTTTTCTCTGGTCTTTTTTTCATATCCTCTCCACGGAGTCCCTTTGATTATATACCCCAACTATAATGGGTACTTTATAAGAAAAAAGAAAAGAGAAGTGACTAAAAGAACATTGACCAACAATATCAAGATTGCATGGTAAAACATTGATGGGTTGAAACAAGAAGAGCATTGGTATGCATTTTGAATGTGATATACACAAAACAGAAACGGCTTTGTTTCATATTCATTCACAAAGTTTTATCCCACTTTTATTTTCACTTTGGTTATTTTTTGCAGAATGGAGATACAAAATCCGTTTCAAATTGCGTGGGACAAAAATGCGTCGCAATCTTTTCCAGAATATTTTTTCGCTAAAATACCGAATCATGGAAGTAATTTAGCAATTGTAAGTTTTGAAAATAGATAATTATTATTACTACTCAAATTTTTTATAGGTCGATGTTGATACCGGAAAACAATGGAGATATTCTGAACTTCGAATGTGGTGTGAAATGTGTACAAATCGTTTGAGAGAACTACAAGTCACTGTGAATAGTCGAGTTGCTGTCATTACTGGCACTACTGGCCAATCAATTTTCGTGCACTTGGCATGTTCTATCATTGGATGTACTGCAGTTGCAGTAAATGGTTGGAGTAATGTAGATGAGATATGGACTCTTGTCGATTTATCAGAATCAACTCATCTCATTGTTGAATCTCAATTCATGCAAAAGGTATGCATTTTTTATTCTTTCCTCTCAGAACAACTTTTGCTATTATTAATACATATCATACATTTTCTATCAACCGAATTTCATAAATTTTACCACTCCGGATACCCCGGTGTGGTGTGTTATCCAAAAATTCAAGTCATTTGTCGACACTTTCTTGCGAAAGGTCGGAACTCCAAATTACCTTGAGTAACTGGGTTAAAACCGAAGAATGAAGAAATTTCTCTTCTCTTCTAGTAATTTGGTGTCTGACATTCAAACAGGACTGCGGATAGTGGCAAGGGTGTGGAGACGTAGAGAAAAATCAGTGTGTGTTAGGAATGAGGAGAACTAGGTGATAAGAGAAATATTTTTTCGCAGGGACGAAAGCTATTGCGAAATACTGAAAATTTGGTAGTAGGAGAAAAACATTGAATGTAAAAGTCCCGTGCAAACAAAAAACATGCAGTCAAAAAAACTATTTTAACATTCATATATTTAGGCTGATGATGTTCGTAGAAAAGCACAAATGCGAGGTGGTGGTAGAATAAAACATGTTCGAGTTATTGAAGATGTTCTCACCTCAGAGAGAATCAACGTAGATGGTAATAGAAAACGATCAATTGACGTCAAACAGAAGTAAGTTCGATTTTTTGAAAACCATCCCAAACTAAACATTGTAGGCCACCTCTGGTGAAAGAATTATCGACGGCAAAAATGTGAGTTTGTTGATCGACTTTTTTCAAGATTGGAAAATAATTTTGAATTATAGGAATGTCAGTAGTGCACTCGCAGAAGACCCGTCTGATCTTATTTCACCTTTATCCGAAATGTCAACAGCTACAAGAGATTGTAATGGAGATGTAGATAATTCAGGGCAAGACGGAGACGAAGCTCAGACACCTGTTCAATCTCAAACTGGAACAAATCCTTTTCTCATTCTTTTTACGAGTGGAACTACCGGACTCTCAAAAGCTGCAGAACTATCACATCGCTCATTGATTATAAATATCCAACAAATAAGTGTATCACTCTTCGGACCAGTTCAACCAAAAGAAAAATTCTTGCTTCCACTTTCTACTGCACATATTTATGGAGTTGTTTCTGCTTATTATGCACTTATCAATGGAGCATCGTTGTATCTTTTATCCAAACAATCGAATCGATTGTTCATGGACACTCTAGTTAATAATCAGGTAGGTATTCGTATATTGATGTAATGTTAATATTATAAGTTCAGATAAATGTGATGCATATAACCCCAGCTATAGTTCATTGGATGGCTACAGATCCAATTGTTGATGAATATCGAGTTCCACAACTTCGAAGTGCTCTCTGTGCCGGTGCACCGATTGACTCAAATCTAGCAAATATCGCAAAACAAAAACTAGCGATCAAAGATTTCAGACAATGTAAAAGAACAATATCAGTTATTTAATTTGAATCTGATATTTTTCCAGGCTTCGGAATGACAGAACTTGGTGGAATTTGCACAATGAGCCCCTACTTGGATGATACAATCGAGTCAGTTGGAAATCCTCTTCCTGGAATGTTGTTCAAAGTTGTGAACTGGGAAACAAAGCAACTATGTAATCCTAGACAACCAGGACAAATAGTTGTTCTTGGTCCACAAGTCATGCCAAGTTATTATAAAAACCCGAAATCCACATCAGAACTTCTTGATGCTTCAGGATTTGTAAGAACAGGTACATCATCAAACAAAATTTCATTCTTTGAACGTATTTTTTTTATATTTTCACATGACTTTAAAACTGAGTTCAATATCACGTCCCATTTTGTTTTATACATTTCATTTTACCACTCCGGATACCCCGGTGTGGTGTGTTATCCAAAAATTCAAGTCATTTGTCGACACTTTCTTGCGAAAGGTCGGAACTCCAAATTACCTTGAGTAACTGGGTTAAAACCGAAGAATAAAGAAACATATCTTCTTTTCTAGTAATGCAGTGTCCGACAATCAAACAGGACTGAGGATAGTGGCAGGGGTGGGGAGACGCAGAGAATAACGAGAGTGTGTAATGAATGAGGAGGTTTAGGTGATAAAAATATGTGTTCACAGGGACGAAAGATATTGCAAAATAATCGAATTATAGTGTCAGAATTTAACAATTTAACCTGAAAAAAAAAATGAAAAACCTCAGATATAGTAACATCCAATGAGTTTTCACGACTCAATCTAGTTTTTTGCTTGATTTCAGGTCGAATCTAATAGCTCAACATCAATTAGTTTTATAATGGTAGCTAATATTATTTAAAATTAATATATTACTTCAAAAATCCTTAATGAACTCTAATAAAAAATGTGTCCAAATAAGCTTAATACCCTACATTATGTGTATGATTATTTGAGGGATTTCAATTTGTCGAATGAAAAACATCTACTTTTGAGAGATAAAATTGCAAGAAACAGAATTTTCAGGAGATGCTGGTTTTTATGACGAAGTTGGACGAATTTATGTGCTCGATAGAATAAAAGATATTATTAAATGTAAAGGAACATTGGTCAGTTTGTCCAGTTATTTTCAAATAGTCCCATTTTGTCCAGATATGCCCATCGGAAGTTGAATTAATATTGCGTGCTCATCCTGGAATTGATGATTGCGCAGTTGTTGGTCGACAAGATCATGTAACTGGTGAAGTTCCAGCCGCTTTTGTTGTTAAAAATGCAAATAGCCCACTCCTTGCGTCTGCTGAAGTTCGACAATATGTATCAGGAAAAATTGCGAGTTTCAAAGAACTTCGAGGTGGTGTATTCTTCATTTCTGAAATTCCAAGAAGCACATGTGGAAAGATATTGAGAAAAAATCTTCGACAATTCTGGGATCGTGAAAGAACCAATTCTAAGGTTTTATCCAAAGTTGTCTTTAATTCTCAATTGTTTTATTTAGGTGGATAATTTGTCGAAAGACACAACAAAAACATCATCGGCTGCTTCAAAAGCAACACCAGGTAAAAAAGTGAATGGCAGCGCAGCTGGTCGTCGTCCTCCATCATCTGGTAGACCGCCAAAAAAATGAACTATTATTAACCCATCAACATGAATAATTGCTTTGTTAGGAACTGTTCCTTTTTTTCGCTATTTTATTGCTTTTTTTCACATCAAAAAATAAATTTTTATCGCAAGAAAACCGGACAAATACTATCTTTCTCAATCGTTTTACTCTACGTAGTTTCACCTGAAACAAAACCTGACAAAACAAAAAAAAACATTATAGCGATATGAAAAATCACAGAAAAATATATACATTTTATACAACTTGTCCTTTTTTGATATTTATGACGAACTGGATGTGGAGCTGGCTGGTCTTCTTCTTTTTGGCACAACGATTTTTTCCTGGAAAAAAAAAGAAATCTATGAATACTTGAATGAGAAAGAATTCTTGTTATCTAGAAAGGTCCTCATTAATTACAAATGCATGTATCTTCACATTAGAATGAATGCAATCTTTATTATTATATCCTTTCCCTCTTTTTTTTGCACGCAACATATTCCAGGCAGGTTTCAATTTCGCGCATTGTCATTCTTTAGATAAAAAAGAACAAGATTTCCTCCTCTCTAATGAGGTAAATTTAAAAAAAAGAAAAAAAAAGGATAGGTCCTGGCCGGGATCGAACCGGCGATCTTCTGCGTGTAAAGCAGACGTGATAACCACTACACCACAGGACCTCATGTCTGCCTCTGGCAGCAATTGTGTACACATGAAACGATGTGAGCGGAAAGCGAGAGAAACAGAGATGTTGTTTTCTTTTTTTTTTCGTTGTAGCCTTTTTTGAATATGTATATCGAATGAACATGGTAAATATGTATAATTAATTGAATGAGCGGGCGGAAAATGCAGGTGGAGAGGAAGGAGTTGCTAATTGTCATATGTTTAGCTCAGAAAAAGAACAAAGGAAATTGTATATTTGCAGTTGGCAGAACAAGGAGACCAAATGTCATGTTTGTTTGGATTAGTCGTATTGGGTGTCAATTAGATTTACCTGAATCATAAAACCATCACCATCTTCAATTCGGAAATAGTTCAATTGCATATTATAACTACTCGACGAAAAATCTTCACATCTTCCGTCGAGGCGAAAAAGGAAAAGTTTCATTCGTATATACTTCACATGCACGATTGGTTCGAGGAATCTGAAGAAAAAATATGTGAAGTGAGAAATCTTGTATGCACTACTTAATTTAATATTTGTGCAAAAAAGAAGATAGAAGATTTTTACTTTTTACTTCCCTACGACTTGATGAAACTAATAAAGAGGAAAAGTAATAGATTTTTTCAAGCAGTTATGCTGATTTCATTCAAAGATACGTATGTATCTACATAATAATATAGTGAAAGTGTAGAAAAGGAAATTAGAAAAAATATTACACTATAGATGGATAAGCTCAAGCCAAAATTTATTGCCGTTCTAACAATTAGCTCAGAATTTCATGAAATACTTTAGTAATGTTGCTTTAACTTACTTCATGAAGTCTAGAACAGTTCTATTCAATGTAATAGTCATCTCCTGGTTGACATTCTTCTCCTCACACATTATTTTAACATTCACCGAGTTGACCGGGGTCAGATCTATGTTTACTAACTGTTCCAATTGTCCATGCTTATCAATAAGACTTTGATATTGTATCGGTTTGTCTTTCTGGTTCTACAAAACAAATGTAGTACTATGTAGACACATGTCAATATTTACCTGATAATAACGTATGAAGAATCGTTCTGATTGCTCTCTTTGCTCTTCTGTTATTTTTGAGCCATTGAGCACTTGTAAATGATGAACACGTCCAATGATAAGATGTAAACGTTCTTCCTCGGTTAGTGCGTCGAGTAATGGGATATTTGGAATGCGCAAGTCGACGATTGATTTCATTTTGTTGAGATGATCCAATGTATCCCAAGATTTGATTTCAGTCTGGAACAAATATTTTTAAACTGATAGATAGATTCTATTTCACATACTTTCGCCAAATTCAGAAAATTCCAATTTCCCAAAGTGTCAAAAGATTTGCAATGTTCAACATTCTCCAGCGGATTCTCACAAACAAAAACTGAATTCACATTTGGAAATCGTTTCACAATATTCATGACTGATGACCATTTCACAAATCCGCATCTGAAAAAAACAAATCAAATTGTTGTGTTGTTTTGTTGTGCTGTTTTTCCTTCACTGATTGATGAATGTTTTTGTCTGTCTAAACAAAACTTTTTTAAAGAAAAATGTGTTGAGTGTGTGTGTGTAAAAGCAGAAATTATTTGACCATGTATAATTACATTTTCCGTTTCACTTTTCAAAACGTGTTTCCGGAATATATATTATTGTTATTATTACTATGTACTACTATGTATTGACTTCATATACACCCCTTGGAAAATGAATCCATATGCGATTTGATACATTTTTGCAACAACATGAAAAAGACACCCTTTTTGCTTATGCTCTTTTCACATTGTGCATATGTCAACATCAAAATAATAATACTAACAACAACAAGTCGAGCATAATACATGTATAACTGACTACATACATGGTTTAACTGTTTTTAACGGATGCTACTTCATTTGAAACATGAAATACAAAACAGGAAATCCTTGAAGGTCAGAATACAATATATGTGTCGTTGTTCTTTTTATTCATCCACAAAAACAAAATATTCTAAGCCGATTGAGTCGAATGTGATTTTTAATTGTTGTGAGAGAAAGAATCTTCAATTTCTGTCAAACAACTTTCAACAAAACCTATACACGAAAAAAAACTTGATAAGATTTTAAGACAAAAGTTCATTTTTCCCATCTCTTTTCTTTATTTTTCTTGAAACGACCAACAAAAAACACATTGGTGCCTCTATTTGTTGTCGAAGAATTGGAAAAGAAGAAAAAGAATCATATATTTTTTTGATTCCGGTTCTCAAATAGAAAGAGAGATGCAAAAAACACACACTAATATCGATGAAGCGCAGAACACTATTCGATGGCAAATATATACAAAATGTTTGAAATATATATATGAAACTTTTCAACATTTTCTCTCACCTGTTAATATGAATTGTTTTGACAGATGTGCTTATTGGTTCATCATTTTCAATTGTGTCACTATCATCAAATTGATTGTCAGATAGGTGAAGTTCCATGATTTTTGGTAAACATGATAAAACACTTTTCAATGATGTTAATGGGAGATGCGTGCCGTTCAGAATAACTGTGTGTAAAGTGGAAATTTGTGGCAACTCGTGATCAACCTGTCAAGAACAAAAAAATGAGTATCATGTGGTTTCAAGTGTTTTGTTTTCTTACCAAACTGTTTAATGGATTGTGACCCAGGTTTAATACACGGAGATGTGGCAAATTTTGGAGGATACATGCTACGTCGGACCATTGTGATATTTGATTCCATCCAAGATCGGCCTATAATCATAAATTTTAAATTGTAAACAAATAAAGAAAACACATGTTTCCTCTTCGTTATTTATTGGTGGTTGGTATTTCGATGAAAAACAAGATAGAAAAGTTTTGTGAAATTTCAATAAGAGATATTTTTTTAAAAAATGAAGTTCCAGAACAGAACAGTACCTCGACAACGTGAGATGCTAGAGTAGCCAATCTTTCTGAATCTCCGATTGTTCCTATATTCATATTGTTTAGAACTAATAGTTCCAATGCTCTTTGAGAAGCCATTTTGCAGGGAGAACATCCAGTCTGTAAAGAGTTTTCCTTTTTTGTTAATCCACAAATCTTTTGAAAACCCACGAAGCCGGTAAATATCACATCTTTGACAATCGAGTCATCATCATCGTCCAAGTATTTCTGCTCCAAACTCTTTACTAAGGTACTACACCCTTGTTCCATCATCACCACGGCCAGTTAGTCTCAATATGAGACAACCAAAAAAACAAGAAGACGAAAAACGCGTCCGACCTGGCAGCAGACCAAGAGACAGCCCACGGTATGATCAGCTGAGTGTCTTTTCGCTTCCCTTTTCTTCAATGTCTCTTCGTCTCACACACTATTCGTATACTTCAGGTTGTTTGTGTGTCTGAGTCTCTTGATGTCTCGATTTTTCACACAACCTTTCAGATTCAGTTCCCGCCCACTTTTTTTTGCTTCTTCTTTTTCTTCGTTGCTTCACTCACTTCACTTCAGAATATACTTTGAAAAACTAAAAAAAGAAGATAGGAAGAAAGAGCGGCTGAATGATGAGGAAAACGGCACTTCAAAACAAATTTGTGTTTTCAGAATGTTGTAACAATGATTTGAAGTTTTTGATTCACGTGATTCAATGATGATAATGAAAGGACAACATGCTAAAATATTTGATGAAAAGTGAGATATTGTTTGTAAACAAAATGAAATAAAACATGTGTAATGTGACCGCACAAAGATCAGTTCATTTTTTATCAAGTCTAATCTCCGCTTTCTAAGAACTGTCAAACGGAAATGCAAAGGGTTTTTTTTTTTAGTAAACAATATGCAATGCTTGGGCACAGCTAGAAAGAAGGTTGCGTTTTTGCTGCGCAAATATTTTGGTGGCATCGTCATAAAAATATTTATCCTCAATAATCATAAAATCTCGAAAACAATAAAATAAAGAGGATTGTGGAAAGCGAACTTTTTGAGTGGAATGTATCTGGTGGACATATGGAATTAGTTTGGTGTAAAATGCGATGTTTGCAGAAAGTTATGAAATACACTGATTTTAATGCATAGCTTTTTTGTTATTGATTTTATGGACAGAAAAATACGCCAAAAAAATTAACTTTAAAAAAACGAATAAACGTTCACTTTCGTGGTTTTGAAACAGTAGAAAATATGGCCGAGTCACAAAACTGGTTTCTATTTTGTTTTAGAGTTTGAATTTGAAGTTGAATCAATACACATTCACCTTCCCTTCACATATTTGGGTTAATGTCATCCAGTTTGATTGCAATTGACTTCATCAAATTGGATCATTAATGAACCGAATTTTGTCGAGTTTTTCGATAAGAATTATTGAATGGCGCAGGTAGAAGCAAAACTTGAAATTTAGAGTTGCAGTTCTGATTTGAAAGTTAAAAGCTATTTTCAAAAATATTTCTCAAAATTTTTCTGAACAGACCACACGTTGTGTTCAAATTGTTCAAGACTGTTTTATTCTATTGAGTTTGAACATCCCCTCAGTTACGTGTATGAACATAAAAAAAAAATAATAATTCATTATAAAATACTAATGATCCTATGTTTACATGGTATTTCAAAACAACATGTGAGTTGTCTTGCTCACTGATAACACACGTTATTGTCTCGCTTTATCTCCGTGTTCCCAGGTTGTTTGAATCATATATTGCAAACTCTTTTACATCAAAAAATCATCATATTCCAAACACCATTACTATTGTATCAAACATATAAAATGTTATGCGCAAATTTTCTAGGATACTGTAAAAAAAACTTGTTTACTTGAACCAAAGTATGTATACATATATTTTGTAGTGAATTCTCATTAACAATGTATTCCTAACATCATTGTCATTTCAGATGTATAGACTTTTCCAACGTTTATTATAGCAACAAAAAAGCTCTTGTTATCAAAACAAGACAGACATAAAAATCCCGAAAATATTCTACAATCACAAATCAAAAGGGCAATGAACACAAAGAAAAAAGAGTGTTGAGATGTGTCGAACAATATTTGTCCATAATGAGCATTGCAAAAACAGTAGACTAACCGTATTGCACTATTTTCAAATGAAGTTTGGAATAATTGCTAACCTAAAATTGGGTTGGAAATAAATATAAATTATTTGGTATTGACACAAACAAAGAATAGTAACAAATTGAATGTTACGTTTCTTATAAAATGTACACGTCTATAACATTTTGCTGACTTCAAGTTGTCTCGATTCAACCTCATCTGGATCTTCGAGTCCTCCAATCAACGTTTCGGTGAGGGAAGTTGGAATATTCTCTTCGATCCATTTTAAGTCTTCTTTGATCAATTCGTCTTGACGATCTTGCTCCTTTTCAGCATCTCGGAGTCTTCTGTATTCAGCTCCTGCTCCAGATGTTCTGGCAGTCAAAATATCGAAACCAGGTTGGAATGCATTGAATATTTCATCTGAAAATAAAAGAAATACTGTGTAAGGAATATTGAAAGTTATACCTTGATCATTCTCATCTTCACTATCATCTAACAACGGGGTAAATGCATATCTTTGATTATTTTGTGATGGTCTCCAGAGAATCATAATAACAACCAAAATAAAGCAGAACAAAACATGCCAGAAAGCAGTGTCAACCCATCTGCAATAACATATGTATTGTATTTCATGAAATCCAATCATCAACTTACAATTCTTTCCAGTCAACACGGCATGTAGGGAAAATGTGATAAATCATACTCCACAACATGAAAATAACCGATGCCACTACAGCGAAGACCAATGTGTTTGTGAAGTGGCGATATACATTCAATTTCACCTGAAAAATCGGAGAAACATTAATTTTTATAGGTTTTTTGAAACCACATTGAATTTTATGGATATGCTCGAAAAATAATGGTAGGTTTCTTTTGACTATATACATACACGAGACAAATAACACTTCATGGTAAATGTGTTTTTGCAAACAATTCAAGAATATACTCATCGGTTTAGTGAATTCGGGGTATGCAGAGAAAACAAACTTTAATTCTATAAAATTCTGTGATTCATATCCTCAGTTTTTCACAATTTTTGGATTTTTTTGATTTGTATACAATTTGGCGTATAGTGTTTCATGAACTTTTCTCCGAGAATATTTTCATGTTTGTAACATGAAATCGTTCTTGAAACACAACGATTTCCTCTACAAAAGTTGAAACATTTGTCCGTTTTCAACATAAAATAATTTGGATCTAGTTTTTTAATTCAATTTTTCAGTTTCAGTTTTATCCAAATTTTACACTTGCAAAATTAATGATACAGACTACAACAAGTACTTTTTTGAAGTAATATATTCTGCAAGCTACAATATCCATTTGCCCACTACAATTACTTATAATTAATAAAGACTCACATCGTTTCTTTTCAATCTGAGCATACGGATAGTGGCCGTGAGTGAAGTGAAGATCCAATAGAAAATGACCATTTCTGTCAAAACGAGGGGTAAAGCAGCGAATTGTTTTTGTTTTGTAGCCTCAACAGTGTTCTGGAAATCATGACTTTGATCTTAATTTACTGTTTAATTATGGCAAACCTTGGAAACTCTTGCAATTCCTTCAATTGAACAGAAAACAAAATATACGAGTCCAACTCCAGCGACTTGATTGAGAGTTTGTCCAAGTCTTGGCTTCACAACACCATATCCAACGGATACAATGATAACCAGAACTCGAGACATAGTTTTCTTCGCGCATGATACAATTTCGGCTAATTCCAAAACTCCGTCGATGCTTGTTCCTTCATCATTCATTGTAGAATATTCCGATAAAAAGAATCCCTTTTCGACCATTCCTAAAACTATGACAGCGCCAATCCAGAATTGAATTCGGAGGATATCTCGATAGTACTTGATGCAATAGTATACCCAAACAAGTGCCAAAATCATGTAGAAGACTCCCATTATTTTGTAGAACCTGATTAAAAAAACAATTAATAAATTGATGTCGACAGCTTTTGAAAAAATTACCTTAAAAGAGGCCAATCAATCGCAGAGAGATATCCATAAGGAGCTTTCCATTGCACTGCAACAGTGACATTCGTATTGGCGTCTTGATTACTTGGAAATCCTTTTCCGACAATTTTGATAATCATGTAGTATATTCCATCAAGCGGGATTGTTTGTGTTGGGTGGAATGAACTATAAAAAATAATATATTAAATAAATATATGTGAAAACTAATAAAAAACTTACGATAAAACATCTCGTTTCACTCGATCAACATGAACTGGAGTAACATTTTTCACTTCCATTGGGATTTTTGCATTTGGAAAAATGAATCTTCCTTGCGAATTTCTACATTTCACAGTTTGAATTGGAGATTTGTAATAAACAATTTGTGAATAATCAAAGTCATCGGGTATATGATTTTGGTTGGTTTGGTTGAAATAAAACACAAGGTTTTGTCGTCGTCGAGATTCTGGAGTATTGAAAAATTCCTTGTCACATGGCGATGATCGGAGAACATATTCTGCCTAAAAAAATAGGTCTTTAGCTAGGGGAACTTGAAAAAAAAACACTTACTTCAAATTCCAAATCAACTTCCGGATCACAAGTGAATTCTAATTGGACTTCTGTTCCATTAAGTGCAGCTTGTGGGACTCCAATCAATTGATACTAAAAAAAAGATTCTTGTTTTCGAAACAAACGATACAATATACTATACCTTTCCAAATTGCAACTCGATTGTTTCTTTGTATATACCAGGCATTAAAAGATTTGCATTTGTTGTTCGATGCAATATCGCCATAATGGCGAATATGGCTATCATACCTGTAAAAAATCAATAAATTCCCAAAATAATTTTGAAAAAATAGAAGAGTAACTCATTTTAAATATATGTTCCACAAAAAAAACCATTTATTATGAAAAAAATAAACCAGAAAACCTCTCATCCAACATATAAAACGTTTACGGAGTATACACCCAAGAATGCCTAACACTGCAGACAGACAAACATTTTATTTGACGCGCAATTATGAGAGCGTCCCTGCCATCATTTTTAATGAGAAAATGAATTAATGCTTGTTCTAAGAACCATGTTTTTTGATACAAGTAAAAACGTGGAAGGAATATCACATTTTGAACATGAATTTTGAAAATTTCCTTTGTCTTGTGTACTCGTTTCGGTAATTTTTCCTTAATTTTTAAAAACCCTCTTGGGGGTCGGCTAATTGAGCATATAGTGACTGTAAGATATGCAAAAAAAAAATTGAAAAGAAAAATACAATCACAAAAAAATGGATAAAACAAAACAACCAGCTATTCCCGATAAAGATAAGAAAAAGGAACTTCAATTATGTTGGAAACATTCAAATATTTTTAAACACTACACACGGAAAACAGAGAATGAAAAATGAAACAAAAATAAATCATTGCACACGAAAAATCAATGTTCATCATATCCGATGTCAAATATGTTCCAAGACATGCAAATGTAAAAATTTACCAGTCTACCTTCAATAATCCTTACCACGCACACCCGAGTTTTTTTGTTGCATAATATGCCTTTATCACGCACGACAATTCTCAAAATGTTCTTTATATTTTTTGAAATAATCATGACTTACTGGTGGATCATAATTTTCGATTTCACAAAATATTGGAACAAGAATATTCGCAGCATAAGGTATTATAAGTTCAAAAGTTCCACTAAAATAATTGGTATATTTTTATTCCTGACTTAATTTCTTGTTTTGTTAATGATTTCCCTGTGTGTCAAAATCAGTTCAACAATTTCAAATTTTTCACAATTGATCAGCTTTGACATAATGCTGACATGTTTTTATCAAATCAAATTTCCAACATCATTATGTACGTTAAATGATACATGATAAAGAATTGGGCAACGATGAACTTGAAATCCTCGAATGAATAAATGGTAGAATTCCTGTTTCACCATGTACATGTGGTTATATAGTCATGATGAAAATATCTGCAATTCTCATTTTGTGAAGAAGATTTTTTTATTTAATTGTTATGACTGATGATTTCCAAGTTATCTTCCCACATTCAGTTTGCTTGCTTTGCCACACCATTCTAACCGGTCAAAAAAGAGACTATATTGGCTCCAAACAACCATGGCTGGCACTTAACACTCACTTTACAACGATATATTTTTTTATTATTAAAAGCTGCGTCTCTCAATAATGTACAGTCAATTTCATTTATAATTTCAATTTCAAATCTCTTATCAACGCCCTCATCAGATCATTTCTTTTTCAGACCTGTATATATGTATATTATATATACCAACAGTTTTTCTCATGTTCACGCCACGTTTCCTATTATTATCATTACGTTGTTATATATTCATGTATGAACAAGACGAACACCGTCTTGACACTGAGGATACTCGCTAGACCTTTAAAATGAGTTCAACTCAAGGTGTAGCAGTTTATCCTAAGTGACAAGAAGGGTTTTCGTGATAAACCCATTCTACTAGAAGAAATCTATATAAATTTCCAATCAAAGTAAGTTATTTCAAATCAAAATTTATATAGAAAAATAAAAAAGGTAATTACGTATCAGTCCTTGACGTGATTCTAGTCGCTTGAGTCGTTGCACCACCTTGTGAGAAACTCATTGATGCTTCGTCCAGTTTTAGCGTGCTTAAAAATTAGTATTTGTTGTAGAGTTTGCATCATTGTCTGTCAACCTTCTGATATACATTTTCACGTCGTATATCAATCGTTTCCGCAAGACCGAAGAAGTAAACAGAAGTACCCATGGAAAATGTGAATACATTAGGTCATTTAGAGGGTACCTAAAAAATCAGATGTTTTACGAGTTTGTTAACAAAACTCACGATAAGTCGTAGACAGAGAATATATTACTCATAGATAACCAAGATGTTATGACTTTTGAAATTTGGATTGATGTATTTAACATCAATACTAAAAATGATAGAATAGCAGAAACTAGAAGCGCTTTTTCAGCACTCATTTGTGATGTTGATTTTCTGACCACTGCAACGGTTGATGTTTTTTTCAAATTTCTTCGGAGAAAGCAGCATGTGAATGAATAACATATTATACAGAAAATACATGTTATTGTAGAACAGATTCCATCAATATAAGCAATCACCTGGGAAAAAAACATCACCTATGGTTAGAATAGTGTTCCTTACCAGTGTAGAAACTGCATCATTATTCAATCTGATTGAATCTGTAGTTACAACATAGTAAAATGTATAATTTGGAAGTCCATGACTAGGAATAACAGCAAAAATAGGTACAATCCATTGAAAAAGTAGGATACGGAAAATTACTGTGGGTGACCAAACTGCATAACTGTCTCGTTTCATCGATGTCAAGTTTGATGTCATCAAAAATCTATTTAATCCAAATAAGATGTAACCAATGTACACAACAATCTGAATATTATTCATTTATTGTTTTTGATTTATATTTTTTGTTCTAACTTTTATATAATAATGAATTGCTGATAGAAACCGAGGTAGAATTCCATCAAGAACATAACCATTTTGGAATAAAGTGTAGAAATCAGAATATTTTCGCAATCGCATAGTGATTGTGAATTCAATGAAAAATATCGAATCAGCGTAAAACTGAAATTATCTTACAAAAAATTGCGAACATAAGAATTAGTACCTGATATATAACAAGTTGAAAAAATGTTCCACCAAGAAGGGCATCATTCTTATGTTTTCTCAGTGTGAGAAGAATCAGAGCGTAAACAAAAATAGAGACAAACCCAAAAAGGAAAAGTAGCCACTGTTCATAAGGCATGTTTGTACCTGAAATGTTATTTTCTCGAAATTGTTTTATTGAACCAACAAAAACAATTATGAGGTTTGCAAAGTATACGGTAGCATATAAGTAGAAATTAGCACACATCTTCAATAACTCGATTATAATTCTTCAACCTTTTTTTCAATTTTTGAACTTTTTGAAGTTCAATCAATTTTTCAAAAAGGAGAACGGTAGAATGAAGATGTCATATACAAAATGAATATAAATTTTCAATTTGAAAAAAAGTTTAAGCGGAAAGTTAATCACACTTCCTGATCTAATTTTCAGAAACTAATCTTTGGAAGTTTTTTCTAGAAATAGAATGACTTTACAGGTGCAAATAACCAGCAATTTATCATGCTGATTTTTTTTCAGGCCGGAACAAAAAAGCGTATCCAATAATGTCAAAGAGAAGAAATTTTATTTACAGAAGAAAACAAAGAAATGTTTGATTCAAAATAACATTTTTACAAGATCTTTGAAGGTTCAATTTGGCTTACTCGAGTATTTTGTTCCCTATATTTTAAAACATGAACGTTAAACT
Organism: Caenorhabditis sp. 38 MB-2015; assembly: GCA_900536415.3. Lineage (NCBI taxonomy): Eukaryota > Metazoa > Nematoda > Chromadorea > Rhabditida > Rhabditidae > Caenorhabditis > Caenorhabditis quiockensis. Next base: position 31,631 of record LR551941.1, read on the forward strand.
TTTTCTAGAGTTGAATCAAAATAACAACTGCTCCTGGGAGTGAGCACAATCCATAATAAATTGTGAGACATGTTTGCATAACTGATTTCTGCTGATTTTCAATTAAGGACTGAGAAATTTTTAATCATCCAAATGAATTTTGTTCTTTGAAAATCAATTCTATTTTACAATACTTCAAAAATGTAACTAGAAGTAACAACTCCCTTTTAGATAGATACAACATTCAGAATTTGAAACAAAATTTAAAGCATTTCTTTTTTGAAAAACACAAGTTTGAGACGCCCAAAAGAAAGATAAATGAGTAAAATTATGCCTTGCTCGAAATAATAAATCTATTAGTTTTTTCAAGTTAATTCATTACTGACCAAAAGTATATAAAATGATGTCAAATGAAAGCTAAGATATAAACAAATGAACTTCAAAATACTCTAGACAGTTATTAGTTGAAAAAAATCGAGTTAATTTGTGAGAAAAATTACGACAATTATAGCTGATTGCTGAAAAACTCAAGGTGAAAAAAGAACCTCAAGCTTCACATACAAAATACATCTGGTGTGTACTATGAACTCATTTGAACGGTAGTGTATGTGTTATGAACACATTACTGAATTGAATTATCAGTGAAATTAGGAAACTGACAATTTGGTACACCGTATTCTTCTTTTCTTGCTATTCATTAATTTTCTCACATTTCCAAAGGTTTTGGTAAATGTTGTGTTGTGATCAACTCGGGGAAAAATCGGCAAACTTGCGGCAATCCAGAAAAAATGTGTCGCAAGCTTGCGACAAGGAAAAAGCCTTGCGACACGCTTGCCGTTTTTTCCCCGAGAACTTAACAAAAACATTAATAAATAACATTTCCAGGTAAACTAACCAATTTGTAGTTGCAGCTGACTATTTACCAATTAAACTAAAAAAAACCAACCAAAGAATTATTTACTGATAAAATTCGATTGGGATAATGGAATGTCTTTTTGTTCATTTTATTATGGAACAATTATGGGATACATGAGCTCTTACTAGAATATTTTTAAAATAGAAAATAAACAAAATAATGAAAAATATTATACTTTTTGAAGTTTTTGTACTGAGAAAAGTGTTTTATACGCCTATGCATGAGAACTACATGTTAGTTTGAAATTTTTTTACGATCGGATGAACTCAAAAATAGGTGGCATCAGTTCTAAAATCATATGTCTCAACACCAAAAGATCAAACATTCTAAAACAATATTTTAGAAGTTTAGGAGAATGGAATTCTTCAGTTTTTGTACAGTGATGTAGATGCTTCTACACACAATCTGTTCTGAAAAACCAATTAAAATGTAACCAAGATGAAACTTGGTAAGCGCACACAAAACTGCTAGATGAACCAAGTTTCAATATCAACCATGAATTGTTGCTAGATCCTGGTTTTAAATGAACGGATCATCATGATTTTTGAAGATTAGAATCAGGTTCACATATCAGAACTAACATTTTTTTCTAATTTAGAAAACTGGCACCATCAACTTCAACATTTTACCAGTTGCTTGTATGTTGTTTTTTTTTCTAGTAACAAATCACTACTTTCTTTAGGAAAAAGTTGAATTTCTTGATATCTACCCAGCAGGAGAGACCCAACCACTTTCAGCCGCCATATCTTTTTTGAACCACTCGCCAACTTATTATAAAATCCATGCCATGAAATATTTTTTTTTTCACCCTTGTCTTTTTCAGTAATTTTCAGCACATAAACCACATGACACATTTTCTGACTAAAAGTTATTGTAGCGAACTTTATCATAAGCACAACACATAATAATATGTTTTACAACCTTTCGCAATTTCCCCGAACAACCCAATGATTACCTATACAAAGAAAAATACAAGGTATAATTAAGATTAACCAGTACAGCAAAATTTAGAGATTCTCAATGATTTCCCTATTTTCTGTGATTGTCATTTCAATGTTGATCTCATGGTTGTCGCCTTTGTCATTGGGGAAATTGTTGGTCCGACTCGAATTGTGTTTACCGAAGCATCATCTAGTTTCAATGTTCTGGAAAATAGGATGACTTTTGACAGTTGAACAGAAACAACATACGTTCTTAAAAATTGTTTCACATCATAAGTCATTTGTTTTCTCAAGACTGATGATGTACAAAGTATAACCCATGGAAAATGTGAATACATCAAATCAATCATAGGGTATCTGAAAACGAGATATCAAGAGAAAAATGGGGGTCGTACTCACGATAAATCCTGGATGAATAATAAATCTTGCATCGCTCCCCATGAATTGACTATTGTCACAATTTGGACAACTGTATTCAATGTCAATACAATGAATGATAACATAGCTGATATTAGCAAGCTCTTTTCCGCTGATGTTCTTGCTGATAACTTCTGCAAAAATCGAATTCGGGCAAAACCAAAACTTATTTCACATTAGGTAAACAAATTACATTATGTTAATGTGTTCGTGACAAGAGTGTATTAAGCTAAGCTTACCGAATCGGTGGTTATGAGTTTCCAATGCTTCCGTATCAATATACATGTGATTAAATAACAAACCATACAATAAACACATGTGGAAAGACACCAAATACCATCGATATATGCTATCAACTGAAGAAAAAAATAACAGACATCATCAAAATAAACAATCACTAACCGCTGTAGAATCTTCATCATTTGCTAGTCGTATATTCGAGGAAGTTATCAAAAACCAAAAATCAAAATAAGGCCAAGCATGTGTTGGTATAACAAATAACAACGGTATCAACCATTTTGCAATTATTATTTTTTTCATCAGCGCAGGTGTCCATAACTGTAAATATTCTCATGATTTTTGAGTCTTAACTCCATTAACAGTAAACAGAAATCTATCACATCATGACCATTGTGCAAGATCTGGTTCAAGTCAAAATCACACTCCTGTGGTACACAAACAAGCAATAAAAAGTCAATCAAAACCACTAAGCACTAAAAAAAGCAAAAGGCAAAAGCATACAGAAACATTCACATTGTTATACGATGATATATTGATGGCTGATGAAAATCGATTGGTTGCAAATAATAAATATCCAATATACACAACTATCTGAAATTAATTTTATGATTTAATGAATGTTTTTTTTTCCATGACGGAGTTTTCATTGAAAAATCTGGTACTCGAAAAAATTAAAGTGAATATTGTGAACTGCACGTATGTATATGCGTGGTTACATATACAATCTAGTTGTTGAACTCAGGTATACGTGCAGTTTTTAAAATTTTTCTGGAACTTTTCAACAACCAGGTGTCTCTGCTTAAGGTTCCTCTAAGATGAGCCCAAAAATGGACTTAATTTTTAACATGTTTAGATAAAAAACCTACTTTAATATAATAATGAAATCCTGATACACATCTTGGAATTATACCATGATAGTAAGTGTCTACCTCGAACATTTCATTCAATCCACCATATTTCCTTAATCTCATTGCTATGGTGAACTCAAAGAAAAATGCAACATCCGCATAATACTGAAACACAGAATTAGTTTGGTTTTTTTTTAGTGAATCGAGATTACCTGAATTCCAACGATTTGAAAAAAAGATCCACCCAATAAAGAACTCGATTTTTGACGCTTAATTGTCACTACAATAAGTGTATATAACAGGAAGGAAATTAGTCCAAATATGAACAATAACCATTGTAAAAATGGCATAAATGTTTTTGTTTTTGGGATTTACCTATAAATAAACAAATTTGGCACAATGACGTTCGCAATGCAATATTCGCAATTATAGGAAAATTATATAAGAATGTGCAAGAGTGTATTTTGAAAATAACTGATTTTTCGCACTTTTCAGCTTGAAAAATATTGTAGGCTAGATTGATATAATGGGAAAAGGTAAAAAAAACACAAGAGTAGAGATTACAAGCAATAAGAGTTACAAAATAATTATCGAAAGTTGTAGAACTCACATAATATTAATGTGCAATATTTATTGAGTTTTGAGTTTTGATGTTTGTAGTTCTGATTTTTTTAAATTTATTGTTTAGAAACATGTTTTTTTTTTTTGGAAGCATGATGTGATTTATGAAAATATTCATGCAGTTTTCAGGTGTTTGGACTTAGAGAATAACAACACGGAAAAATGAAATGTGCATGTGAATTAATTCATATTAAAAACAAAATAAATGAAGAAGTTATTGAAATTTTGAAATCGGAAAAAATTCGCTCAAAGAACTGAGGAAAGAATAAAATCGAGAAATTTTTTCAAGCCAAAGTATTAATTATGATCACGTTTTTTTTTTAAGGAGATTTTTTGTCCAAGTAATGATAGACACTTTTATTCACATGACGGTATTAAATCCGGGTCTAAACTTATTGCTGTCAAGTTGAATCGATCCTGATTAGACAATACTGATATGATGAACGAGTAAAGCATGTGTCATTGTTTTTAAGAGAAGATTCAGACTAATACGATTCTTAGGATTATATAAAATCAATAATGATAACACTTCAATGAAAAAAAAAATGGTTGGTTTAAAACTTAAATTCAGTTTCAGTTTCAGCTTCCTTGATCAACATTCTGAAATGTTTTGGCAGTTAATAGATGTAATCAAAACTTCTAAATAAACGAATTTCAACAGATCTAACTTGATCTGTTCTATTTTCTTTTCTCTAAATTGAACATCTTTAAAAAATCTCAAAAATGGTCCTGTTCTCCTAAAAAAAGTTAGAAAAGAACCAAGCGATAATTTTAAAAGAAAACTAACTGAGAATTGTTTTTTCCCCGCAAAATACATAATTAAGTGTTAGATTAGCCTTTTGGTTTTCGCATTCAAAAAAACTCCCCAAGATCAAACAAACATAAATGAGGAAAGTGCTATACTGGATCTATGTTTTTGCAATTCTGACTAATGGTACTATTAAAATAAAAATCATAAAAATATTGGAAATGAACACAATCTCATAAATTCTATTATTATATATAGGCAGTTATGAACAAATGAGACTTTTTAAAAACAAAATTTGAGAACGTGCCATTACTTAATTTAATTTTTGCACGAAAAATGCAGCATGTTAAATTAATGCCCACTTTTTGTTCCACCTGACAGATCAAAAGGTGTTATTGTCCATTCCAGGAAGAAAAAACAAATGGAAAACTAATTTTCATTCACTTATATTTCATTGACATACAGCATAAAAAATTGAATGAAGTTCGTAAAATGTTAAGAACGGTACTTTAATTTTTATCAGGAAATTGGCTCCATTCCTAAACGACGCCATTCTATCCATCCAAAACGAGCCAATAAATCTGAAACATGAAAATATGAGTTGATCTATGTAGAATTCAATATCTTAAAATCTAACCACTGGTACTCCAAGATGGTGCTCCAGGATTTCCACTTCTCGCCAAGTTCACACATGTTCGGATGTATCTTTCAGCGTCCTCGTCAGTTCTGAAACTATGATCACTTCAAAAAATGTAAAAATATATTTTAGTTTGAATACTGCTTTCGAGCAACTTTGCGTGAAATTTGAACGTTCTTCGGGTTTGCTTTTTGACTTTAGTACTCTCAGAAAAAGTTCACTTGAAAATGAAAATTGAGGGTTTCAAAATTAACTTCGAAATACACGTTCCAGCTTTGTTGCGGATCTTTACAAAGATTGAGTCCATATTATTGTGCAAAAAACTATAAACTATAGTGTTTTTTACTACACCTTGATAATACTTTGAACTCCATTAAAAACACTCATTTTTTGCTGCAATTAAGGAACGTTTTTTTCAGATAATAAAATAAAGAAAATATGTTTTGTTAAATTAGATCTATTGCACCTGGACTCATAGAAATTCTCATCGTAATGCCACCAAAAATAATTGCAAAAGTTAACATGGATGTTTTGTTTCTTTTGTTGTTACCTTAGTACATCATCCAACATGTTGATATATGCAATTGCTAAATTGAGAGTGTCGATTTTCGAGAGTCGTTTTTCATATGGGAACGTTGGTATAAAATTGCGCAGCTCCTGAAAAGACATCTGAAATTAGACATTATTTATGAGAAAAAAAACTCACAATAAAAGCGACATTGATACTACACATGTTACAAATAAATCTGTCTAATTGTGAAAATGAATATTCTCAAAAAAATTTGCTCTATTATTGAAAATGAGGAGTGGGGTACTAGAAAAACAATTATAAGTGTCAAATGCACAAGTAGACATTTATAAATGCTTCAGTGGTTTGAATCTTTTTCATGAGCCGCCATGGATTTTTGAATTAATGACAAATATAACAAAAAAAATCTTGATGAATGGGAGGGCTTATTCATTTCCTGTGAAATAGTTAAAATGAAACGTTGGATAGCCATCAAAATAGTGTTTGTTAATATAAGGTATACATATATGTACATACATTGAATTGGAAACAGAGTGAAATTCCGAACAAACGGAATGTACTTATGACAAGATATGTAGCCCTTGTTCACAGAGGTTGTTAGCATTTGGCTAAAGGCAATGATATTTGTGATTTCTGTTTCCGTTTTCAAGGAGACTGAGCAATATTCATCGATTAAAATCATCAAAAAACACCTAGAATTTTTTAAAATAGTAAGTGTTAGTTTTTGAAAATGTTATTTATTCTTATTTTTTAAAAGTTTTTTAAATTTATATTCACGTAACTTTTCATAGTGAACACTCATTTGTTGACCACCACAAGTTTATTGAAAATATATCACTTGCGGTAAATATTTTCTTATCTCTTCTTTTTTTTTTTTTGATTAATTCAGTATAGCGTGTAAATACGATCAACAACAATTTCTTCTTGCAATACTTCAACTACTCGTCAACAACCTTGTACTTGTTGTTTAATTTTTTCAATGTTGCAAAGACGAAAATATCCAGTTTTCCAGTAGAGAACAAAAGATGACATCTTATCAAGAAAAATCTGAAAGTATTCTCAATGTAAATAAACACTTCTAAAAGTTTTTATGATAACACTGCACTTTGAAGATGTGGAAAACAAATTGTGACGTTCTAGAAAAATACATTTCTGATAAATATAAATATCATTACCCAGAAAAACAATTTTCGTAGTACTTGAGACGTCATAATGATTGTTTTTTTTTGGATTTTATCTGACTTGATTCATCAACTTCAAGTTTGTGTAAAAACATCATCGCAAAAGGTCAAAAAGTGGAAGTTGTTTTGTTAATGGATGATTTCATATCAACTTGAATTCTATTTTTAGATTTCCGTTTTATGACCAGTTCCAACTTGGTTTATAAAGTCTGTCCTTTCACTGGCTGAATGAAAAATTCATAGAAAAACAGCTCAGCTGATTTCGATTTTAGAACTCTACAGAAAAAAAAAGTTTGTATAAATTTTCCAGGTGTAATCTTGCAATCCTGTATATCTCCTTGTTTTGCCATTGAAATTCGCACATTTGTCCACGAAAATAGAACATGATAATAATTCATCGATGATTATCTAAAGATCGAAAAAAGAACAAATAAACAGGAGAAAAAACAACCTCAATGACATCATGACATCACGATGAAAAACAACAAAAAATAGTACTCTTTTCCTCTCTTCTGCTGTTATCTCTCTTTCCTTCCCGACAGTATACTTTGCCCTTCATCAAATCTCCGCCTCTTTTTAGGTGACTATATAAGGCATATGGCTGATGAGCTTCAAACAACTCAAAGCAAAGTTTTATCATTACCATAATGTCTTCTGCACCAAAAGTTATTCGAGCTGCTCAAAAAGCTGTCATCAATCAATATATGACACGTGAAGCGTGAGTTGAAAATCTTTAAAAAATTGTTTTTTGATGTGAGTTATTTTTCAGTGTTACAAAAGCCAGTTTCCAACCACCTGCCCAACTTCCAGTCCAAGAGCAACAACCACAAAACCTCCGCCTTCACGACGAAACTATTCACCTGAAATTCGGATTCAAGAATCTTGAAAAGCCTGTGGAAACACAAAACTTGTGAAAAATACCTAACATCGACAAGAATCTAACTTATTTGATAGGCTAATTATTTTGTAAATAATTGTGTAAATAATAAATCTGGATAAAAGACACGTGGTTTATTGATAATTGGCCTGATTTCTATGATAAAGACTATCCATGTGGTTTAAAAAAAAACAGGTTTATCATTTACGTTGAAACAAACAAATGATAGTGATGTGTAGTCTCTCTTTTCATATATGGGTACACAAGTTCTCAAGCATGGATGTTGTTAGAAATTTTGTATTATTAAGTTTCTGGAGAACTGAAGGTGGTGCTAACAAAGAAATAGTTTCAGAACACAAATCTATGTTCAGTCATTATTTTCTTATTACTTGTGACAGTTTCTAGTGGTCAAATCAAAATTCATGTCTCGTTCTAAATGTGGAAAGACTTTATTTGAGAACTTTGAGAATAAAAATTGGGTTTTTCAAGAACTAACCAAAAATACATATAAGTTTCATCATCCACTGATCAAAAAACAATTCCATACTTTGTAATGTGAATTAACTTATTGCTATAGTTTTCCAAAAATATCCTCAAATAGTTCTCATAAAGGTCAACAATTATCAAACCTGTAAGACAAAAATGGGCCACTAGGCCATTATCAGCTTTTGCTACTCTTTACAGATCATTCACGATTAACTTGTGTTGAAACCAAACAATTTTAGTTGTTCTCATTGCTTTTTCGGTTTTTGAAAAACACAGTTTCTTGCAGCCTAACCTTGGATCTTGGAAACGTCAGTAAAACACATAACAACTCGAATGTTTTTTTTTTGTAATGTGTGTACTATCCACACAAAATAACATAATATACTTTTTTGCCACAACAATCTGAATTTCAACAAAAATTATTTCATGTGAAGTCGATCAATTTTCATAAAATCATATTGAGAACCTGTTTCTATCAATTGTATCATGCAAAATACGAATTAAGAAGGTTCCGGTTGTTTTTTTTTTTCAAACTATGGGGGGCAATTCAATCGATCAAGAATCAAGTTTTTGCAATCTGATTCAATCAAATCGTTTTGACGCATCATTCGTGGTCATTTGTTCTCAGAAAATCGACGAAAGAACACATACAGTATATGTTATCAGTTTGAATTGACAAACACCATTTAATCGTTCAAACCACGCATAAACAAATACATACAACAGTTTTGTTGGAGAATTAGAAAATGGAAATCACCCCACAAAATAAAAACAAAAACGAAAAAATGAAAAGGTTTTGGTCACGTGACTATAATGTTATTTTATTGAAGTAAACGTGACTAAAAAACAAAAAACTGACAAAAATGAAACATCGTGTTCAATAATATTTTTGAAAAACTATTCCATGTACAGTTTTTTTCATGAGTTATGCTTTCAGAACATAAATATGACTAATGTCGGTTGATGAGTTGCATAAAACATCAACTCTTACGAAAAGTCTTGAAAATTTTCGTGTCAATATCCAATGTCGTAAAGTTCAGATCTTTGAAACAGGTGTAATTTTTCTATTCAAAAAAGTGTTTTCTTCATTTTCTTACTTTTTTCATGAATACATATAATATGTGTACTTAAATAAAGGAAGTGACTCATTTTCAAATTTTTCAAACATCATAATCAGATATTACATTTTTCTCAAGCAATCAGATATAACATGTTCCTCCTTTTGATTTTCCATCGAAATCGGAAAATGGTTTGTATTATAACTACAAATCATTTTTTTTCTCTTCAATAGACGTATGAATCATTTTCTATTTCCGATTACTTCTATGGCGAGTGTAATTGTCTTTTTGATCATTCGTATGCTTTTAAAAATAGATTTTCTAACAAGGCATTCTCCCAATTTTTCACAAGCTCACATTATTCTAACTCTTCTTAAGTATTTAAAACTGAATAATTACTTTTTTCTGTTCAAACTTGATTTCAAGTTCTGGCTGGATAGACTTTGAACCTTATTATCAAATGTAAGATGCAAAACTAAAATTTAATTCCAGCCAACGTGCGTATCATAAAATATGATGATAATCGATGCCTGAAAAAAAACGATACCATCAGGTAAAACCAGATAAGCGATTTTCTTTGTCAAGAATTGTAGTGGTTTTGTACTCTTGTGGCCTCCGTTCAAAGTACGGCATATGAGAATGATTATTTTATTGTTGAATTGTTATTCATTTCTCACAACGTGACTGACTATAAAGATAAAGATGCAAGAGGCTACAAACTGTGTCTCACATGTATGTATCAAAACTTTACATTTTCCTCAATCTATTTTAAACAAAGGGCTGATAGCAATTGTTCCATTTTATCAAACAAAATCATATGGGCATGGGAAAGATCTATGATCAGTGAAAAATATTGTTTTTGATGAATACGATGATTGAAGGATTAAAAAAACGAACTGTAGAAGAAAATAACAGTAATACATCAGAACTGTGTCAAAACAAATCTGGTTCGTTCACTGAAAATGTTGTATTTCTCTGTATTGAAAATGTGTGCGGAAATAGAGAGCGTCAATCCGGATAATACACAACAAATCTGGAAATTCTTGATACTTGAAGCATAAAAGCCTATTTCGTGACTACTTGGAAAAATTAAGTTTTTTGTTGGTATGAGAATTAATGTAAAATTCCGTAAAACTAGAGGCCAGCTATCTTCCCCAGTTATCCCAGTTTTTGCTGAATTTTTATACAAACCGACAAAGTGATATTCTTCAGCAAAAAAGAATAATGCGTAGATTTTAGGTACTATAATTTATAGAAAAAACCTATGCCACTTTGGAAATTCTGTAATTAACGTACGAAGTATTACTCACAATGCAGAATTGTGAGTCACTTTGAATTATAGTGCTGGGACTAGCTATTAAATGTTTTGATCTTCTGAACTCTTTCCAACCACAATTTTCTTTTTCAAAAAACCGGAAATTTGGAGAATTAGGTTGGCGTTTTTCAAAATATTATTAATTTTTTTCATTTTTTAGTTTTCTTTGAAGTGTAAAAAGGGATTTATTGTGAAATGCTTGTATATGTTGTCTTCAAATATTCTTTTGTTAGAAGAGTTCAACGCTCGGAGTTCAACAAACCATTAGTTTCATTGTTTCCTACTTAAATCTCTTTTACAATACCGATTGTCCTCAAGTTTTTATGTTTCCTGAGAAAATGTGTTTTCTTTCAAGCAGATGAATATTTTGTTGTTTAATTTTTCGTATTTTATACACTCCTATGGACTACTGATGTTTGATTCCAAAACTCGAAACATTTCCGGAAATATCCACAAAGATGACCTCACTCAAAATCTAATAAAATAACATGTCACTACTAGTTTTAAACGTCAAACATATGAATACATGCTTTATTTCTAGGAGAAATTGATCGTGATGTTGTTTTTAGATAGTGTTTTTTTCATGAATTATGCCCAAAAGTCAGAACAGAAAAAAAAACTTGTCTATTTTCGTGAATGCTCTCTTGTCTTGCTCCAAGTATTTTCTCATTTTCTTCCATCTCCCAAATGAATTCAATTTTATTTCCTTTGCCAAAAAATGAGAAAAAAATCTCTCACATATTTTGACCATATTGCTCTACATTAGGTATTAGTTCAACAAAAAAAACCAGCAGAAAGAAATATGTAACCTCATTGTAGCAAAAAAGACGAAAACACAGATGAAGAAGGGGAAAAAAGAAGAGTTTCGAGTTGAGTCTACATAAAGTGCGCATAAATCAAATATTCCTTTCGTTTTTAGGGCTTTTGTGTGTTTTTCACATGACATTTTTTCTCACATAGGAACCACGTAGGTATTATTTTCACATGACGATTATTTCATATTGTAGGTACATATGATAAATTTCAGATCATTAGGTCTACCTCCTACGTAGGTTTAAGTTCTTGCACAATATGTATAAATCTAGGAAAATTTATTCATATAGAAGAATCCATCAAGTAATCCATGAGCATTTATTTATCCTTGGGATTATTCTATATTCTATATACCAAAATGTGCTTAGGAAACGAAAAAAAATTATTTCGTTTTTTTCTTCTCTATGTATATAAAGATCTTTTGTTTCTTCCTGAATATTTTGATAAATCATCCGAGAAGTTATGTTAATTAGAAAGAAAATCTACTTAAAAAGTGTTTTAAGTGAGTGCATTTCTGAATGACGCAATTAGACTGAGTGAAAAAAGTTCTCCATGCCATCACCTCAACTCATCTCAAAGACGAGCTCATATTTCCGGGTTGCGCCCAAAAGTTCGGTATATTATTTCTCCCACGTTTTTTTGTTGTTGAAATAACAAATAAACTTCTTGTCCATAAAAATGCAACAAAAATAGCTTGAGCTAAAACCATTTATATGTGTATCCTTTTTTGTGTGTTTATTTTCTTCTTTTTCAAATTGCCGTTAAAAATCTAGCCTTTATCAAAAACAACAACAACAACAGAGTGAAAAAAAGAGTTGACGGGTGAGCGGAAAGTCCTTTTTTGACATTCAAAGAAATCTAAATGCCACAAAAGTTTTGGAGAAGAAAAAAGTTGCGATATCTTCATCTTTTTTTTCTCCCTTTTTTATCCTTTCTTTGTGTATCGAACTTTTTCCTTTTTTTTCATTTTTTGTTGCATTTCTGATAAAAAATCAAAAATCTAGCTATTTTTTGCCTGCGTGATTCCTCATGAGAGTTATTCAACATTTTTTCCACTTTTTCTTTCAGATTTTTTTGTTGTCTAGTTTTTTGCTTCGGAAAATTAGAGAAACTGTGTTTTTTTGAGGAAAATTTTGGTTGAATGAATAAGTTTGTGGAGGAAGTTTGAACAATAACAAAAAGACCACACATCATAAAAGAAATTGAGAAAAATAATGTAATTTGTAAAAAAAAATTGTTTGTTGCTTTTTGTTGTTTTTTTTTTGTCTAAGCAGAGTTTTAGATTTCTCATTCTGGATCTCCAAATAACCATGGACAAATTTTTGTTGTTTTTCAATTTGATACTTTTTTGAAAAAAACATTTCCTAATGAAAAAACTCAAAATTTTTGGCCGTGTATTTTTTTCGTTAGTTTGAAGGGCCTTAGTAGGTTAGAAAGATTGAGAAGCTATTTCGAACAGGATTTATTTTTCATAGAAAACTGTTCATTTCAAATAGATTTTGTTTAACTTAACACTAGTTTTCTGCTTCTAGGTGAAACTCTCCAATTTGAAAATTCTGATATTCACAGCTCTAAAGTTTAGTACTGTGATTTGATTAAGGTTATCACTAACCAATGTTATCCCTATCCAAACTAAACCTCAAAAATTGTTTATCCATTCAAAAATTATTATCAACTAGACCTCTCTTGGGACATTTTTCAATTAGAGCTTGTTTTTATCGGACAACCAAATACTTCTTTTTCATACCGAAAACAACTAGTTCAATATCATGATGAGTTAGTCATGTGTCCATTGTCAGTTTTTCAAGCGAATTCTCTCTGTGAAATCTCATCCATCAATCCTGAGGAATTTTTCATTCTATAAAATGAATATCAATCACGTTTTACGCATGACAAAATTGTTCCTGGATGTTCACTTCTCTCAAACATAAACCTTCTCTAAAATTTCAGTCAATTTTTGGTCTTTCAATTACGAAACTCAAATTTTCCAATATTTATAAAGCTCGGTGAAAAATGTGAAATTTCATTCTTATGTTGTTAATCATCGGAACTCAAAAATTCTCAATTCACTTCCTCTCCGAATTTTCAAAGTCGTAAATTATTTTGCTTTCAGTTTTGCAAAGAATTATTTTCCTGGACCACTCTTTGCAAAATATCAGAAAGAACCTATTGATGTTACTTTCTGTACTTAATTTTATGACCAAACAACTGTTTTTTAAGCTCAATAAAATAAATTAGCATATGTCAAAGTCATTTAAGAGTTGTAAACAACAAAAAAACGTTCTTTTCTTTTCTATTAGTGCTTTTAAAAAACGCCAATCTCTTTTTTGAAGATTAGTTGTTCATCCGATATTTCTATTTTTATTCAAATACTGAACATAAATATGCGAAAAACCGAAATTCTCATTAAAATGAGAAAACTCTTGAAGAATCTATATAGTTTATTTTTTACATTTTCAAGTGCGCATGAGGATTAGGAAAAGAAAAGCAACAAATTGACGAGTTAATCGCTTCGCAAAAACTTTTTTCATTTTTTTCCACGTTTTTCACAAACCTTTTCTACACTACATAATTACCCATAATTTTGGTATCTTTTCTAGCTTTGAGTCATAGACTTTTTTCATTTTATTTGCTGGTTTTCCTAATGTAATTATGAATTTTTATAATGTAATTATGAATTTTTTCACTACAAAGATCAAAGTTTATAGAGTGACTTCATCCATTCCTAAATACACTTTTATATGTTTTCATTTGACAAAAAATAGAACACAGAGCTATTTTTGGTCTGATTATTTTTATAGGTTTTGTCCCATAAAAATGCTATTGATACAAATTTTTCCGTCTTTTTTTTTTGCACTTTTCCTAATTGTATATATCCCCATCAAAAAAAGAGGTAAGAAATTATTCATCGCAAAGGGTTCAAATGCGTCCAATTTTTAATACCATAGTGGTTCTTGGAAAATGACTTTTTTTTATACACCTCGGACTGGACAGAACCCTAATACTTCTATAACTTTTTTTTTAAACACCTATCTCGACTCAAAATTTCCCTAGCCAAACTAATTTTTATACCTTTCCAATTTCAGATATTTCTTACCTACTGGTCTTCAATATTTATAAATTATTTTAATGACTTCACTTTGTTGTATGACCAAACTCACACAAAGTGATGATAAATACAGTAATTGTTGTCTAGACGTGCCAATTGATCGCCCGCGCATACAACAATTTTTTATACTAGAAATCATTCGAAAATTTATTTCTCCACACTTTTCAGATATTTCTATTTGAATTCGGTTTTTTAAAACAATTGATGTTCTCGAAGAAAAAAATAAATCAATCAATCAACAAAACTTATATAATCCGATTAAATAAATTGATTTTCTTGTAATGATCATCAACGTATGAATGGGAAAACGATCAAAATTTTCTCTACAACAAAAATGTATGTGTGAAAATGTTCAACCCCAAAAAATATGTTTTTTTCGCTTTCTTAAAACTATATTTCGACCCTTTTTCCAACAGATGTAAAAAAATATGATTTTCTTTTATTTTCTCACTGCACAACGATTGTTTTTGTTCTGTTCTTTTCTGAAATAACATAATATTTTATGGAAAATTATGGTGGAAAACAACCAGTTTCTTTCACCAAAATTAGAATACTTTGCGATATTTTTCTTTTTTTTCAGAAAAGAATTGGATTTTCCCGAAATAACTATGAAGCCAATCCGTAAACGTTCTTCAATTTATCAAGATGTCGATTGTTCATTCACAGTAAGTTTTTAATGGATGTAAGAAAATATGCTTTGAAACAGAGCGTTCAGTTCCTGTTGGAAAATTTATATCTTCAAAAAGCCACAAATTCAAATCGAATCAAGAAAAATTGAAAGTAAATGAAGGTTAAATTAAAGTGGGATTTTAGTAAGAAAAAAAGGTCATGGGTTGAAGCGTAATTGATCAAATAAGTTTTCAGTACAATTTTATTCAGATATGACGAACTACGTAAGTTGTACGTCAAAGTTTTCAGATGACTAAGTCTTTACATCCTGAGCTCATCCAAAAAAATGTACTTTATCGGCAGTCTAGTTTCTAAGTTAATAATGTTTCAATCAACTTCCAAATCCACCTGTTTTTTATTAGATTACCTAGCTTATTGATAAGTTGAGAAAAAGTAAACTTATTTCTAACTTTTTGTGAAAGTACCATGAGAAATGTTATAAGCATTTTCAGATTTGTTTTTCAGAAAATTTATCTTAAGAATATATTGTACCACTTTTTTCAAATAGCAAAATCTTACCCTCGTGATTTCTCTGTTTTTTCTACCTAATTTCATATTAAATGTGTCATTTGACGAAGACCCAAATTATTCACAAATGCGCGTGATTTTTATTTTATTTTTTCAAGCGTACAAAATATGTACTTAAAGTTTTCAAATCAACTCTCGAAATAAATTAGAAGATAACCAAAAATCATGAACCCTTCTTTTCTATCAGAACATTTTTATTAGAGAAAAAATATGCAAGCATTTTATTGACAGAAAAAAAACCTAAGCCGAATCTGCGTGAGAATTCGGCTCGACAAAATATTCTGTATCGAATTCCTTTTCCAAATCACGTTATTCGTCTTTGAACAAACATAATTCGTACTGGTCATAAACCTCAAAATTGAGCAATTATAGAGAAATGTTGAAGATGAAGAAAATAGGAATATAAAAAACAGAAAAAAGATGGAGAGGTTTCGGATATCTGAGATTCTTCATTCTGTAAATACATAGATTGTTCTTCTTTTTCGTTTTTTACTTGTTTATATTATTCTCACCGTGATTTTTTTTTTCTAAAAAAGCTTTGGAGCATTTTTCAAATTGTATTCAATCAAGAAAAGATCAAAACTCCATGTTTTATCCAGATATTTTTCGAATTAAATTTGACAAGGCATTTTTTGAAGATGGTACGACATCAGAAGCTTCACTTCAAGTTCAGAATCCAAATTTCTTTGACTCAATTTTTTATTCAAAAAATCAAAAAGATTTTTTTTTCCGTATTCTTTTCACCAATTGTCTCGAATAACTTTCCCATTCGGTTAAATTTCGAATGAATATAGAAAGGGTAATGAGCAAAAAAAAAAGTAACTTGGTCTTGAATAAAAGATCACACTCGAGTGATTTTTCACCGAAAATTGTAATTAAGATAAAATAACTCGAGTATACCTAACCTAGAATTAGAGGAGAAGTGGTAGAATTTTTTTGGCTTTTTGTGAATGATTTCGATTGTTTCTCGAACTGAATAAGCCTTTGTTGATAAATTCTGAATTTATGATAAAAAATGAACAAATGAACTTATTTAATCAGGTATATATTATATAATATCTTTTCAATGAAGATTCCTTTTTAAGTTTCATAAGTTCAACTAATTTTTTCATTTAAGATAAACTCAATTGTTTTCTTATCCCTTCTCTCTTGAAACTGTTGTTTTTATTTTTTCAATTCAGACTTTAACGTGAATTTTCTCTAGTTTTCATATTTATTCGTAATTCTCGAACATTCGTAAAGATTTCTGACGCTTTAACCCAATCTTTGAAAAACAAATTCTAAAAATTCCATCATCGAAAATTCTCTCGCACGCAAAGAGGCCTTCTCTTTTTTCATTCTTTTGAAAAAATCAAACTTTTTTTTCTACCTAGGTTTCAAAAAAAAAGCTTCATCTTTTTTAGTTCAATTCCTCGCGAGAATCCTTTTTTTTTTGTCTTGATTGTTCCAAAGAATATATTCTTTTGAGAGCTCCGCCCATTTTTCGGTGTGTCAAGCACTATTTATCTGGCGTGGATTTGTCTTCTTGTGTGAGCTCTATTTTTCAAGTGTTTCAGAAATCATGTACGATATTGATCAACCTGATATCACTGTTAAGGTATGTTGGTTGTTGGTAATCACAATAATGAAACAATATAGAAGTAAAAAAAATAAAAGAATTCTGATTAGATATTCATGTACGTTCTCCAACAGTAAAATCATTCAACTTTTCTGAATTTTCTCTGGAAAGGTCGAAGTTGTTTCATTTCAAAGCTATAAAAAAAACAAAAGAAGTTGTTTCTTTTTTGTTGAATCAGATAAAAGCTTAAATTTCACAAGCTTTCTATTCTTGGTAGTCTGCTCTATATTTTTTGTTGAATTTCAATATCCAAGTTCATCGCTGAAGCATATTTCAAAATATTTTGAATATAACATGAATTTAATGAAGAATACAAAGTAAACTGATAAAGTTGTTTGTTATCCAAAAATTTGTAATGAATTTTGCAAAAATTGTATTTCGAAGACGCATTTCAAACATTTTTCATTAAAAAATGAAGTTTTTAAAAACCACGGACTACGATGTTCAATTTACGTGAACACAAATTTTGAAATGAGAATAGTGAAAATTGTTAGAGGTTTTCTTTACTCAGCTGCCCCTTTCTCATTTTCGGATATGTCTTTGATGTCATATGTATTTTTGATCTCAAAATGAGAGTTCTATTTTTTTCACAAATTCTCCTGAAAGTCGGTCGGATGAACTCTATGCATTCAAGATCTGATTCTTGAATCAACAATTACGCACGAAAGAAAAACTTTTTTTCTCTCAAACAAAATTAAATCACCCTTCTCAAAAAAAGTGCAAGAAGATCAAGCGATAATTAGGTTTGAAGTGGATTACCGAAAATCAATTGAAGCATAAAGATCTTTGCTGTTTTCTTTTCAGGTAATGCTTCTCGGTGATTCATGTACCGGAAAAACATGTCTACTTGTCAGATACAAAGATGGAGCATTTCTGAATAACAACTTCATATCCACTGTTGGAATTGATTATAGGGTTTGTTACATAATTCTTCTCTCTGATTGAATACTAGATTTCAGAACAAAGTTATTGATTTGGATGATAAGAAAGTTAAACTCCAGGTTAGCATACTTCCTGAAATGTATCGTTTATGCCTTATTTTTGTAGATTTGGGACACAGCTGGACAAGAGAGATTCCGATCAGTGACGGCCGCATATTATCGTGATGCGGATGCTCTTTTACTTGTTTACGATATTGGAAATCGGACAAGTTTTGAGAATATTCGGGTAAATAATAACACACGCAATTTAGATGTCGAAAAATGTCTTGTTTTCATCTCAATATTTTTCTTTCAGAGTTGGTTGGCACAAATAAAAGAATATGGAAAGGAATCGGTGAAAGTGACACTTGTAGCCAACAAATGCGATTTGGGCAGTTCGAGAAAAGTGAAATCTGAAGAAGGAAGATCGTTAGCCAAGGTTTTAATTTTTTTACTATCTCTTTTTTAGTTGTTAGTGTATGTACACAACATAGCAAAAAAAAGTGTCACATTCAAAAAAAAAAGATCTTCTAGACTATCGTAACCAATTAAAAACGATACAAAGGTTTCCTTTTCCCATAAAATGAATAAATCAGAGAATTCGGTCTAATAGAAAGAAACAGAGAAAATGACGACATTGAAATTTGATATATAGACGTTTTTTGGAATCCAGGGAGAGAAAACACTTTCTTTATTTATGCATTTTCTAAAATTGTAGGGTTAGGGATTTATTTATGAGTTTCGGTTTTCAGGCTTATGGCATTCCATATATCGAAACGTCTGCCAAAACGGGACATAATGTTGACAAGGCGTTCACAGACATAGCTAGGTTTGTTTTGACATGCATGGGGTATCTCATTGATCATGATATGATTTTTCAGACGTCTCTTGGCTGCACAACTTGGTACACAATATGAGGGAAGTGCAGTTGTTGATCTTGCCACTGATGAACCGGAAAATAAATGCTGCTATTATTACTAGCCATTTTTGAAATACACGAATCGGGTTTCAAAATCTCAACGAAAATAAATTATTACATTTATTCATGTTTCATAATTCTGTCCTCCGAGAATAACGTTTTCTTTTCCAACTAATATGTACAAAACTGTGATCTCGAAAAAATTGCAATCTATTTTTGTCAACATATATATATATATATATATTTCCATGTAATCCCCCCTTTAATCTTTTCAAAATGATAGTTCTTATGGCTAGTTTTTTTTTCATAAAAGCTCACATTTCCCTCCCTTTTTATCACAATTTTTCCTAAATGTTATGAGATGATGATGATGAAATGAACTTTTTTTTTTACATTTTTTTTCGTTTTCGGGTTTTTTCAGAGCAAAAAAAAACGTTGAGCAAATATGAGTACATAGTTCAAACCTCCTTGTCTTCTTCTCGTTTTTCGTCGAACCTAATCGGACTTTTTGTTGTGTTAGAAGGAAGATGAAGAACTTGTATTGTCGTCATCGTTGTTCTTGGTTAGGTATTTATAGATGTTTATGTTTTTTATTATTTTTGAATGTTTTTGTTGTTGTTTTTAGCAAAAAATGAGACAATTAATTGTTTTTTTTTGGGCAAAATGTTATCTCAAATTCCAATAAAAAAAATGGACAGATTTCGTCTACAAAGTATTACAAAGTTTTTCATTAAAAGTGAGTCATTCTTGCTTGCTTGCTTGACTGCTGAGCTTTTTTGTATTCAACTTTCATTTTTTCCCATGTCTTTAATTATTTGAAAAAGAAAAGATTAGAATGGCTAAAAGTACTTAAAAAGAAAGTGCACTTTGAAAAATCATCAAAAACTTGATTTTCAAAATGCATGTAACTTTTTCTCCATCTATGAATTTTTGAGACTTTCCACTTTTATTTCATGAGCTTTTTTTTACATTGTTTTAACCAAAAATCTTTCTAAGAAAAAAACCTCTTTCCCCGGAAATTAGTACTCAATGTTTTTCTCACTCTCAAAAAATGTGCTATTTTTTGTGTCTCAGATGTTCGACAAAAATATCTGAAAATAAACTATTTACTTTTTTGACACTATGTTTCATTCAACGTCACGAACAAATACGCACACATAAACCAACGAGTTTTGTTTCATTTTTCATAAATTTAAAATAGAAAAAAAAGGCAGGTGTTCTTTTTCTCCTCAAACAAATTCAATTTTCCATTGGTGATTGAGAAAACACTTTTCCTTTTCCTAATTTTGAAAATCCTATTATTTCGAACATCTGGAAGCGAATATCGGCTAAAGTTCAAGTGAAACAAGGGGGAAGAGGGCGATTTGGGGAAAATATATATGCATTTTTTCACACGGTCAACGTTTTTTTCCACTAGCAGAAAAGTTTCATTCGTTTTTGTACTACCAAGTTTTTCTGACTATAAGCTTGTAGAGACCGTCATCAATACCTGTAAGTTTTGAACAAAAAAAACATAGTTTTAAGTTCAGCAAAGTGTAACGTGAAAACAAAGAAGGAAACTTGTGACTTTATGAAGAATGTTTGCTCTATCAGACACGAGCAATTTTTTTGTTAGAAAAAAATCCTCTTGCTATTCTGAGTACTTCTTTGAATTCACATTCCTATGAAAATTTAACAATGTCAATTATCCACTTGCATGTGTACCCTCTTTTTCAAAATTTTTAATCATTATTATACTTTTCTTGAAATCCAACAGAAACCCATGTCTCCAAAGTTTTCCGACCCTTGCTCAAAAAAAAGAAGCTATCTGGGAAAAAATCTCGCATGACCCTTTAGAAAATATTTTCGTTATCAGTAGCCATTAGTTTATCTATGGCGGGTTGTGAGTTGGAAAAAATGAAAGAGAACCAACAACTATAGACCTTTGAAAATTGGATCATGAGCTTTTGCAAAAAAAAAAAAACAATTTGAATGTTTATTCTCTGTGAAATTGAAAATGTGTTTGAAATTTCTTTTAATTTAGAAAACTTATTGATTGGTAGAAATTAAATTTTAGAATTTGATGTATTTTTGGAAAATCAGACCAAAAAATCAATCCAAAAATAGAGCACCACTGTTCCGGAAATTGACATCATTTCATGCTTTGTGCACTATACATATCTTCGCTTACAAAAATTATGACTACTGATTGGAGTTAAACAAAAAATCATGTTTTCGGCTGATTTTTTTTTCATATTTTTTTCAATTAGTACATTCCCTTTTCGCACATAATCCTTATGAACACGACCTTTCAAATTAGAAGCAATGTGGGTGAAAAGGGTATTGAACAGGCGATTAGGCTAATCCCTACAAAACTACTTTTCACTTACAATTAGCAGTTACACAAGAATTTTCAAAGGCCAAGCATAGGAATGATTTATGAGTTCTTGAGAAAATGAAAAAATGTCTCCCCTCAGAAGAAAATTGGAAAATTTCAAATCAATTTTCTCTTTTCAAGTTTAAAATTACAATTCTAACATATTCTCATAATATATGGTTTTTTATTTTGTTTCTTTATAATCAGTTTAGTTAATTAGTACAAGCATGCTTCACGAAAATTAGAAACAGTGACGTCAATGAAATTGAATTACAATTTTTAGACACATCTGAATGTATACATTTATGTATTAGTTATGAATGCGTGGTGTGTGGTATACTTTCATTTTGAGAGATGAAAAAAAAAGTATTAAATAATCTCAATGAGAATTTCTGATTCTTAAATAGAATTTTTCACACATCACACTTTTCTCAATTTCCTTTCTCAAGTATTTTCAACTTTCAATCATTTTGTTTCCATTTATGTTTAAATAATTATTCATACTTCAATTAAGTGTAATACAATAAATATAATAAACATACTTTTTTACAAATCAATCAAAAAAAAAATCCAATATTAAACAGTTCTTTTTATCGCATTTTATCATTCTAATATTTAATATACTTGACCTTTCTCTCGTTGAGTCAGTCTACACACAAAATGTGCACCTTTCCTTGAGACCAAGGTGCACTTTGTTTCTACTCAACATCCACTGACCTTTGATGATTTAAAATCGGCAGTTTTTGTTAATTTTCTATCTCTGCTCAGAACATAATGTTTTGTGATAAGTATGGTTGTGAAGAGAAGTGAAGAGAAAAGAAAAAAATGTCATAGGCTATTGCCAAGATTGTACTTTCAAGAGGCTATTATTGAAAACAATTCATTCTATATTACATCTTCAAAAGTTCAATTAAGGATTCCTGTAATATACAGTTCGTTTTCAATGAATCCCAAACAGAAAGCTTCTATAAACGTTCAAGGGTATCGAACACTAATTCATGGTTTCAATCAGAACACATGTCATCAAAAATAAATTGATACAGCCGTTTCGTTTTCCCTTTCGTCATTCCTATCCAAAATTGTTAACAGATGTCCAAAAATTCAATTTCGATCCGTTATATTTTTGTAATTGATGTCATTTGATAGTTTATGGTTATTGGTTTCCAATATAATTCTTCTTATAATGTCATATGAAAAATGAATCTCACATTTTTTAGTTTCTTTTTCCCACCACCTCCACATCTTGAATATTTCCTAGATATGGAATTCAAACTTTCAAGAAGAAACCAGAAAAGACATGTGACTCTTCACTAAAAAAACTTTGAGATTTCTAATAAGATCCTGAGATCCTTGTCGTTTCTTAGATTTTTGACGCCGATTAACATCAGACATCGCGAAACTGAATCTCTGATGCGTAAATTCCATAAAGCATAATGAAAAAGTTTAAAAGACCAAATGAAAATGTCATTTGATATATTAAGCCTTCCCTAACATGTTTTGAGGTTTTCAAATTGTTGTACTTTCAAAAAGTTGTGTTCGTGATTTCAAAATAGGTTAATTAGTTTTTTGAAATTTCTATAGCATTATTAGATAGCTAATGAACATACGTGTTTCAATCGTTTTCCATAATTATAAAGCTATTATATGTATAGTATCATTTCAAACTTCGAAGCTATATAACTAATTAGTGTTCATTTACAACCTTTGACAAAGATAGATAGGTTTATTGAATGACCGAGTTTAAAAAAATCTTCCGATTTTTTATCTTCTTTCTTTTTGATAGAAATGGAATTGAGCTTCAGAAAAAAAGAATAATTTCCAAAAAACGATGTATCGTCTTTCAAGATGATTGGATAATTGCTTTGTTCACGTCAATCATGTTTCCAATTGTGTAGATAACATGTTCTTGTGTAATTATGTTTACTGATGAAAAATTCATTAGCTATTATCGACATGCGAGATGTATTTCTAAATACCATATCTTTTTAGTGCACAAATTTTCAGTCATATCCAGATCTTAAATAATCTTTTTTGTTCTACTGGTACCACTACTGTGCGACCCTGAGTTTGAATGAACTACATAAAGAGAAAAAAAAATTAGGTTTTCAATATCATCCAGTCGTTTTAATAAATCAGACGTTGTACAAAATTTTTCTCGGTGAGAAATGTTTTGATTTTTCGTTTTCTACCTGGCCTATATGCATAATATGTCAAATGAATGAGACGTTGCATACTCCATCATTTAGAATGCAATATATTACGCAAATGTGACTATTTCTTGAAAATGCGTCTTGCGTCATCATGTTTTATCGTTTCTTGATGCGACCTTTTCTTCAAGTTTCCCTCGTTTCAGCCTTTCTTCACAGTTTCCTCCTTTTCCACATTTTTCTTTCGCGAAAAAGGGCCCATAATTCCGACATAGAAGAGGAAAGGGAGAAAAAACGGGAAGGAGGTGGAGGCAGAAGAGGGCAGCCAACACACATACATATACACAAAACGAAGCCCGCCGCCTTCGTTCTTTTTATCTTTTTTCTGTTCGGCCTTGTTTAGTCTCTCTTCCATTCGTTTTTCTCTGGGTCTCTCATCTCTCCCATCTGTCATTTTTCTTTTCCTTTCTCTTTTTATGCGTTTCTCTAGCGGATTACATGTTGTCTGCGTTTCTATTCAAACTAACCGCTTATTATATCTCTGCGTCTCTTCAGTTTCTCTTCAATGTTTCTGTCACTCGGTCTACATGTCTCTCAGTGTGCCCCATTCAAACAAGCCCTTCTTTTTGACTGTCTAGTTGCCTGCCCCACCAACACCGCCACACTATTTTCCTTCAAATCTCCTCGTTTTACGTGGTCTCTCGCTATTGTGAACTAATGTATGATTCTCCTCTTTTTCAATGCTATCTCGTCTCCGTGCATCGATTGCATCGTGTCGTGTCGTTCGCTTGGCCAATCCAGACCCAGGCTAGTCACAAAGTAGATAAATAAGGGGCCGAAATTATTTTTAACCTTCTGATTTCGATTTCCAAGATTTTTTTGGCACCAAAAACTCAAAAATCTATTTTTTTCGACAAATTTTTGCTATTTTCTCATACTTTCACATTTTATGTCTTTTTCCTCTTTGTTAGAAATTTTAAGTGTTACTGTGTTTGAAACTAGAATTTTCCCTGTCATCTTTATGTACTTTGATAATTCTTTAAAAATTCTATATCTCTAATTAATCGCATTTTTTGGCTAATTTATCAATTCAAATTAATTTTCATTCGAAAAATATTTTAAAAAATTTTTGATGAATATTTTCAGAATCAACACGTTGTCTAGTATAAGGGAAAAATAATTTTTCATATGAAAAAATTCGGGAAAATATTTTAAAAAAATACTTTCTCCGGATTATTAAAGTTCATCATTTAGAAAATGTCAATTCTCTTATTTTTATGAAAATATCAATTTTTGATGAATCATTTATATTTAGCTAGATAAAAATTGTTTCTATTAAGTATGAATGTGTTTGAAAAAATATTTTTGCGACGAAATATTTTCCCGATTACCGTTTTAGAAGACCTACAAAATACTGTAGAGTACTATTGTTATTCTGTATGTTTTCAGATGGAAATGAACAATGTACAATTTGACAAAAACAAAAAACAAGAGTGTATATCTGCTCCATTGATAAAACCGTCCCTGTCATTTTCTCTTTTATTTTCTCTTCACAACATGACTTTTACTTTTTCCTTTCTCTCTCCCATTTTTTGCCCTCTTCATCAAAAATCTTGAATTTTTTTTTGAAAATTGGTGAAGAAAATCGCTCATCTTCTCTTCGCCTATTTTCTCTTTTAGTTGAGTTGATAAAGCTCCTTCCCATTCAATTTTTGTTCAGTTTATGTATACCATTCATTTATTTTTGTATAATACTCAAACTTGTATTTTCTTCTCTACTTGTCGGTCTATTGTAGACAGAAGCAATTTAATGATGACAGAACGAGAATGGATGATGGCGAAGGAAAAAAGAAAGAAAAAAACTTGAATGTGAAAAGGAAGATTCCTTCTACTATTACTAGTAATAGTGGTGGTAGTAGTTGTGGTGCTAGTAATAGTAGTAGTCATATTACCAGAACTAGCATTGTAGAATTTATTCGAATTTTACTGTTGGGATTTTGAGATATTATTCTGTTTGCAAGATGCTGGCTATTTTGACAGCTCTAATCAAAAAGTCCAATCTATGGAAGATCGAAAAAAATTGATAGAATACAGAAAAAAATAGCTTGGTTTTATCTTTTTATCCAGCAATTTTGCTATTTTTTGCTATCAACTCCCGAATTTGTAGTTATAAAATCATAATCAGACTCAATTTTTTTGTGTTTCTTTCTTGAAATATACTGTAATAGATTTTCTCTGTCCTTCTCTAAGAAAGGCTTAACTTTTCAAACTCGTCTTGACATTATGTGAAAATTTGTTCCTTGTTGCTAATGATCAGTTTTTTTTTCACACACAAGTAGCACTGAATAAAAAATGTAGCACATATATTAGTTATACTCACTCAGGATTGTGCTCTGAACTTTGTCAGCATTTTTTTCATGTAGCTATTTCCGAATGAAAGTTTCTGACGCACATAATCGATGATTTCGTTAAAATATATTTCTCATAAATCTTTGTTTGATTGTTATAATAATTGAATTATTAATCTCTTAAATACGACATTCTGAACAAGAAAATGTGAAATGAAAAAAAAACTTTTTTCTGTTTTTTTTTTCGAGACTCATTCTCATAATATGTTTTTCTTTGTATTGAAAATCGTTATTCGTCATGTAAAAATCATTTTTCATCGGAATGTGCAAAATAAAAACAACACGGTCATTTTTATCGAAATGCTATCGAAATTTTTGATAACCACCTCAAATGGCAAGTTTGAGGATTGAATACATCAAAAACCAGTAGATAACACACGACACTCATACACAATTTTCAGTCAACCAAAATAAAAAACCCCTGACTACAGTACCTAAAACCTCGAAGATTATCCGATCGTTGTTCTTGTTTTTTTTTGTCTTTAGTAGTCAGAAAAAAACACATAACAAAATAATTGTTGGGCTTTTTTTTTATCATACGATAATTTTTATAGATTTTTTTAAGGACTACTGTAATCTGTTTTTTAAGCACTAGTGCATAATCGTGGATGAAAAAAAGGAAATCGTTATTTTAAGAGGGTTTTTGATTAATCGCTGTTCGTTTTTATCACCAAGGAGATGTTGGGTTGGAGCATTTCCTCCAGAAAAAAGATAAAGGTTTTTTCTGTTGTTGTTGTTAATGTAATTGACTTTGAGTGAAATAGGATTCAATTTAGAGGAAAGATTTCAGTATAGTGAAAAAATATCTTCCAATTCCTGATACTAGCTTAAATGAAATTCTATAATCCATACTCTCCGCCCCTTTTTCATATGTTACCATGGATTTTCTTGTGCATGTCTCACTCTTTAATCATTTCTCACATTTCTCATATATTTTCGTATTCGGCTCATATTCAATATTCAGTGTTTTTTTTTTTCAGAAAACGGGTAGTGAGTCTCTGCTTGAACAGTAGAGTATTCCGAATATAAAACCCCAAAGCACGTCAAAATTGGGACCTCACGATAGGTGTCGTGGAGGTTGTTGCGGTCGTCGTCAGAAGGAGTGGAAGTTCACATATTTGTACATTTTGAGCCTGTTCTAGTCATCCATAGGCATTTATATTCAATCAATCAACATTCTATCTGGCCTCTAAGGCTGCGATGCGAAAGCACAAAACCGCTGAACAATCGAATATTTCATCAAGTTCCTCATTTGTGCCGCCATTGAATAACTCAACCACGACGACGTCTGATCAAGAGCCCCAACCGTACGCTGCTATTGAGGTGTCTGCGTTTGCAGCGGCGGCAGCGGCGGCGGCAGCAGTAGCGGCAGCAGCGGCATCTGGACCAAATCCATCACTAGCAACATCGACGTACTTGGCGGCTGCGGCTGCGGCAGCGCAAGCTCTACCCACTGCCACTGCGGCAGTTGCTGCACCACAACCACAACAAGCACAGTTATCGCAGTTTGCAACACTCCCGATGCAAGCACCTGCGCAACCTCAAAACTGTATTGTCACCACACAGGTAAGTTCTAAATATCACATGATTGGCTGGGGGAAAAATAATCCAATTATTTGTTTTGATCATAATTTCACAATTCCACTTCACAAATTGGTTCCTATTCCTCAATCGTCAAATAATTCTCATCAAATGTAGTATGTGAATTATTTGGGAATATTTTTTAGAAATCAGAAAAATGTCCAGAAGCTAATGAAACATGAATCGTACCAATAGAAATATTGTAAAACTTATCTTTGCGGGTTTTTGTAGAAAATTATTATCAAACAATTTTATCTAAAATATTTTCTTTGAAAAGTTCTTATCTCAATAATACTCACAGAAAAAAAAACCAGACTAAAAATTTTGAGAAATAGTTTCATTAGACACTGCCAGCGAGACCATATATTGTGTCAAACGGCGGAAAACATAACCCGTTTTATTTTTTGATTACTTCGCCCAACTAGGTAATACGGTAGATTCTGAGACCATTTTTGTGAGGTGAGGAATTTTGTATATAACATATTCAAGATGCATTCAAATTAATAACCTCATATGTATTAAAATTTGAATTGGTTATAGCTTCAAATATCCCATGATGTTTCTCGAAGAAAAAAAATTCAAATTCAAATTTAAAAAAAAACTCTACGAACAGGGGACTCGAACGCTTGACCTCGCGAACCGCACTAATTCATTTTTGCACTAAGCTATTTGATTGTGTGTAGCAGGTACTAGACAACATTATTTTTTTCTTGGTGTGAGAGGGGGAGACGTGCAGCGTCCCCTTGTTCTATGGGTGCTAATCGATATTGGTTTGACAATGAATAGAGAAGCAAGCAAATGCATCTGTTCTCTTGCCTGTAGGAATTTTTTATGTGTACTAGTAGACACAAAAAGTAGACAAGTGACCATATTTTCTATTGTTACTAACCATGAAACTGCGTTCGGGGAAGGTTTATCACTGATTATGTATTTTTAAATTTAATACCTAATATTATTGCAGAAGCTTGTACCACTCAGCGCCATCCAATCGACGGAAGGTGAATCGCGCTCACTGAAGCGCAAAACTGATGACGATGTGAGTTGATCCTTAGAAAAAAATCATGATGATAATTAATTTTTTTTCAGAAATCGGCTGCCGGTTCTTCAAAACAAGTTGCCAAGCATCGCGCAGTTTCATCATCAGCTTCATCTACAGCAAATTCCTCTAAAATGCCTCAAGTAGCTGCAAAGCCTATCCGAAGTACAAAACCATCTGGAGAAGGAGAATATCAACTTATAAAACATGAAGTTCTTCTTTCTCCTTATGCAAATCAGTATGAAGTTTTAGAGTTTCTTGGAAAAGGAACATTCGGACAGGTTAGTTCAATTTTTTCCAATTATGTGTATGTTTAGCCAGCAAATTCGCTTTTTTCAGGTTGTGAAAGCTTGGAAGAAAGGAACCAGTGAAATTGTGGCCATTAAAATTCTCAAAAAACATCCAAGTTATGCTCGTCAAGGTCAAATTGAAGTTTCAATCTTGTCTCGTTTGAGCAATGAGAATGCCGAGGAGTTCAATTTTGTGCGCGCCTACGAATGCTTCAACCACAAAAACCATACATGTCTTGTCTTCGAAATGTTGGAACAAAACTTGTATGATTTTCTGAAGCAAAACAAATTCATGCCAATGCCATTGAATTCAATCAGACCAATTCTTCAACAGGTGATTCGAATAACTGTTAACTTTTCTCTGTAACTTAAGTTTTGTCAGGTTCTTACTGCTTTGCACAAGCTGAAGTCGCTTGGATTAATTCATGCTGACTTGAAGCCAGAAAACATTATGCTTGTTGACCCACACCAACAACCATTCCGTGTTAAAGTTATCGATTTTGGAAGTGCTTCTCATAGAAGCAAAGCTGTTACTAACACTTATCTACAAAGTAGATACTACAGGTAAATATTTTAATCTTCTATTAACGCTGAAACCCTTCGTTTCTTTAGAGCACCAGAAATTATTCTTGGTCTCCCGTTCAATGAAGCAATCGATATGTGGTCACTTGGATGTGTTATCGCTGAGCTGTTCCTTGGATGGCCTTTGTACCCGGGTTCCAGTGAATTCGATCAAATACGGTTCATCGTTCAGACACAAGGATTACCTCCAACATCTATGCTGGAAAACGCATCTAAACTCCATCGATTTTTCAAGGAGTTAAAAAGTGATAGCGCAGAAGGGAGCGGTGTTTATTATCGATTGAAAACTGTTGATGAATTCGAAAGCACAGGGATTAGTGCAAAGTCTAAAGAAACTCGCAAATACATCTTCAATCAATTAGATGATATTTCAAGAGTAAACTATGGTTTCGAATCAGAACCAGTTGAGCAGTTATCGGATAGACTAGATCGTCAGGAATTTGTCGATATTTTGAAGAGAATGCTTGTTCTGAATCCGGACTTTCGATTGTTACCAGCTGAAGGACTCGAGCACAAATTCACAACAATGGGACATATTCGACAATACCAACACTGTAATTATTTCCATGAAGCCAGAAAACGTATGGAAGCGTGTGTTCGAACAAATACTGGCGCAGTTCCACAACCAATGTTCCGTGGTGCACCACCTGCAACACCAATGGCGCAAGTTTTGCCAGCTATTTCGACGACCCTCAACACACCGGCTCTTCCAACTGCTACAGCTCAACCAGATCTGGCAAATCTGATGCATCATTATAGCCAAGTTGCGAGTGCTGGAACTGCCACTGCTGCACAATATTTCTATCAACCATTGGCGGCAACAACTCTTCTACCTTATGGTCAATTACGTAAGTCCATGGGCTTTGGGGGTTTTTAGGGTTTTTTTCACAGACTTGCATATCATGCACAATTGTCAACAGGGAATCTAGGAACTTTTGAACAGGCTCTTCATAGGAAAACAACGTAACGGAAAGTTGTATAGAGTGGTGCAAACTAGTGTTTCGATTTTTCATTAAAGTCATCCAAAAATGTATATAAGGGATCAATAGCATGCATGTACTCTTATATTGTTTGTTGTTTGGATTACTGTTTCAGCTAATGAGCAAAATCGAAAAATGTTACTTCATTTCACACCTATTCTTTATATTTCGAAAAAAATTCACCGAACAAGCAATAGTATATAAAATATTTCAAATTGAGTTCACCTGCAGTTTGTGGCTATTTTTTTAGGGCATTGTCGGATTTACTGAAAACACATTTACAGAGTTGTTCTATGCACGAATGTTAACACCTAGGGACTTTCGAATGAGATGGAAATCTTCATAGTAAGATATTTCATCTAAAAACTATGTAGGGAGGTACAGACTAGTGTTTTGATATTTTTTAAGTTAAGGTCATCCTCGTTTTCCTGATTTTAGTGATTAGGTAAGTCATCCAACTAAAAAATGTATAAAAGGAACAAATAAGATGCCTGAATTCTTGCGATTCAGGCATGTTATTTCGTTTAATATATTGCTTTGTGTTGGGTGACCGTGATAACCTTTTCAATTTATTTCAGCGAAGAAGAGGAAGTCAAAGAATATCGCCGACGTCGTTGAATATTTAAATAAACGCCTGAAAAATGAAAAAAATCAGAATGATGAAAAAAATGAGGATAATGTGAATAATCAGGAAAATGTGAATGATGAGAAAAATGTGAATAATTGATATTTGTGTATATATAGTTAACGTGTCATTTTAATTTATACGAAGTTTTCAAATTGTGAGAGCATAAAATATTCATCTTTATTGAAAAATTTCCGAATTGCTCTCTTGTTGATTTCTTCTTACTGGAATGAATTGTCGTTTTTGGTGATATCCCGTATTTCGAGAACAAATGATTTGAAAATTAAATCGTTTTGTTTCCGAAGTTCAGATTTCGAAAATGGCAAAAGAAACCCAGAAAGTTTGTGAATCCATTTTTCAGATCAGATCTGTCATACTCGCTTTCAATATTTTTTGAAAATGTTTGTCCTTTATTTGGAAAATTTAGCGTAAACTGTATTTATAATTTATCCAATTCTATTATTATTATTTCATCAGCCACGGGGCGGGAAGTATATCATCTAGCTGGTTCAAAACCTTTGTTTCTGATTTAAACGTCATCATCTTCTCAATTTCTCAATCTTACAGAACATCCATTTTCGGCAGCGAGACAGCCACATTTGTTATCATTTGCTACCCCTGGCCAATTCATGCCACAATTTGTGCCGGTCTCAATTATGGATCCAGCCATTTTAGCTACACAAGCTCAATGGCCTGGAGCCACCGGACAATTCGCAGTGTTGGCTGGCGGTGGTCCAGCTCCAACGCTGCTTCAAAACATTGCCGCTCAACAACAGCTGGCCGCCCAACACAATCCACTCAACCAGGTTTTTGCGGCAACGCCCCAGACCTTTGGGATGCCTCAGTTTCTACCGGTACCTAACGGATTCACAGCCGCAGCTGCCGCTGCAGCTGCTGCATCCGCATCGGCAGCCGGCAACCAACTGAATACGGCATATTTGGAAGAGCCTGCGTGGGCACCAGGACCCTCTGTCCCCCAACAAACAAGAAACGGATCTACGTTGAATGGTATCAAACCTGCCAAAACGAAGAAAAACTCGCCGGCAGCGTCTGTTATCACAATGTCCAGTGATGATGATAGTAATGGTGCTGGGTAAGAATTCTAAATATTTTTATCATAATCTCATGATGTTGTTGTTTAAGATCGTCCGGAACAAGTACAGTGGCAACTGGAAACACACGCGACGCTGCTGTCCCTTCAATCGCACAACATAACGCGATTGTAGAGAACAGAACGACACTTCCTATTGCAAATGGAGATGGTCGAACGGCGGTTGTTCGCCCGTTAGACATTTCCAAGCAAAATCCACTTGTATTTGAAAATGCGAACACAGCGGCAGCAGCACTGCTGAAGCCAATGTATGAGGGGATGTATCTTCCAAACGTTGCCAGTTTATACGATGGATTGAGCACTCAAATGATGTATGAAGCAGCAAATTTGCCAAAACCTGCACTCAATGGAAATCCTGGACTGTTACCCAACCCTTTCCTAGACGCAAAAGCATTCTCGGCCCGAAACATTCATTAGATGATTTTCAACTTAATTCTTGTTAATATTACAGACGGTTCAACCTATTCAAAGACTTACTTGTCCCCCCACTTACACCCTAAATCACCGGCTTTTTTTTTGTTCCTCACATTCTTTCGTTCAATTTGTGAAATGCGACTGATTCTAATCTGACGTAAGTGTCATTTTCCTGCTCCAATTTGTTTTAACATATTTGATAAAATATGGTTCGTGCTTAATTTTTGATCATTCCTTTTTTATACAAATACTATCTTTTTAATTAACTGGTACAATTTTTTACTAATTTTTAACTTATTTGTTTTTTTTTGTTTTACTAAAATCACATAAAAAATATAAAATATGAAAATTCACAAAAAAATGCAATATTTCCTCCAAAATTGTAGTGTTTTTTTGCGAATTTCATCCCTTAGTTCTCCCTTTCTGAAACGAGTAATGACTAACTTTTCAATGTATTCTAGTTACAAAATGTATTTAGCCCAACAAAAACTACTTCCGATCATATTTTATCGATCATGCTTTATTTCCCCCCTCATTTTTAAATGTTTTTTTCTGGTGAAAGTCACCCATTTTTTTTTTGCATTCAACATATATTTTTATGGTTTCTCTCATGGTACATAAAAAGGTGTTTTTTGAATTTGTTGTTATTTTTTCAGAAATGACTCATACCAGCTTGTTCGAAATACGAAGGAGTAAATAACGCAAATAAGTTTAGTCTATATTAAATTGGCTTTGTTCTTCAAAAATGTGTTGTTTGAACTATGATGATATTGATTTTTATATAGCTACAAATTTTCAGGTTTTCATTTCTAAACATCAAGTCAAACAAAAAAAAATTTTCCGTTAGTTATGGAGAGAATCGGATTTCTTGTAATTTGTTTAGATGAATAATTTCTCAGATTTCGAGAACGCATGACAAGATGATTTTTGTTGTGCATCTTTTATTTTTTCGAACGGGACAAAAATTATCTGGATTCATCCTTTGTTTCCGATGAATAACATAGTTGGCATTGATCATATGGATTACTGAAAAAGAATGGAAAATTTATCACAAAATTCAAGCTTTGATTATTTATTAGACTTGTTCCAATCTCGATGTATCGGTGCATTTCGTTTTTTTAAAAATATTTCTAGATGAAAAATGTTCAATATTAATTCTTCGGTTTTAAAATCACATAATCTGCCTAATTGATATGTTTCCTTTATTATATTGCTCCATTTCGTTCAATTTGGGTTATTTTTCTAAGAATTTTATTGTTTTTCATGTTTAATTAAAATTCGGTAGAACAAGATATAGAAACAATATATCAATGACAAAAATTAGTTGATTTTATTATTTTTATAATACAGATGTGTTTTCTCAAAATCTTATTTCCTGGATAAAGTGATTTCCTGAAAATTTGACGTGTTGTTTTGATTTGATTCACTTCGTTCTTTCATTCAGAATATTCGTTCATTTTTTCCGTTCCAAATTCATTCTAAAAGTGCAATTAAGAGATGGCTCCAATAAATCATCTTGAAAGCTATAAGAAACAAAAAAAACCAATCATCAGCGCTAAAAATTAATTCAGCAATAATGGAAGAATTTCCGTATTTTTTCCTTCATTCTGTTTTTCTTGTTTAATGAAATTTTTTCATCCATCTGAAAAGTAGTTTTTCTCCAAAAAAAATCTTGCGAATTTCCCCAATCTGATTTTTAGAGAAAAAAAGATACATCCTTCTTCTTTCATTTTAGCATGAATAACCGACAAACGAGCAAAGGATGGCACTAGATTTTGGATTTTCTAAATTGCTGATTCTCACATTTCGTTTCGTTAGATGTTTTTGTGCATGTAAGACTTTTTGTACTAATATACTGGAGTTGTTTTCTCTTTTTTTTTTTTTTATTTCCACATCTTTCCCAAATTATTTTGCTTCGAAGTTTTTCTCCCATTCTATATTTTTTTCTTTCCGGTTCTTTGTGATGTTTGGTTTTCAATATTACCACGACAACCCAGTTCAAAAGAACGTCGAAAACTTCTTTTTTACAGAATAATTTCAAAAATATCTGCAAATCAAGTATGATTTTTAATGATCAAACCCGAATTAGAATGCAATAGAATAATAATCAAAGTAAGTCGGGGAAAAGTTTGTGAGAAACTTGAATCGAAAATATCTCTCATTCCCTAAATAATTCAATTGGCTAAACCTCAAACATCAGTTTCGACTAATTTTTTCCAGATGGAAACTACAACAGAATTTATTGATACAACAGATCACTCAATATATGGTCTAGTTGTATTTCTTGTTATTCTCATCTTCTTCGCTTCATTGACTACTGGGTTGATTCTATGTCTTCTGAAAATCTGGTGTTCATTTCATCAACAAAGGAGAAACTCTGTCGTGTCGCAGGTTAGTCGCATAAAATTCATTATTTACAATTAATTAAAGTGAAAAAAACCTTCATTGGAAATATTATTCGGACTGTCAAACATTGAAAATAGTCTTGTGATAATCATTTAAAAATATATCCTAGGTCATTTCTCTCCAGGAATTTATTTCCGAAATTTTCTGAAACCATTATTCATCAAGTAATGCATAAAAATCGCTTTTTACATAAAAACTCATATCAAATTACACAAACAGCTCATACGTCCTCAAATATTAATAGATGAAATGGTAGAGGTTCAATTTAAACCAATACTTCCGTGCAATACTTCCGTGTATGTAATAGACAGACAGGGGGAATTTGAGATTTTGAAAAAACGTGGGAAATTATAAAAAATTTAACTCGATTAAACGTGAACGTGGTTTTTTTTGCTGGATATTCAATGTTGCGTTCTTCACTGTCGGAAAAAATAGTTTGTTGTTGTGAAAATCCTAGTTCAGAAACTGAGAAACCTATCAGCATTTTCTAAGAATTTAGTTTATTTGAAATCCAAGCTTTAAAAATCTTATACATCTAGATATACGCTTGAATATGTTAGTATCTTTTCAAAAACCAACGATTCATTGATTTTCAGAGAGCACGAAGATCTATCGTCCGAGGCTCACCAAATTTCGACAGTGATAGCGATGATGAATCCGAAGTACAGAACACATTATCAAAACGAAGATTTTGTAAGCTTCAAACTTGTTTCATGAAAATTAGATACCTTTTCAGCTCAAAGATTGATGAGTTATGTGACGAAAACCCTCGATAAACGTGACAGTGGCAAAGAATGTCAGAAAATTGAAATGGAACAGCCACAGATTCATGGTCGAACTGGATCGTCGAGCAGCAGTCGAAGAGTTCCAGAGATCAATATTAATCATGTGAGTTCCAGAAGTTCGTGTGTCGCAATGTTTGTTCATTTCTAGACACCTGATGCTATGGAATCAATGCTGCAAAGTCTTCAAGGAATTCAACCTCTACGTAAATCCAATGTGGATGAAAATGATCCGACCAACGTTATTGATGTTTGAATTTAATAAACAACAAATTTCGAAATAGCATTTCATTAATAAGATACAAAATTTAAAAAAAACATTCACAACGCAGAAAAGTATGCTATCACGAAAAAAGTGTATTGCCGGGAAAAAGGGTAAAAACAACAATACTCTAATAGAACCCTAATACAATTTAAGTATATCAATACTTTACGAATGAATCACACTATACTAATAATTAGAAATCTGTATATAAACATTTGGTGTTCGCATGGAATATGTAACATGCTAGGTACAAAATATTGTACAAAATTAGGCAATTTGAAATGGTGGGAAGAAGAAGTATGAACCGAGTATCAACAAGGAATGACTGAGAAAAATAGCGCCTAGTGTTTGCCGCTTATTCTTTAGCTCCTCCACGTGGATAGTATTTCTCAAGGGTCTTTTCTGGAATACGTTTGAGCATTTCACGTGGGAAGATACGAAGCAATTGCCATCCAATGTCCAATGACTCGAAGACAGTTCTGTTTTCGTAGTGTCCTGTAAATTTTCAAATATTATATCAAGCACACGAGATGTATTGTACCTTGGGTGATGAATGTCTTTTCGAATTTGATCAAGAATTCAAGATACAACAAATCATCAGAAGACAAGGCTTCCTCTCCGACGACGGCCTTCATAGCTTGCACATCTTTTCCGATAGCGTAACAAGCGTAGAGCTGGTTAGAAACATCAGAGTGATCTTCACGGGTCATTCCTTCTCCAATAGCAGATTTCATGAGACGTGAGAGGGATGGAAGTACGTTGATTGGTGGGTAGATCAAACGATTGTGAAGTTGACGATCGACGTAGATTTGTCCTTCGGTAATGTATCCAGTCAAATCAGGGATAGGGTGAGTAATATCGTCATTTGGCATAGTAAGAATTGGAATTTGGGTGATTGAACCGTCACGTCCTTCGACACGACCGGCACGCTCGTAGATTGTAGCCAAATCAGTGTACATGTAACCAGGGAAACCACGACGACCGGGTACTTCTTCACGAGCAGCGGAAACCTGAATATTAATGAATTATTTTTGTTTCAGAATGATGTGTTTTCAACGCACCTCACGAAGAGCTTCGGCGTATGAAGACATGTCAGTGAGTACGACAAGCACGTGCTTCTCGCATTGGTAGGCCAAGAATTCGGCAGCGGTCAAGGCGATACGTGGAGTAATGATACGTTCGATGGTTGGATCGTTGGCCAAATTAAGGAACAAGCACACATTTTCCATAGATCCGTTCTCTTCGAAATCTTGCTTGAAGAAACGAGCAGTCTCCATGTTAACTCCCATAGCAGCGAAGACGATGGCAAAGTTGGTTGTCTCATGTGGTTTGTCTGGGAGTTGAACAAGACCTCCTTGACGTACAATTTGAGCGGCAATTTCGTTGTGTGGCAAACCGGCGGCGGAGAAAATTGGGATTTTCTGAAAATACATGATTATTCATCTGAAAATGGCAAGCGAGTTTGAAACTCACTTGTCCACGAGCAATGGAGTTCATGACATCGATAGCGGAGATACCAGTTTGGATCATTTCTTCTGGGTAGATACGGGACCATGGGTTGATTGGTTGACCGTTGATGTCCAAGAAGTCTTCAGCGAGAACTGGTGGTCCTTTGTCGATTGGCTTTCCGGATCCGTTGAAAATACGTCCGAGCATATCTTCCGACACTGGCGATCTCAAAATATCTCCGGTGAACTCGCAAATGGTGTTTTTGGCATCAATTCCTGAGGTTCCTTCGAAAACTTGGACGACAGCCTTGTTTCTGGTGATTTCAAGAACTTGTCCGGATCTCTTGGTACCATCTGGTAAAGTGATCTTCACAATTTCGTTGAATTGAGGGAATTTGACATCGTTGAGGATGACAAGTGGACCGTTGACTCCAGAGACGGTTTGGTACACTGAAACAAAATTATTATTGTTATATGCAATGTGTTGTGTTGTTGAAACATACCAAGTCTTGGCTTGGTGGTGTAGTTACGGATAACAGCGGTCTTGTGACCAGTGATTGGGTGATTGACATCAAGAGCGGCCATTTCCTGTAAATGTATTGTTATATAATTGATATTAGCTTAGAAAAGATTTTTATACGAAGAAATACAACATAAATGTTTCAAAAAGAAGTAGAAACACTATGAAAAAGCAAACAATGCGGTATGAATGACTAGCAAAATGATAAAAGTTGAGACAAGTGTATTCCAACCGAAAAATAAAGGCCAATGTTCACTGGTCTTTCACCATCGCTCTCTGTCACAGGGACTCCACTCGAGACCCATTTGCATCATAGCGCAGTGTCATTATTTCGGAGTGTCGTTTGCATTTCTTTCTCTCTACCTCTCTGCGTCTCTCATTTGTGTGTTTCGAAAAACCTTTTTTTCTTTTTCGTTCTCGTTCGTGTGTGTGTTTAACAAGGCAATCGTCGGCTGCGTTATCTTGCTGCAGTATATAAGTAGAATGCGATGTTAATTTTTTGTTCTTCCGAGAACATATACTAAAATTGGAACAATACAGAGAAGATTAGCATGGCCCCTGCGCAAGGATGACACGCAAATTCGTGAAGCGTTCCAAATTTTTTGTGAAATTTTCTATAATAAATATCCATAACAAAAATCGCAATTTCTTCTATGCTTAATAAGAAAAATATAATTACATACAATTTCTTTGAGTTTTCAAATACGTATATTTTTACATAACTATATTATATATTTTTCTTAGTATTTCTTTTTTTATGTTAAAAAAATAAGCTACAAAGTTGTCTTTAACACAAACCACAAATTCGTCACAGTTTGTACAAAATGCGCGGGAAATATTAACATACAAATGATTCATCGGATTAAATTTGAATTATTTCGAAAGTTGAAGTATATAAACAAACAGAAATTTTCATGAAAAAGTATCAAATTACTAACTATTTTCAGATGTTTGACGCGGTTCTTTCGTCTTTTGGTTTTGTGTTTTTTTGAAGGGTCAATTCAAATTCTTTGAAAGGACATTCGACTAATATAGAACGAAGTATATGATGTTGATGTTCTTATTGCACTTTTCATCTCTAAAAAGTTATTCAATAATTCTGCAACCCACTTTATGTCATGTAAAGTGCTGCCATGGAAACATTTCTTCGGAATTTGTATTTCCTCCTTCTCCTTAAATTCCGGAAAGGACCTTCTTCTAGAAATTTTATATTTTTTTCTGTTCCATAGTTGTGACAAAAGCCCGAAAATTGAATGTAGCACAGGTGATCAAAGATTAGCCGCTTCTCAAATAAACCACTTGCAAAACGGCACAAGCTACATATTCTGTATTTTGTGACTCAATAACCTTCATTTTTACTTCTCAATAGTTCATTTTTTAACCGAAGTTTCGAAAAATCTGTCACCAATCCGAGTTCTATATAGTACAAGCAAATAAAATGTGAGAAAATCAATAAACTATGACAATACATTTCCTCTGTACACATCCAAAAATCCAATCATATTTCGAAAATGTATTAGCGAAATTGTTTCTTCGAATCTTGGTTTTTGTTCGTCTCAAAAAATCATTTGATCAGTGGTTCTATTATTTTATCAGGATGAAAAATGAATCATCAAATGGTTTTTTTCGAACATGTTCTATTTGCCATTTGGCTCGTTAATCTGTATGATTCAGACGTTTTTCTTCAGAATTTTTTGAAAAGTATTCATAATTTCTTCTCCTCTACTCAGTTGATAAAGCCAAAGT
This sequence comes from Caenorhabditis sp. 38 MB-2015, assembly GCA_900536415.3. Lineage (NCBI taxonomy): Eukaryota > Metazoa > Nematoda > Chromadorea > Rhabditida > Rhabditidae > Caenorhabditis > Caenorhabditis quiockensis. Next base: position 71,697 of record LR551941.1, read on the forward strand.
CATACCAAAAAGCAACTCTACCTAGGATAACTTGCCGAGTGCCTCAACCCAACCTTTAAAGTTTTCATTTGGTGATATCGAGTGACAAAAGCCTTGATTCTCATTTTTCTGAATAGTCCAAAAAAAAACCATGGTTCTTTTTACCAAGAATTCCTTGTACAGAGCAGGCTATATGCATTATGCTGAACTATTTCGTTTCTTAATAATAACCAAGAGGAACTAATTTTTCTCATACTTTATTCTCTTTCTATGCTTGCTCTCTGTTGCAGATGTGTGTCTCGAGCTTTTTCTTTTCATGCCTGAATCTCTCACTTTTCCCTAACCCTACACATAGTAGTCCTTCCTCAATAAACCGTTTTTTTTGCGCGCCAAACAATTTCGAAATTCCCATGGCGTATGTTTTGTTTTTGATAGCAAAAATCAACATCCCGGGTTCTGTGTTTTGAACAGAAGCGCCCTTTCTGTTTATAGTGTAAATTTTCTTTCCTATTCCTTTCCCACCAAATTTTTTCTCAACATTTTTTTTCGAAATTTCGAGATTTTTTTTCAAATATTTGCTCAAACTTTTTTTTTCTGTGGCATTTCTCATTCTGTCCCCGTTATTATTTTCAAATTTGCCATCAAACATTTATTACGAAACACAATCTTTTTATCACATCTGTGATTTTGTCTGATCAAAAACGATTTTTGGGGCGAGGCGAATCAGAAAGACCAATTTTTAGCGAGGAAGTGGGCGGGACTAGTCAGCGAAACCGTTGATGTTGTGATTCCCTCATTCGAACATGAACGCGATGAGCCAGACGGTGACTAGTCTCTCATTTTTTTTTAATGGCCACGTCCTTTTGAGCCCACTTCTTATTTCTTCGTCCACCGCCCGATAAAGCCCTCTTCTCATTCACGGCCCAGATCTTATCTTTTCGCTCACGACCTATTTTAACCCTCTTCTCATCGTCAGAACTTCAATCTTCACAACACGCGCCGCACACACGCACCGCATTCTGCCCAATGTAGAATGGAGCGTTGCGTGTGTGCGAAGCGGGCTCTATGAAATCAGTAAGGCCAATTTTTAGTGAGAAAGTGGGCGGGGTTGAAACTGTTGATATTGTAATTCCCTCATTCCAACACGAACGCGGCGAGCCAGACGGTGACTAGTCTCTCAGTTTCATTTATGATATTTTTTTTGGCCACGGTCCAATAAGCCCTCTTCTTGTCCATTCTATACACGCCAGATATTGTGAAGAATTTTGACGGTACCACACGCTCCTTTAACAAGAGCACGCGTCGCACACACGCAACGCTTCATTCTTCTTTAAAAGTATCTCTATTGAAAAGTATGCGTTGCGTGTGTGCGACGCGTGCTCTTACTCATGAGGCACATTATACAGATGAAAAGTTTGAGAATAGATCCTGGGTCCTATTTTGTTTTGTCCACAGCCCAAGAGGGTCACTATCTCATGTTTTTTTACGCTCAAGTTGGACCGGGAGCCCGTTTTTGTTCACAGTCCGATTAGCCCCAGATCTTGCATTTTTTGTTCACAACCTGATATGGCCTGAATCTCACTTGTCTTTTCAATTGAAAACCCAATAAGACCTGATGATGATCTTCCACGAGAACAACAAGTCGACGCATTGTGGTCCGGTTAAAAATGATCTGTCCCATAACTTAATGAATCAAACCAGTCTTCTTCTCTCATTTAGGTTTTTTTCATTTATAAAATTCTGTTCACACATCAAGTAAGTTGTAAAAAGTGGGTCAGTTTATATACAAATCGTAAACTTTACAATTACATTTGTTTATCTTATTCCGCGAAAAGTTCAAAATAACATGATTCTTTATTCTTTTCTCCAATTGCTCATTTACAATGTGGTTTGTAGCCAGTTTAGTTTTTCGTATTTTCTTTTCGAAAAAGTTCGCATAAAATTGCGAAATATGTCACAAGAAAGTGAGAAATCTTTCGCGCGAAAATCATCCAAATGACAACATACAATTTATTGCCCTCGCTAGAGAAATCAAAATATATTGAACTCTGATTTGTTCTAAATGTTCTATACAAAATTGTCATACTTATTTTGACCTTTTTTTGCATGGGTTGATGAATCATTTCCTATATGTTTTTTATTCCTTCTTTTCCCACAGTCCTCGTTCTCTCTTGTCAATTGTTTATATTCCAAACCCTTTGTATATTTGTTGTTTTCCAGAAAACTATAAAATGTCGATCACGGATCCTCATAAAGGCGATGCTATAATGTTGAACGACTTCAAAGTCCCTCTTATTGATGAGCAGATTGATGATAAGGTTGGTAAAAAATAAATATTCTCTTGTAAAATCAAAAAATTGCTTCATAATTGGAAATTCATTCAAAGACACAACGCACAAATTATTCTCGATGTCCTAACATCAGACTACAGTGTTGACTCAAAAATTTTCAGTTTCTTAAAGTTTTTGACAACCAAAAAGGTTTTCACAGATTTAGCATATGAATTGCTAAAAACAATTTCTTCAATCAATAGCCATTTTTCCAGAAAAATGGCGATGCTCATTGTTCTGAAGAAAATCCAGATGTCGAATTGGATCTTTCTGATAGCTCCGAGCAGAATGCTGGTTTCTTCAATAGCATTCTTTTCTGGTAGGTTGACCATTTACAGATCCCTAAAAACCAAACAATTTCTCAGTTTCGTGGTTCAATATCTTTGGAGAACTCGGAAGGCCAAAACCGACGAGGATTTCTTGGAGAAACCAATTGATCGTTTCAAAGCAAAGAATTCTTCGATGCAGTTAGAAAGGTAGCGATATACTTTTTTGAAGTTGATATTTTCGAACATTGATTATTTCCAGAGTGTGGAACAGAGTTCAAACAAATGGCGGAACTTTCTTCTCGGCTGTTTTCCGGACTATTGGCTCACGTGTTTCCGTTCTTGGAGTGCTGTTGTTAATCGAAGAAACCATCCATCTCGCACAACCGGTATTCATGGGACGTCTTATGGCATATTTCAGACCTGGATCAAACTTAACTCAGGATGACGCTTATTTAGGTTTGTTTTCATTTCTCAAATCAATTTTATTGTTTAATTTTCATTATTTACAGCTGCATTGGGAGTTGCTTTAACCTCGTTGATCTCACCAGTCATTCATCACCCATATTTTCACGGATTATTGAAACTAGGAAGTGAAATGAAGTGTGCTGCTTCTGGAATGCTGTACAAAAAAGGGTTAAAACTCTCTTCGTCTTCAGTTCAACAAACTAGCACGGGTCAACTTATCAATCTTCTCTCTACAGATGTTATCAAGTTCGACACGGTGAGAATCCTAGTCACACTTTTGAATAACATCAAGATGATTTAGGCCTTCATCTTCTTGCACTACATATGGTTAAGTCCAATTCTTCTGTTCGCGTATGGTTACGTGATTTGGAGCGAGATTGGTGCTGCTTGCATCGCTGGATTTTTGTGCTTATTCTGCTTGATCTTTGTTCAAGGAACATTATCTCGTAAAATGGGTATCAACAGGTATCATAATTCCAGTTTAGATAAATCAAAGGATATATTTTTTAAAGAGCATTCATCGCTGAGCGTGCTGATAACCGGTTGTCTGTAATGAATGAGATCATTTCCGGAATTCGGGTTATCAAGATGTATGCATGGGAAGGTGCCTTCTCGAATGTTGTCAATAACTTGCGCAACTTTGAGATCAAGAAAATTCAACTGTCATCCATCTACTCAGCATGTGTTATGGGAGTATTCTTCACATCGGGAAAAATTGCCATGCTCTGCGCGTTGTTGGTCTACATTTACTTAGACAGTGATGGCTTGACAGCTGAGAGAATTTTCGTTGCATCAGCGTTGTACAACTCCTGCCGACTTCCATTTTCATTGTTCTTGCCACTTGGTTTCCACTTTATCACTGAAACAAAAACTACTTGCAATCGAATCGAAAATTTCTTGAAACTCCGAGAACACACAAGAGTGCCCGATGAGCAATCAAGAGATGTTGATGAACGAGTCTTGGTCAAAGTTCATGATAAGGATAAACCAAATTGGACAATTGATATGCGACACACGGACAATGCTAGAATCGCACTGAAAAATGTGACAACTAAATGGATTGGAGATCCTGCAGAGAACAAGAACGATTCGAAAAAGAGGAAGGTAAAGGTATCAGATGAATCAAATGTTCAAATCACCTATGGGTATGGTGTTCGTGACGCCACAGTAGAGATGGAATCTGGAGAGTGTATTGCTGTTGTCGGACAAGTTGGTTCTGGAAAATCATCTCTATTGTCAACAATTCTAGGAGAAGCAAAAATCATAAAAGGTCAACTTGAAGTATCTGGAAAGATTGCTTATTGCAGTCAAGAAGCATGGATCTACTCCGGCACTGTTCGCGACAACATTTTGTTTGGAAGCCCATATCTTCCACAAAAATATGCAAAAGCTGTCGAAGTTTGCAATCTTCTTCCCGATTTTGATCAACTCGTTGATGGAGATATGACTGAAGTTGGCGATAAAGGATCTACTCTTTCTGGAGGTCAACGTGCGCGTGTTGCATTGGCTCGAGCAATTTATTCTGATGCTGACATTTATTTGTTAGATGATCCTTTGTCTGCTGTTGATGCCAATGTTGGACAAATCATTTACAAAAGGTTAGAGAACACTTCTAAAAACTGTGACTGAAATTTGAAATTTCAGAGTTATTCAAAGTCATCTAAAAGATAAACTTGTTGTTCTGGTCACTCATCAAATTCAATACCTCGAAGATCTTGAAAAAGTGATCCTCATGAATGATGGAGCTATTGTTGGCTGTGGAAAAATCTCGCTTTTAAAGGAATATTTCAGTGATCTTTTCGTTTCTCTCGAACAAGTGAGTTTTTCTTGTGAATTTTTTTTTCGACCATCGAATTCATTCAGGAAAATGAGGCTCCTCAAGAAGTCGCCAAGTCAACTGCAAGATCGGTATCAAGAGCATCAGGAAAAAGAACAGTTTCATGTGCAAGCGATCGAAAAATGAGTATTACCAGCCTTAAAGATGTTCCAGGTATCGAAAAAAGATGTTAGTGTTTTTTAACAAGTTTTGTTTTCAGATGTTCATGATGTTTTGGAGAGCTTGATTCAGAATGAAACTGTTGAAGAAGAGGAAGAAGAGGAAGAAAATGATGATGTTCCTATGAGACACACAGAAGAACGTGGAACTGGCTCGATCTCTTTTGCTGTTTACTGGGCTTACATCAAGGAAATGGGCAAGCCAAGAACAATGGGATTCTTTTTGATGCTTTTCGTTTTTATGACTCAATTGATGTTCAACTTTGTTGATTGGTGGTTGCAAAAATGGATGACAGCAGCTGAAAAATGGAATATCCAACAGAAGAACATGTCATCGTTTGGATTCAATGATACCGACTTCTATGACACCTACCACCTCTTTGGAAATGAAATTCACGTCAACTTCCAGTTTTATCAATACTCCTTCACATTCATGTCACTCTTCCTGTTTGTTTGTGGTGTTTCACGTTGTATCTGGTTCAGAATCGCACAAATTGGAGCGTCAAGACGATTCCATTCAAATATGTTCAAAGCAGTTGTCAACACAGATGTTGCATTCTTTGATAACAACTCTGTTGGTCGAATTTTGAACCGTTTCTCCAAAGACATGAACTTGGTAGATGACCAGATTTCTTTCGTGTTCTTCGAATTTGTCATGGGCATGCTCTCGTTTGCCGGATTATTATTTGTCATCATTGTTATGAACCCAATGGTTTTCCTCACATCCACCCCAATCATCATCGGCTTCATTGTTGTCCGACAAATTTATACCAAACGTTCTCGTGATTTGAAAAGAATCGAAGCTACAAGTGAGTAATATATGTAGGCATCAAGTAACTGAAGCTGATTTTTGTATTTCAGCAAGATCACCAATGAACACACATGTGTCAGCAACGCTCATGGGTCTTCCAACAATTCGAGCATATGGAAAGGAAAAGGAAATGTTGGGAAAGTTCTACGAAACACATGATATGAATATTGCCGCTTTCAACATGTCATTAATCACATCTCGATGGTTCGCTGTATGCATTGATATTCTTGTTGCATCGTTTATCACTGCTGTTGCATTTGTTTGTGTCTGGCAATCATGTAAGTTCTCATAATATTTGAATTTTAACCATATTTCACTCGGACTTGGTGAAACGCTCTCAGAAATTGATTATTTTTTGAACTGAACTGGTGAACATATTTGAAGCAATGTTGTTCTCTTGTAAAAAAATTACCCCATGAGAAAAAATATAGGAAAAGTCGAGAAGGGAGCCGTTTCCACTTGGTTAAGTATCAGAAACTTTAAGAATGTATGCTTCATTTTTTAAATTTCCCCTTAACGAGAACATAAATTATTTAGTGTCCATGGATAATTTTGTATCTTATTTCGCAAAACATTACATATGGCTACAACACTCAAAAACTTAAAATTGTCCTCAAAAATAATAAAATATTATTCCAGCCAATTTCTCATCTGGTGAAGTTGCTCTCATGCTCTTGTATGCTGTTCAATTGACTGGATTCTTTTCATGGATCATGCGCCAAAGTGCTGAACTTCAAAACGGGGTAAGTGACCATCCCTTGTAAAAATGTTGCTCGAAAGACAAAGTTCATACAAATTCCAACAATTAAATGTTAGTTGAGTGCACAAATGCACATAACTATTGTTGTGAAAACGAACAAATGTTTACCACCACCAATACAATAAAAAACACACGCACACTAAGCCAACATAAATTTCGTTTTTTTTTTGTGAATGTCTATGTATGATGTTGCGTTTACAGATGGTCTCCGTCGAGAGAATCGTCGAATACACAAAATTGAAATCGGAGCACGAAATGCGTAAAACGAAGGTCGATCATTACAAAGATGATGAGTTGGGTTCGAGTTGGCCTGCAAATGGAGCGATCAAGTTTGTTGATGTCAATGTTTCTTATGCGCAAGAAAAAGTTTTGAATGGACTGACATTCGAGATAATGCCTCGTCAAAAGGTCAAAGTTTGGGGAAACACATCTATTTTTAGATACAATATGAAACTGACACTATTCGAGATGTTTTTTATTGATTTCAAACATCATGATCAATATCTAGAATGGCACACAACCTCATGAAATAGTTATCAATATTGATTTTTTCAGATTGGTATTGCTGGAAGGACTGGTGCTGGCAAATCAACACTTCTACGTGTTCTTTTTGGCCTCAAAGAGCCAAGCTCTGGCCAAATATTGATTGATGATGTCGACACTGATGAGTTGAGCCTCCAATATCGTCGAAAAGGAATGGCAATAATACCGCAGGTTTGTTGTTGTTGTTGTTTTATGGGTTAAAGCTTGTTATTTGCGCCCTATTTTTGTTGTTCTCGCGCGCTCAAGTATATTCTCAAACATATAGAGGAACATATGTCAAACTCAAGTGGTTCTTTGTTTGAAGTTTGAACCTTTACAGGAGCCGGTGTTATTTATCGGAACCGTTCGTCGAAACTTGGATCCATTCGATGAGTTTGAGGATGAGGTTCTGTGGAATGCTTTGGAGCAATGTGAATTGAAAGAGGTGATTGGAGATATGGGTGGATTAAGTGCTCCAATGCAAGAAGGTGGATCGAACTTCTCAGTTGGTCAAAGACAACTAGTATGTTTGGCCCGTGCTCTTATCCATCACGCGAAAATTTTGGTCATCGATGAAGCCACTGCCAACGTTGATGGAAGGTTTGTATAAATCAGAAAAATGATTTCTTCTTAAAAATAACTCTTTAGAACTGATGCAGTTATCCAAAAAACAATCCGCACCCGCTTCGCATCATCCACAGTTCTCACAATTGCCCATCGTCTCAACACAATCATGGAGAGCGACAAGATCATGGTCTTCGAGAAAGGAAACTTGATTGAGTTCGATTCACCAAAGAACCTTATGGACAACACGGAATCCGCTCTTTGGCAATTGGCTGTTCAATCTGGATCGGAGAATGCGATGACCCTTCGAAAATTGGCAAACGACGCCAACAACAAAAAATAATCAACTACATATTTTTTCACATTATACATACTCATGTTCTATTTTTCATTTGTGATACTTTCATCTTCTCGGAATGATCCCTGCTCTCATAATTGATGCGCGTAATTACCAAGTTTTAACATGTCTTTTTATATGCATAATTTATTTCGTCATGTAATAATTTTTTGATTGTTTTGGTGTGTTTTTCATGTATTTTTACATATCTGTTCGCGTATTTTTTTTCTTGTGTTTGAATTTTATATGTGTTTCATCATGGTGTTTCCAAAGAATTTTTTGTTTGTATTTTCTTGTGTTCTATTTGTGACAATCTTTCTACTTTTCCGAATAAATTCGATATTGCAAAAAGTTATAAGGCAACAACGTCAAATGAGAAAATAAGTTGACTAGTGATTAAAGGAGACAAGAATTTATAGACGAATGTTCACCTTGAATAAGCTCAATTTTGTATGAGGAAATTCAAAAATTATTGAATTATTTCCCTCTCTTTTCAATTTTAAACCACCACATTAACACCCTTCATTAACATTTTTGCCCATTTACACCCGAACCCCTCGTATTTAACTCCATGTTCCGTTCCCATAGTTCCAATCTTTCGGTGCTTAATTCTCAAGAGCTCATCAAAAAAGCAGAGTAATTTTTGCCCATCTATTCTTGATATAACCGTTTGTTTTTTATTTAAGGGAGTTACAAACTACATCAAGTTAATCTCAAAGACACACAGTGAGCTTTTTAGAACAAAACAATCAAAATTAAGTGATTATAATTTGTGTTTTTTTTCTGCATTACTCTTTGTACTGTTCGAGAATTGCCATACCCTGGATGAAGCAAACGGTGAAATGGTTGATCAAAAGAGCGAAAAAAAAAAACACATCTCATGGCTTTTCTAGTTTCAATATCTCAAAAGTGGCAAATAATTTGAAGTGATTGATATCTTTTATCAGAAAACAATTATTGTTGTTCTCATCAATTGATATATTTATGGTCTATATCGGTCGGTCTCTTTTTCAATGTTGTGTGCAATTCTCAAGTAGTTTGTCGGAATCTCCAGGTGCGAATCAAAGCACTTGAAGAAGTGACCGAGTGACTTTTTGAATACAATAAAAAACACAACGAGTGAGAGGGCAGACCGAAAAGAGAGAGAAGTTCACGCCTCCCAATTTCGGTGCTTTTTTCGAAAAAAAAGAATTCCCGCAAGAGGTTTGAGTGCTGCTCCACCTCCTGTTCTTCATTCATTTGTGTTCTTATTTTGTTCTCGTAATCGAAGGTGCAACGAACGAAATGAGCAGAAGTGTTATTATTCTGCTAATCATTTTACCTTTAGTTTTTGGAAGCTTCAAAATTCACAATGATAAGGTATGCTATAACAGATTTTTACTATGAAAAGTTATAGATTACTTATAATTGTTGAAAGTTATTATATTTTCTTTCAGACATTCAAACTTCGACCAGATCGTGTTCAACTAAACACCGATACAGAACTATCCTCAGGTATTGAAATTCAATTTTAATATTCAAACTTTTGATTTTCAGAAAATGTTCTCGATAGTCCAGAGAGTTCCCCATATTTACTAGCTGATAACAACCAAAGAGAATCAGAATGTTTTGCCTTACCGAATAGAACCAGAGTCCGACCATCATTTTTCCAATGTCGTGAAGATACTAAGCTCGAATTACATGGTGGTGCAATCACAAATATTAATGGTGATGATACATATCCAGTCTCATTTGCTTCACCTATTCGGATATTTTTGGATGTCACCAGTAAATCAAACAAACGGTTTGTTACTTCTTAACTTTGTTTATTTTGAATATTTTTTCTTTAGATTTGATAATCTTAGCGTTGAAGTTTCTTTGTTCAAACGCTCAACTGGATGGTTTGGATGTGGTTGGATGTTCCTCCCAAGTTTCGGAATGCTGTAAGATTATTTTTTGTGTGAAATTCAGAAAAAAACCCTTTTCCAGAAGCAACTATGATATGTGTGATGACAATCCATCTTGCCCAATTACCCGTGGTCGTCAAGTTATCGAATTCGAGCTCGATCCAACCAAATTGTTCACAAATATTTTCCGAATGATCCACTATGATATGGTTAGTTTGAAAAGCTCAAAATCAAATAGTTGAACGTTGTAAAACTTCCAATTTTATATTAAGTCGGCATATCAATTGGAAATTCGTCTTCGGGACAATCGGGACCCATATCGGGAGTTGTTGTGTGCCACCATTCAGACACGAATTGTTTTATAATTTATTTCGAAATCTAATTTATTTGTGTGTTATTGTAATTTATTGACTTTTTCGATACAGGTCATTCTGGTCTTTCATAAATTATTTCATTCTCTTTGTTCATTGAAATAAATACTTACCTAGTCATCAATCTATGTAAGGAGCATATCATATTTCTTCGTTTGGTTTGGATGTGTGTTGTCCAATACTAAACCGCGCTTCCTAACATGACCTAATAAAACTTTGACTCTTCACTTCTCACTCTTTCCTTTTTCAATTAAAAAAAAACTTTTTGTTTTCAAAAGAGTCAAGAAAAAAGGGTGTCAGGAAAACGTGCCAAAATCAAGAAAAAAAATGCGGAGCTGATTTCTGAATATAATAACAACAACAAAAATAACAAAAAGTTTAAGTTTTCTCGTACTAAACTTTTTGTGACCTTTATTATAACACATAGTCCGAGCAAAAAAAAAGTCAAAAAAAAAACTAAATAGTTATTATCAGTTGTGTGTTCTGACCATTCAAAACTGTTTCAAGTCAGGTATTTGAAGTAACATTATTTGGCAAATATCTATTTTGAATCACTGTTTCCAAAATATTGTAGTTCGGTGAACTAAAAAATTGTAGGAACCTAATCTTTTACTAAAAAGAGTTCTCTATGTTATAATACTGTATTTGGAGGATAATTTGTATTTTCTACATTTCTTATAGTTGTACATCCAAGTGCTGGTTTTTTTCAATGAAAAAAAAAACACATGACATGCTTTAAAATGGACAATGAAGCAATAATTTATTGTTCCGCGTAATGTATTGTGAAGGAAGATGAAACATTCCTTAAGTGTGAAACAAAATTATCAGAATTTTCTTCTATAACTACATACATGTATGCTTTAATGATATTAATTTTTTTAAAAGATCTGAAAAGCTCTCAAGATGAGATTCAGATCTTGGGGACATAGAGTTCCGATTTGCCCATTCTGGTGTTCTAGTTACATATCTTGGTTTTATTACTGATCATAAAGGTCAGTACTTCTAGATTTTCATTTTCGATCTATTTCAGCCAGTGAAAAATCGAGTTTTATTTCTGGTGCTTGTCGGAATCTCAGTAATCCAAGAACACCTTCCTGTTAACTACAATTTTTTCTCTATGAGACAGTAAATCCAAACCTTTAGTTGATGAAGATCACAAATGGAACGTTTTTCGTTTCCTTTTCTCGTATCACTCGGCATCCTTCTACTCAAAGATCAATGTCATAGTTCACATTGATAACACACAGAAAAAAAAAACATTTTAAATGTACAGATTTATCATTTTGAAACCAGTGAACCAGTAAGATATAACAAAGCTTAATCTGAGAAAAAAGTATATACATATCAACAATTATTATGAGATCCTCGAAAAGCATTTGCTTGGAATGGTTGCCTATTCGGTATATATTGTTTTTGATTAATTGATCATCCAGAAGCTGGGCAGAATTCGATTTGTTGAGTTATGGTCAACCGACAAGACGAGTTTATTGATGAATGTTGGAGGATTGATGATTGTAAGAGAGTTGTATTTCTTTCATTAATGAAGTCAATCATTGTTGGAGTTCGTGACATTAGTAAGTCGTAAACATCTGATGAGAGTTGTGGATCATTCAGTATAGTGATACTCATTTTGTCTGTAAATTAAAATATAAGCTATCCGGAAATGAAGAAAGAACTTTATTATAGTAAGAGCTTATATATACAAATAAAGTACATGTTCTACGAGTGTATTTTGATTGTTGTTTTCATGAGGAAAAAACACGGTAACACTTTTTTCACTTTGTTCCGTGCTTGAAATGAAATTGAAATCTTATCAAACAAGCATGTGACATTGGGTTTTTTTTGGAAAAGGCGTGAATTGGCAAGAATTTGCAGCAGCTAAGAAAAAAAGAAGAAATAATGATAAGCCGTGGCTACTAGTGGTCAGTTTTTTCTCGGCTGGAATTGGAGAAATTTGGAAGTTTGAAGGTCGTATGAATGAATGTTTCGATTTATGTGAAAAACTGTCTTGTTTCTTCTGCCTTTTGGCTGTATGGACGCTTTGAACTTTGACTTCAGGTTTAGGGGGAACACCAGGTTCCAGGAAGGTGAAAAATAAATAAATAGGTTTTTAAGTAGTGGGATTTTGAGTTACAGGGTAATTAGAACCTAGTTTTTGAGAAAAAAATTCATAAATTGGAAAGAAGGGGAAAACTTGATAAACCAGGAGAGAAGAAGTTTTGTGGGAATCACGACAAGAATGAAATAGTTTTCATACAAATGAGCACCATACTTGAATAAAAAAAGACATTAGGCAAAGTTCGCTTTACAAATATAGTTTCAGGCAGGCAAACACAAGGTTTCTAACTTTCTAGACCTCAAAAAAATTAGACTAAAAAATAGATGTTTATCTCTTGATAAGGTTTTCTAAAAGCTAGTTCACTGAGAAAATTAATACATCTTATTCTGAATATTTCAAGCTGTGAAAAATGAAACCTAATTTCTGCTCTGGGAAGCTTTTCTTGATGAAAAATAGAATTAAGTTGAACTTGAAAGGCGCTAAAAATCAGTCAAAATTTTCAGATGATACTTCAATTTAGACATTTCCTCATGCAATGATATCTTCTTATAACACCCTTCTAGTTTTTTTTTTCAAAAACCAGGGTTGTTTCACAGTTCCAATTAGAATATGTTTTTTTCGGAACCTTATCTTGAAGTTTGACTATGAAACTATCCGGTTCTAAAATTCAAACATATAGCCACTTTTAACCTAATAAGAAATCTCTATTCAGTTTAAACAATGCCAAAAACAGCAAAAATCCAGAAAAAAGAAAATATGTGAAGGAAAAATCCTTGATTTTATATGACCTGTCAAGGAAAAATGTTTGGTATTTTGAAAGCAGTGAATTTACGGAATTATCAGAACAAGATTTTTTGCAAGAAAGGCAAGAAAAAATTCGATCAAAATTACACCGATATTTTCAAGACAGATAAAAAGAAAACAACACTTCGCAAAATTTTCTAGTTTGGTTCGAAAAGAACAAGTGAATGTGTAATTGTTCACTCAGACTTTATATATGGAAATGAAAATAGTGGTTTTTGTTTTTTTTTTTGCATAAAAAATTTGACCGAGATAAACTTTAGGTGGAGAAAGAAAAAATAGAAATTTTGTGAATAGAAACTTTTGTGCACTATGCACAATGAACAAGTACAAGACCATTAATATTTAAAGAAAAAACTCCAAAAAATTGTACTTTGTTGAAAAATTGAAATTTTAAGGTTCACATTTAAGTGTAAAAATGACCAACATGGCTTACACAAAAAAAAACACAATAATAAATAGTGATAATAATAATAATGAAACAATAACATAAACCAGAAATAGTAATTACTGCTAGCAATTTTTGTCCTCCCTAAAATTTTGAAATGTGATAAGATCAAATGAAAATGGAATGAAATGTGTGTTTCTGGGTTGGGACCGCAAAACGAGCGAGCGGTCACTGACTGCGTGCGGGTCATTTGACATTTGATAGGGAGGGTCAAGATACCTTCTTTCAAATTCACACGGTTTATCTGTCAGTTTTTGATGAGAGATAGAGAAATTGCGCGCAATTCATTTTTTTTTTGATAAGTGTTTTGATTTATTTTTGGCTAGTTGGCTAGGTTAATTGTAGCTTTCCACAGTTTTCCGGTTTTACACTTTTCGAAATAATATATCAAGGTTATGAGAAACTTATCAGAATGAGGAGAATTATGCTTATCAAGCTTGCATGAAAAACCTACAGTGAGTATGATCTTTATCCAATTCAGTTTTATTCGAAAAAAGGGGTTACAGTATACCAAATTTTATAATAGTAAATAAGCTCGAAGTTTCCAGAACGGAAAGTGCTCACAATGTCCTTGGCTTGTTTATACTAAAAGCACATAGTAAAGTACATGACTTCTATTCAAATTATTTTATTATTCGACAAAATAGCACAAGAAAAAAACTCTACAGTAATCTTATAAACATGAACAAATAGAATACAGAATACTGGACATTGACCAATTAACACATACTTATACCATTCTTTTTCATTTTTCTTGGTCATCAAAACTTGTCTAATGCGACTAATTCATTTTGACGTCACAGCATCCTACAGTATTCGTTTCTACGTCATCTTTCAAGGATACGGTGCAACATTGAATGCGTTGAATTAGAATTAAAAGAAAATGAATTCAAGTGGGTTCATATAAAGAAACATAATTGTTGGTCTTTTTTTTAAATAACGAAAGGAAAACTGTTTTTTTTTCAAACGTGACTAGAATCGGTTGAGTTCTTTCACTGGAGATACACGTCGACGAGTGAACTGTAAAAAAAATTAATCATGACCACTTGTTTGATGAGAAAACAACTCACCGGATCTCGGAAGTTTTGTACAAAGGTTGCAAAAATGATTGGAATGAAGAGTGGGATAAGGAAGACTATGCAGATACTTATCTGGAAAGGTGATTACTGAAGATTATAGTGTTCATATCGGATCAGGATTTGCCAACAAAATCAAATAAAAAATTAGAGACATATGAATCATTTCAATTAGGGCTGAGAGTTTCAAAAAGTGAATGACTCACAGTTAAAATATATGAAAGTTCACTAAGATAGTCCACAAGTGAGTAGGTCTCTCCCTTTATGAAATGTTTGGCGTCACTGATTATATTTTGTACGGAATTTAAATTTAAATTTTCGAATCAAGCAAACCAGAATATTTTGGGAGAATATTTCTCAAAAATTATTTTCTGACTTATATAAATTTTTTTCAAAATGACAATTTTTGTCAGTTGAAATAGATTTAAAATTTATATTGAACTTTTTTTTAGAATTCATTAATGAGATCCAATGTTCTCAATTTCTGTAGTAATCTCAGTAAGTTCATATACATACATGTACCAAAAGTTTTGTGACCGTTCTAGCTAGAGCTGAACAATTTGTAAGATGAATAATCAGTTTAAAAAAACAAGTGAGCGGTGACCCCATTTTGACTCCTTTTTTTTAGAAAATCCAAGTCAGTGCTTACCTCTAATCCAACGTCCAGAAAGGTGTGAATTATGTTATCAGTAGCTTCAGAACCAGTGAGTAGAACAAAATCCAAGTTGTCTGCCAAAAATCGGAACAAAAAGAAAATGTGAGCGATCAGATCAAAGATAGACAAGACCAGAACACATGTAATTAGTGGGCTGAAAAATAATTTCAAATCCACTTTGCAAAAAAAAAAGAAAAAAGTTAGCTTCCCATGCCGGGAATCGAACCCGGGCCGCGTGGGTGAAAACCACGAATCCTAACCACTAGACCACATGGGAGGACACTTCTCTCCTCGTCTTTTTCATACATATAAAAACTCACACAGAGAGAGAAATGAGAGATGTGCCAGTGGTTGGTTGTGTGTGTTTGTTGTGTTGTTGAGCGAGGAGGGCAACGACAGAGAGTAGAAAAGTGAGAAATTGTGGAAAACTTGTAACGATTAATCTTTAAAAAATCTATTTTGATAGATCAAATCCTTGAAGCCTCACCTTATCGTGATAACAACCTTGTATGGCGCAACATAATAGAGAAAAAGCGAATTGATAGGGATAAAGCAGAAGATAAGCGGAACGATAAGAAATTGAATTATATAAATTCGATGTTTCAAATATGGCCAGTATACCTTGAAAAAACTATATTAAACTCATAGTTTCAAATTTTAAAAACTAACCGAAAACAAACTAGCATATCTATCTAATGCTATGTAAAGTAGCATGAATGACACCATATCGGAAAATGGTTGGAAAACCGATTCTATCATGATTTTCCAAAAATGTTGTTCAAAATCCGGGTCGTCCATCTCATCAAACATTTTCGCTGCTACTGAGCTTACCTGAATATGTTTTTAAGATGTACATACTTCTTTTGGTTGAAAAACTTACATCATAGATACTGTCAAATGCAAACACGAAAAGATGTATGAAGAAAAAGAGAATATTAATGAAAACCATCCAAAGTACAAGGAATCGGATTCTGTGAAAAAAACTTAATTATTTTTCAAACCTGAAGTAAACATACTTCATCAAAGAGTTCTTTGTTTTTCCATGTATCAAATTGACGATTAAGAAAGCTGAGTTCAATATAAATCCAATAAGACATAGTAATAATCGTATATGTTTGAAGATACTGGAGTGCGTCCATGAAGATACTTTTGAATTCTGAGGTCTGGAAAAAGAAAATAGTCAAATGCATAGGAAAAATTTATCTCACAGGTTTAGAAAATCCACTGTTAAAATGTAGTCTTCAATATCTGTTCGGTTCCATCTTAAAACTGACGGAGGTAACATAGTAATGGTGTCATTCATTGCGAAAATTTCTATAGTTTCATTCATTCTGCAAATTACATTTGACTTTTGGTAACAAATAACATAAATCATGAAAAAGTAATTGAGCCTTAAGTCCAAAACGTGGAGTGGGCGGGAGTTGCTATTAATTTTTTGGTAAGAACACGGAGAAAAAATAAACTTATGATCCCAATAACGACTCCAATTATGAAAAGCAATATGGGTGCAACTAGAAATGTTTAAAATTATTTATATACAATGGGGAATAGTGATAAATCTAAGTTGAACTTCTTCAAAAGATTTTTCAAATTGGAAAAAGGCATTTTTTCGAAACGCATATATTTTTGTTACCTTACCTACCGTATCTAGTAAGGTTCGAAATTGAGAAAGTAAAATCGGGGAAGGAGATGAAGATGTTCAAATCTGAATAAAACTCATCCAACCGAATGTACCATAAAAATTATGTGTATGTGGGTTTTCATGGGTTTTCTTCTCAAAAATAATTTGTCTGGAAACACATGTTAAAATTTTAAACTTGATGAGAGTCTCTCTTTACACGCGAACAATGGTGATTCGGAAATACTTTTTGTCAAAAATATTGCATTCAAACTACAGAATTCCAAAGCAATGTGTTTGCACATGATCTAAGAAAGAAAAACCTAAAAACCAACTTCAAAGAATCACTTTCCATTGACCTTTTACCCTAAATGGAATGAAAAATATATTTGTAAAAATAAATTTTATGAAAAAATAAATTTTATAAATGGAATAATCAAATAAAAATAAATAAAATAGTTCAATAACATCCAATAATGACAGTAGGCGATCAACCAACAACCGGTAAAACACCGGTTATTATTACTATTGTTATTATTCATCGGATTTTGACAATGGATTATGTTTGAATTTTAAAAATGAACAAATTTATGTGAGAAAATGGATTTCATTCTACTAGGATAGGATTTTTAGCGACTTTCACTATAAAAAATAATTATTATGAATGGCAAAAGAACGTTATATCTGTTTCTTTTATGTTTTTTCCTCTTATTATTTCAAGTGCAAGGTCTAAAAATTGTCCTTCAGAAAATAGGAATATTTTGTTTTTTTTTTTTGAAATGATATGGTTTGTTTGCAAAACGAGTACTATGCACTTTGAAAAAAAAACCAAAAAAAATTGTAACCTAATTATAAAAGTTTGAAAGAAAAACGATGGATCCTATTTATGATGTAGCTCATTATTCTTGATATAAGACATGATACAGTTATACAAAAGGGACACCAAATTAACATAAACAACACGAAGTGCAGGTGGTAAAAAATAAAAATTGACTAATTGTGCTGGTGGCCAAAGTGTGAAGTCGACCTGAAAATAGATATGGTTAAATCTGATTGAAGAATACAAAACAAGAAACAAGTTTGGTTCACAATTATTCTTACTACTATTATTATTAATAATAATAATTAGAGTAACACTTTGAAAGTTAGACGAGAAGTGAAAAAAGATCAGGTTTACGTTCTTTTTTGTTGAAAAGGATCTAAGGCAGTTTTTATTGTTATTTTATATGCGTGATCTAAATTATTATGTTTGAAATATCATGTGAAATTTGTTTTACTCATAAAAAGGTCTGACAAATAAGGGTTTCTTGTATAAATGTTCAAGAGAAAAGACAAAAATTATATGTTTAAAAAAAAACATATGTGTGATCTTCAATTACCCTTATAATTAATGGGTTCAAAAAGATTTGAATACATTTAATCGGCCATTCGAAAAAAAAGTCTAACCTTCCAAATATGCCACATTTTCCGTCGATATTCAGCAAGCGCTCCTTTCAATGTTTTACCCTCATAAATTGCACCGACTGGAATATAAAAACATTTGGAGTTGATTAGAAACATATTGAGTACCTGTTATGAAAGTGCACGAGAAGAATGGGATGAATGACGTGTCCCATGCTAATTTCTTTAGAACTTTGCTATGTTCTGTACCTCGGAATTTACGAGTATCAAGAACTCTGTAAAAGCAATGGAGAGCTGGCGCCATGACAAGACCAATAGCTGCCATTCGACCTGTAAAATAGGAAAAATTAGCTGAACTATTGGTAGATAATTTTTCTCAGAACAAAAATGATTCATCTTGACTGGTGCATATGATATTGTATTCGGGTTTAGCTGTCTCTTTTCCACTATTTATACCAGTTTTAAGGTATTGAAAAGTTGTTTCGTTCGTATATTTTTAAAATTAACCATCATTTTTTATTTTGAAACTAATGCAATTTTCCATTTTTTTTGTTTGCGTGTCGTTCTACATAATTTCATCAGAACAAAAAGAAGAAGTGCTGTCTAAAAGGAATAGAAATCATCAGTTCACTTTGATTTCCCATGAGATGAAGGCGCCGAGCAACACGAAACAGAAATGGAGAACTAGTTAATTAGTTTTAAACACGAAAATGAATTAGTCTTACATGTTCGACGCCAATCCCAACCATCTCGTTCAACGTCACCATTGATGTTTTGTTGGATGATGTCGGCGGTACCAATTTGTGCGCAACTGGTGCCAATGTTTGTTATTAACATGTGGTTGGATAAGTAATTACGAACGCGAATCTAAAAAAAGCAACTTTTTGCGAATCGGTGAAACGAGACGGTGAACTAATTGAATTTTCCTTTTCTCGCAACATACTCACCAACATAAACACGTGTTTTGTGAACAACTAACTGCGTAGAGAACACACTCTGTAAAAAACAAGTTGAAAATTGAACAGAATACATAACCAAAAAAATATTTTCAAAATTATGATACCTGAGAAATAAGAAAAACAACAGTGAATCAATACAGGGTGGGTATACTAATTCACGTTCCAAAAATTTCTGTAAACTAGAATCAAGTTCATGTTGCTCATGGAATCATATTGATAATGATAGATAAAGTTGTTATTATCTGAAAAAAATCAGAAAAAAAATACACAGACTTAAGAATAGTTGAATTTCCGTTGTTCATGTAAAACTTCACGAATAAACTACGGAAGGTATTTTTTTAGAGCACTCTTTGAAATGAGTTGATTTAAGAAATTGAATCGAACATGCTGATAGAAAAAATTGGGATCTCATAGAGAACAAATTTACAAGTGAATAGGGTGAAATAAGTTTTTAAAAAAATGAGATCCCATTTGGGATATTTTTTTTTCTATAGACAAAACACAGGCAAAAACTCAGGAGGTTTTGGCAAATGGGATATGTATTAGAACGGGTGAAATGTTTTTCAACAACCTCGAATAAGCTGTCTCTTTGAAATTGGAAAAATGGGTACAGGAGATTTTTTTATTCCTGCGATGAATGAAATTAGGGAATATAGGCGATGACTTACGTTTTATAATGTCATGAATTTGAAAGTATCAACAAAGCACACGTCACTTCTCCGAAGCTGCAAAGATAACCAAATGAGATAAAACTAGAGAGTCAATTAGTTAGTCTCAAAGAAGAAGGCGTTGTTGTCTCCAGGATTGTGACAAAAGCTTAAAAGAATGGGTCAAAATGATGAGGTATAGCAGCTCTCCTCTCCTTTTTTCCTTTTTCTTGTCTTTTTTACAAGATGAATTTCGAGTGAGAAAAAAGATGTAGAAGACAAAGTGAAAATGAAAATAGGAATGATGATGATGATCATGGGTTGAAGACAAAAAAACAAAAAAAACGAACACCTATGTGCCTGCTGGAAAGAGCTTAATTTCAAATTAATTTTTGGGAAAAAACAAGAGCTTTTGAATTCACAATTGTTGGAGAGAGAAAGGGAGTTAATTATTCGATAAAAAACACAAAAAATAACATTTTCTTGGAATTGTCTTGAAGCGTGTTGTTTTCTAGATAACCAAAGAATTGAATTTTTCGAATTCTCATTTTTGGTTGATTATTCCTTTTTCTGTAGATTATCTGAATATGTAAGTGTTACGTACAGGTTTACTGAATATTTTCAATTTTGGAAAAAAATTAATGAATCGGGGAAAACAGGCCTAATGACTTCAAAATTAAGTATTCAGGTACCATTTTTTTAGGTATTCAGGATACCAATTAGGTATTCAGGTGAAATTTCGAAGGTATGAATTGTTCAAATTGTTTTATTTTGTTGCGATTTTAGGTCAAACAAATATGAACCCTGTTGCTTAAGAAGTTGTTTCTCACGAAACGTTTATTAGTTTTGATTAAATTCTCAAATTAATAATTATATATCGAGGTGTTTAATGTACAGTAGCGTTCACTCTTATTTTGCACTTTTCCATAGATTTGATGATAACCAAACCAGCAATTTTGAGAAGTTCTTTCACACAAGACCAATAGACTTGGGCCAGAAACTTAGTTTTGTCTGTGAGAAATCTGTTCTTGAATGGAAGTCATTCATCTGAAACTTTGTAAGTTCATTTTTCATATCTTATATCTTTCAGACGTATTTCTGATGTTAACTGGGTTTTTTGAGTGGAAGTATAGCTAAAATACTAAATAGTAGTTCACGGTTGACCTCTGGTTCCTAAGCAGAGTTTCATTCCTCGGACAATTCATGGGTAACGCAAAAAAAAAAGAAAACTCTTGATACAAGATCAAGCTGCGCTAAATAGTTGTCTGTCTCATACATGTATTTATTGTGATATTGTCTTGGCTTCGCTTTTCGAAATTTCTTGATTTTGTTGGAGACTAATTCTTTATGAAATCTGGGAACCGTTTTTGATCTTTGTCCTCGCAGATAGTCATTTTTACCAAGTCAAACTTCCATATCATTTAGGAAAAGTAATTTCATGCTGAAAGAATATTTATCCAATTCCAGAAATGTAATTGTTTCATTTCCCCTCTCTTCCATTCCATTTCCAATATAAAGTTAATGTGACGAATAATGTTTCCTTTTTCTCTTATTTTCAATGGCAAAAACTCGTTTGTAATTCAGTTTTATACAGCTTCATAGTGTTTTTTCTTTTCGATTGCGAAATACATGTTTTTTCTGCGTCTCAGGCTCTTTCATCATTGTTGGTAGACACATATATTTTTAGTTACGCGCTACTCTCTCGTCCTCCCATGTGGTCTAGTGGTTAGGATTCGTGGTTTTCACCCACGCGGCCCGGGTTCGATTCCCGGCATGGGAAGCTAACTTTTTCTTTTTTTTTTGGTTTTCAAATTCATTTTCGCAGGGCTTTCTCCATGGTATAATCAAGTTATTCGTTGTAGGAAATTCAGATTACACAGAGTAAGATTTTGAAACTCACTTATACCTCATTTTTTGACCGGATAACACTTATTCTTTTCTTCCAATATAGTTTTGCAAAAAGCTATCAGTTTCTTTCTAAAATATTCTATTCTTTTGCCTTGCGAATACAACTTGTAAGTATATGTTGTTTTGCAAGTAATACAATACATCCATTTTATTCTATTCTTAGAAATTGAGCAGAGCGGCCATATGCTTAAGCTCGTACTTTCCATCATGCTTATTTGTACGGTTTTAAATTTCACATACCCCGCCTGCATCAAAATCTTTACAATAACGATAAATTTAATTGGTCACAAGTATCAATACGAATAAATGAAGAGTGCGAGCCGAGCCGATAAGTGTGCTCATTGTCCTCAAGTATCACACTATACATTTCTCACTTTTTTCAATTCACTTCAATATATTGTTTTGTTTGAAAAAAAAAGTAACCTGATATTTTCCCTTTTTTCAATTGTTCTACCGAGTTTTCGAGATTTTTTGTTCCACCCAGATGACCATTGTTTTTTCTCATGAATCTCTGCTCTTTCTTTTTTTTTTGCTTGCCCACCCATCTACATTCGAACAAAAAATGAGCACATTGTGCCCAAAAAAAGAGCCAAATGTATGTATACTTGACGAATAGCTATCTGTTCTTACTCTTCTTTTTCTACTACTCCTTTTTCTCATCTTCCATTTGTGGCTCAAAAAGTTCAAATATATTTTATTCTGACCTTACCAATCCAATTTGTCTACTATGCTATGCATTCTGACGCACAAAACCAAAGATTTCCTTTTCATACTTTCTTTTTCTTTTACCTCCTCTCCCTTTACAAATGTCACTGACCTTTCATTACTATTCTCTCGTCCTCCCATGTGGTCTAGTGGTTAGGATTCGTGGTTTTCACCCACGCGGCCCGGGTTCGATTCCCGGCATGGGAAGCTAATTTTTAAACATTTTTTTTTTGTAAATCTTGTTTATCATATTGAAAATATTTCAAGGTAAACAAGTTGTTTTGGAAGTTTGAAACAAACAAGTGTCCAAGCCGCGCCATTTCCTACATGTGTTTGTGTGTTCGAATAGGAAGCATCCATCTTTTAATTCTGACATATGACGTTTCTGATCACCCTCACACTTTTGTTGTTCTGAATCTTTATCTCTCTCTCTCGTTTTTTTCTTCAGACATTTCTTTTGTTTTTGCTCATCTCATCTACACTCATTTTGTCCAACTAATATACTGGTAATAAAATATCTGATGACACATTTTATTGCTTTCAGATTGTGTTTTTCAAACGACACCCTACACCAATTGTATTATTTTGAATGAGGAGTTGAAACAAGCTCTTTTATATTTAACTTTATATGGTCATTAACATCGGAACTTTATTTATATATCCTCTGGGAAAAGAATTCATTATTTTTAAGAAAACATAGTTTCACCTACTAGTGGTGTAGAAATGTCCAGCTCTCCATTTTTTTAGAACCAGCACGCAACAAAACTTTTCTTCTTGTTTTTTGATAAAGTGTGCGTAACCCACCAATTAAAAAACGAAATTCCTTGAATTTCCTTTCAAATTTTTTTTGTCGGTTGTTGATTTTATAAAAAAATTTACTCAGTCGATTTCGAGTAGATTACATACTGTATATAAACTATAGTATCTCGAGAGTTTTATCTGAAAAATGCGCTATTTTTTCGAGAACAACTTGCTTAATCCTGGTACCCAATACTTCATTGCAATGCCTCGAGAAATACAGAAGTTAGCAGAACCCCTGGTTTGTTTTCCAGATCTTTGAAATTGGACTTTTCTTCGTAGGAAAATAAACATTTCTGCGTTTATTATGATTTTCATTTGCAGTGATTTTTGTCTTCCTAGGTTTCAAAAAAAATACAATCAGTTTTTATTGTACAAAGTGATCTCTCACGAAATTAAATCAAAAGTTCTTCTATCCTAGTTGTAACATTCTACTTTAAGTATGTGTAGCTTTGAACGATTTAGAGGCTGCTTTCAATTCCCATTTCCACTAGAAAAATACTTGAATTATCTTGAAAATATACATTACTATTTACCAACACACAATATCTAATTCGTTAACTAGTATGCCATATTTTCACACGCCACTTGGTCATTATTTTTCTTTCTCTCCAAACCACAAAACAAAACTTTTTGTTCTTTTCTCTATAACATATTTCATTTTAAAATAAAATGAAATATGCATAATTTGGCGAGTGTTGCTAAATCGCTCTCTCTTCGATACGTGCAATATTTTGTTCGAAATTATTTTTTGCAGTGAATTTGAATATGAATATGTTTCCTCTTATGCTTTTATTATATGTTCTAAATCGGTTTCTCCTTTCCTTCGCTGTAAAAGGAGGAATAGTGAAACGAAAAAAGTTCAATGTCATTCCTCTTATAATTATAAAACATATTTTTCTTCAAGGATACACCTAAAGAACAAGTAAACAGGCATACTTGTGTAAATTTTCCGCTGATTTAGTTAGCAGATGTTACTACCACCCTCGACCAGTCAAAAATGGACACATTTTTTGATTGACCCTCAAAAATCTTGTTAGCCAAATTGGCCGCAATTCCTTATTCTTATTTTTGAATGTATCCATGTTGTTTCTTTCTTTCCCTCTTTTATTTTGCTCCTTGTATTATTATTATTATAAATTTTAACCGGTTTCATTGTTCACATATCAATTTTTCATTTTATTATATTTTCTCGTATTCAAATTCCATCATCTTTTCTAAAAAATTTGACGACAGGTTTCAAAAAATTTTTGAAAAGAATGCCGCGAATTTGATATCTCTCTTTCACTAGTTGGTCTGATCACGAGATTTTGGTCGTTTTTCCAGGAAAATTAATAATTCTGATTATAAAAAATTCTGCTAAATTTTGTTTTCCGTTGTTTTTCGGAAATTTTTCGGAAACGACATTATCAAAATATTTTTTCTTGAATCATCAAATTTAAGAAATAAAAAATTGATTTCGAAAGGAGAAGCACTTTCAATAACAATGTTATATACCAATTTTCTAATAGATTCACATATTTTGGGAAAATTATTTGCTGAACCATTTCTTTTTTCCGATCTATCTGCTTTACGGAATACAATAGGATAATCTGCTATTATATATACACAAATAGTTCTATGATGCTTTTTGACGATTATCTTATCCTTCTATTCAAGTAAATCTTAAGTACGAAAAATATTGGTTAATATAATACCATTGTTATTTCGAAAAAAGAAAAAAATATGCATATTCCTGGCTGTTATGGAAAGAATACACCTGTCCGAATAATAACAACATATCGATCTACCTTTTTTGGTGTTATTAGTATTGTTTTTTCTTCTATTCAGAAAAAAATGAGTACATAATTGGTGTAACAATTTTTTAATTACACACGTTCTTTTTTCCCATGTTTTTGTACTATGTATATGAGTGGAGCAGAAATATAAATCTTGTGTGTTTTTTTTTTGTTATTGGTGTGGGTAGGGTGTCTGGCGAATAGGGGCCAGGTGGCGTGATGACTGCTAAATCCTTTTTTTTTCTTCTTCTGACATTATGGCAGATCGCAAGAAGTATGAGTGCAATTATTATTCTAAGCGGGTGTAGGCGAATATTTTATTTATGTCTCTCTTTTCTTTTTATTTGTTATTGTAGGTGTATTACGTTGAATTTGAAAAGTAATATTTTGTTTTACTAGTTTTTTCTAAAATTTTGAGTTTCAAAAAAATCGGTATTTTGAAAGTGAATTTTGTTGGAAGTCCTGATACTTGTTATAAATCTGTAGAAAAACAGTGTACATACAACTATTTTTAACTTTTTTCTAAAAAAACAGAATTTTTTGAAAAATTGCATTTAAATCAGGTTGCTCCTATGAAATTATCAATAATTTCTTTTAGTTCTATGTACAAGAAAAACGAGAAAAATTCCAAAAACCAATTCATTTCTTTCTTTTGAATTTTTTTTCGAAATTCCCGAAAAAAGCATACACTAAATCCAACACAACAATATTTTTTCTATTCATCAAAACGTGAAAAAACTTTCTCTAGACCCATCATTTGTCATTGAGCCGTGTCGAGCATCTTTCTTTTGTTGCATACTAGGCATATATCGGAATTTCCTTCGCTCTATTTTTTTTTGTTCGAGCTCAATATGCACTTTTCCGAAATGACTAATACATTGTCCTTTTTTTCATGGTTTGGTATTCACTGGGAGTGCTAAATTGAATGGATATTTTCTCACTCTTTCATACCAGTTTTTTCTATTATAAATATAAACTCATATTTATTCACATGTTATGTTTATTTGGCTTACTGTTATTATGAATATGTCAATTTGGTGTGTACTTTTTTTGAGTAAAAATATGCCTCAAAAATTCGGAAATGCAAGCATGGTTTTTTTCCAAAAAAAATTCTCCCCAAATTCCTCTTATAATTCCAACGAACCGGAACAAACCCATTCTGATTTATGTATTTTTTTTAAGTAGTAGAAAAAGAGAATAACATACATAAACAGCCGAAAAAAGTAAACTGAAGAAACCAATGTTTTGTCTTTTTTTTTCATCTTTTTCCAAAGTGTTTGGTAGGTGAAAATCAAATTGACATTGACCGATATAGATAGATTTTGTGTATATTCATGGAACATTCATTTTTTTTATTGTCTTTTTTTCTGTTCTGCCTTGCGCACTCTTGATTTTATCAATCAACAACGAGAGGTATTGATCGATTTTGAGGTTTCAAGGTGAGAAGAAGTGTTTTTTTTCTTCCGAAATTTGTCTACTTGCAAATAAGCTACCTTGGTAATGGCACAAATTGTTTAGTGCGCTTGTGTTGTGTAATAATAATTCATGACTCACCTCTCTTTTTAGCTATGCTGTTGCTTTTTCTCCTTTTAGTTCCCAATTCTGTCGTTTTTTTTGCAACAAGGGCAAAGTGTTCAATTTATTTTTTATAAAGTTTTCATAAAACTGTAATATTTTAAAGACAGATGGTTTCTATCGAAAAACTTCAGCATTAACCAAATGTTCACTAGAAAGTGCTTTATTCTAAAGTGTAAATTATGTGTTTTTTTTTCTTCAGTGTGTTTGTTTTAGGACTGAAACTGACTCAGTTAAAATGCCACGGAGTTATCCTACAAGAATGTATATCTCTTACCCAACAATTTCGCAGTAAACTAAACCATCTGCACAGAAATCTATAACAGTTTTGTGGCAACTATGTATTTATAACACGTGTTATATTTTTCCTCATCACATTCACCGTAAAAATATGGATGAACTTAACTGCAGCTGTGATGGTTTGAATTGTAATAAATAGATAGTCTTCCACATTTCAGTTGGATTATTTTTGAGGCTACTAATACTCTCTAAAACTAAACAAAAATGTTGAGATGGGTGGGAGATATATTGAGAAAGGTGAGATGTTTTAGATTTTTTTGAAACAATTTGATGATACTGAACATTTTACGTTTTTGTAAATTATAATAGTGCATCAAGATGTCAACTAAATCGATGTGAGAAAATTCAACCCCATACCAACACAAAATTTCTTACAGCCTGAAATAAAGGTCTAAAAATTTACTATGCATAACATAGCCATGAATGTTAAAATTGTTCTAGCCACACAATGATATAATAACAGTCATTTCAGAAGTACAATGTTCCAATTCTTATGAATTCAGTCATATCCGAAAATAAAGCCTAGATGAGTTTGAGTGTGATTTTCACTAATCTGTGATGCGTGTTCGATATTTACTCATAGTCTCATCATTTTATCTGCAAAATATTTTTCCGTAACTTTGTTTCGTTTCTCTCAATCCGCCCTGTTTTTATTTTACTTTCTTGAATACAATTTTATATCAGAATTTGTTCACATTCCTCGAAAACAATCCATTTTTTCTTTAATTTCCTTTTGCACTAGTTGTTTATTTTCAGGTCATTTCACCTGAAATGTCCGATGATTATGTTATTGTAAAGTATGATTATTTGGCACAAGAAGATCAGGAACTCACAATCAAAAAGAATGAGCGATTAAAACTGATTGATGACAGCAAAAATTGGTGGAAGGTATTTATATTTTTCAACTAAAAAAACTTTTGAAAAAACAGCTGTGTTTTAGGTTGTCAACGATGCAAATAGTGTTGGCTTTGTCCCTTCAAATTATGTAAGAAAAGAATCAATTGTGGATAAGGCAAAAGGAACAATCAAAGGGTTGACAAAAAGTCGAAATCGATCTTCAGACATTGAACAGGTTAGTTCAAAACCAGTCTTCTCATTTTTCCATCATTTTTTATTCCATTCATTTCTTATTAAACAGCATTAAGGAGAGAACTATAAAATAAAGTGTGTATAGATAAGCTTACTACCAAACTGCTAGCGAGAATCGATTTTTCCTCTTCTACCTTATCATCATCATCATTTTCAAATATTTGCTCTCATTCATTTTGTTGCATGGAGAAAGATGGCCTAGAAAACCAAAATATAGTGCGTTGTTCTTTTGGGAGAAAAAAAAAGCCGCGCGCTCTCTTCACACTCTCCCTCCACTCTCTCACCATTTGCTATTTTTGTCCATGTTATGTTATTAGTATATTTTTTCTCATTCCATTCCATTGCAGACGGAACAAATTAGAAAATTGACGCAGAGAAATCAGTTGATCGATAGCTCTTCTCCTCAGCGTTCTTTTTTTATTGAACTTGAAAACGTAAGTGTATTTTTTGCAACCTTTTTCGAGCTGTTCTTTCATTTCACTACATTTGATGATAGCTTTTTTGAATTATAAGCGATTCGGGCTAGGTGCACCCCTCATTATTCTTAACGTTTTCTCCGATAAACGCCATTATTTTCTGGCGTCATTAATACTTTTCTCCTTTTTTTCTTTGCCTGCGTCATTTCTCTACTATTAATATAAATTGTATTAGAACTATAGGTTATAATTATATAAACTGACGAAACAATTTTTTTTACATTCTGCAGGTGAAACTTCCCGAAGAAAAATGATGAAATGTCATACACGTGTGTACTTTCTCTGTGCTTCCAGACACATTCGCGTTCGCGATTCATTTTTTATAGGTTTTTTTTTTTCAATACATCTCCGCAGAAAATGAAAAAAGGTCCGAATTTTGATTTCGCTTTGTTCTCAGATACTAGCTTTTGATTAATGTGAATTTTTCTCATTTAAAAACATTGGTTTTTGGGGAATGTGTGGAAATTGAAATATATTTTATTTGATAGGACTGGTTCTTTTTTTTTCAGTTCGTTTTAATCTGTTTCACAAATTTGTGCAACAACTGGAATTAGGAACTTTGGTGATTTTAATTCAAGAATCACTGTTTGAAGTATAAAATTAATTTTTTTTTTCAAATTTGAATCTAATATTTTGAACAAACACATTCTCATAATTTGTGTTCACACCTACTAGTTCATCAATGTAACCTAGGTTGTTCATTTTGTGAAAAATTGAAAATTGTACGCAAAAAAACATGCAACGCGCACTATCTTTAGTGTACAGAGATGCGGTTTGCAGGGATGCTATCAGGGCGAACAAGGCAAGCCAATTCTGCTCTGTCGCACACACTGTTTTTTTTTTGAAGTTAATTGACTCCACTTTTCTGTATATTTTTCGAAGTATCCTAATTGGTTTGTGATGAACCTTGTTGCTTGAAAATTGAAAATACATTTTTTTTGTTTTCTGATCAATCCCAAAAACAATGTTCTTTTGACATGCATGTAAAAACGTTCCAGTCGTGTTCATAATAAATTTCATTCGAAAATACACTGGCAAACAATAGAACTTGTCGTGTTTGAAACAATAGAACTTGTCGTGTTTTCGACATGTTTCATTGTAGAAAATCGGATGGTCCACATCACGGAAGTGAACGCAACTAATTCATCGAATTTTCAGTGTATTTTGTATTAAAAGGTGTTACTCATAGTAGTACTTTTTTGCAACTCGAAAACTCATAATTTTTTAGTCTGATTCTGCAGCACATGCTCTCTGATTTCGTAAGCATCGTGAGAATACATTTCTGCGATATTGAATCATATTTTGATTATGCCCTATAATCATGTACTCCCAATGTTTTTGCAGGCGACAATTTCATATCTGCTTCGAAAAGAACACCTACAATTATTTCTATACAAAACCCATTATTTTTTATTTTATTTTATTTTTGAACAAAAGCAACACACGCACGCGCGCACCACAACCAAAAATAGCCAAAATATTTGCTCATTTACTCATTCACACAATTATATTTGATATTCATATATTCAAACAATTATCTATTTGCGTTTGGATTGTTATCACTAGAACGACTTTGGAAGAAAGAGCGCGCAGAATGCGAAATAAAAAGGAGCAGTAGGAGCAGCACAGTTTCAAATTGAATAAGATATTTAGTTGCGAGCCACCCCACTCTATTTGCTTTCCGCAAAAGCAAGCAATCGGCGAGAAAATGTGCCTAGACCTCTCTCCTATTTCCAATTTACGTGTGTTAGTCAAAAGTGTGTCATTGCTTCTGTCAAAAATTTCAATTGAAAATAGTACTGAAACTCATTTTTATCGATTTTCTCTTGTTCGTATTCTCTCCTCTTCTCTTCTGTTGTTGTTTTATGGACAAACACAAAACAACTCTTCAAAACTTTTTTCCCAAGAGTTCCTTTTACTGAATCCACATTTTTTTCAGGAAGAAAAATCAAACGGATTAGATCGCTTCGCATTCAGCTCAAACAACAATTGCTCATTAACACCATCTTCAAATAAGGTATCAAAATAATTGAATATTCATGATTTGTACTTTTTTTTCAGATTCCTATGATGACTACAAAAACTCGAGCCCTCGTCAAATTTGCATACGAACCACAATTAGAAGATGAATTGGGATTGCAGAAAGGAGAACATGTATATGTTGTTGAGAAAAGCACAGATGGATGGTGGAAAGGAGAGGTATGTAAACTTTTCCAGATGTTTCGTTTTTTGAAAATTTAAAAATATACATTCCGCTGTATTATATGCATTTTGCAAGTTCTATTTTCTATCCAATTTGTAGAATTCCCATCTGACATGATAAAATATTTAAAAACAAAATAGTTCTGCAAACAACGAAAAATATCTTCACGGATAGTTCAAATATCAGAAGTCATCTCGAAACAATAAGCACTTTTGTGAAATTCTAAACGTTTTCCCACAAATTGTTCATTCTCATTCTCTTAGATAATGGATTTTTTATAGGCAAGCAATGGAGCTACTGGATGGTTCCCATCAAATTATGTTGAAGAAGTTGAACACACCAACACTAATGGAAATCAAGGAAGCATCGAAAATCGTAATCCTTCGAATCCAATCACCAGCATCCCTCCTTCTCAACCAATAACTCCAATTGCAAAATCAGTTTTGGAGACTGTTGTTGCGTTATACTCGTTTGAAGCATCATCATCGGAAGAATTGTCATTCAAAAAAGGAGAGAAATTAGATATTGTCGATCATCCTGAACATGATCCGGATTGGTGGCTTGCCAAAAATGTATATGGAGCAAGTGGACTTGTGCCAAGAAACTATATTGAGGTAAGGCTGTTTTCTGAGTAACGTTATTAGATATATATGTTTTCAGGTGGAGAATCATGTTGGAGGAGGCGGAGGAGCAGCCCGATCTGATTACAATGGACAATACTCGGGTAACTCGTCGCAAAACGTACCGATGGATCAAGAGCCATGGTATTTTGGAAGAATTTCGAGAGAACAAGCGGAGGATTTGTTGCAAATCGCGAGAGAAGGAGAATTCTTGGTCAGAGACAGTGAGAGTAACGTAAGTTTTTTTTGAACCGAATGGTTTTGCAACCACAAAAATATATGAATGTTCTATTACACTTAACATCAAAAATGTGACTTTGTTATGAAAGTTCACTTGATTGTTCAATGAATCGAGAATTGTTATCACTAATAACTATCAGCCGGATGTTTTCATAAATTTGTTTCACATCGAGATTCTTGATCATCTTTCTCCAAAAAAATTGCAATGTCGTTCAACCGCAAAACGATTTTTCTTCTAACAAAAGTCGTTTAGAAAATAGATAATATTTTTTCCCTTATTGAACCATAAAGATAAGAAAAGAAAGGTCGAAAGTCAACATTACGTGTTCAGAAATCATTCGATTTTTTTACAGCCAGGAGATTTATCAATCTCGGTACGTGGAATTGAGAGGAACAAGCATTTCAAAGTTCAAACAACTGAAGGACAATTGAAAATTGGAAGTCGCCTATTCCCAGACATGAACTCGCTCATCCGCCACTACAAAACTTCCAACATTTTCTCATCTGCTACCGAAAAACTTTGCTTGACCAGACCCTTGCCCAGGTAAATGACGCTACTTTGTCATAAATATATAACTTGTGAAAAAACTATTATTTTTATCTCTATTTGGTGACCCTATTTCATATTGTTTGTAACTTATTTTATATATTATTGTGCTTTTTATAGTCATTTCTCACAAATTTCTCGTTATTCCCCGATTTCATTTCCATACGTTTCTGTACTATTGGCCCGATTTTTGAATTGTAAAAAACACGGTTACACACTGGTTTTTTCATCTCTACTTTCTTCTCCCCCCCCCCAAACTTACTTTCGGCACTACCGAATTTCCACTTTGCCATATGTGATAATTTTTATGAAAATAAACAATTCATTGTCATAAAAAACATTTTTTTGAGAGTTATGAATGGAATTTTTCAAAAGTGTTGTTAGAACAAATTGAAATTTGAAATAACCTGCACACTGTATCTTAACTACGCCGCAAAGACCGTCCGTTTTTAACACATATGTTTAAACAAATAAAGTCTGCAAAGCAACGAACAAAGAACACTATTGTACAGGTAATTGACGTTTTCTCTCATGGAGCTTAGGTCGGTTGGCAAGAGCTAGGTTTTACTGAACTTTTCACCAGTGTCATACAATAAAGAAATTTTTCTGAAAACATTTGTTGGTGGTCGTTGAAATTATCCAGAGAATAATTCAGAATCCTTTTGAGGTTTTCTATCGGATGAGAAAAATTAGGCTTGAGATCTCCTAGTTTGACGGAAAGTGTCTTCCTTTTCTGTTTTACTTCCGGAGGATGTTTACTTTTGTTTTTTTACTTCCTGAGGATGTTTTTTAAACACAAGTCAGAATTGTTTTGGCGGAATTTTCAAGCAAGCATTCGAACCATAAATTTTATGTATATCACATGCCGAAAATACTTTGATGATCAGAGACAGTAGCAATGATAAAAATCGACCTTGTACACGCGAGACTTCATTTTTCTTCCAAACTCTGCAACATAAAAAAAACGACGTTCAATTTTCGATAGACTTTATGATTACAAAATTTTATACAGGAGAAACCCGACGTTGGCGTGAATGAAAACAAAAAAGTGTATGTTTTTTAGGTCATCCTATACTTTGAATGTGTGGTAAAAAATGAAAACAAGAATCACATTTGACAAATCTCCGATCAACCCCAGGACAATAGAATTTGGGAATATAACGTATGATGGGGGGAGGTGAAGGTACCTGAGGTGATTTGGAGACAATGAATGAATGAATGAAAATATAGAAATTGGTTAAAGATGAATTATATTGGTAAAGAGGGTAAAAAACGCCAGTTTTCGAGATCAGAAGGTAGGGTGGCGTGTAAGGTAGTATATCTTTGGATGACACCTCTTCGTGGGATGATGAATCTATCGGTCAAGAGCCATCAAATAACGATAGTTTTCCTCTTCTGTTCTTTCAACTGGCTTGGAGAAGAATCCACGATGGAACATTCCTCCGAACATGCCACCCTGAAAAATGAATTTGTAATAACTGTTTGATTTATGAAGGAAAATTATAACTTACAGTTGAGCGTTCTTGATGGATTTCCACAGTTGGGGGTGCAGAAGCTGGTGCTGAAGTTGAAGCAGCTGCCGATGAGGCAAGTGTTTGAGAGAAATGGTTTTGTTGTGCTGGCATTTGTGCGGCGACAACCGACATTCCTTGATTCGATTGTTTGTTATCCAATGAGCTCATAACCAAACCACCCTTGAGTGGTGTTGTATTTTGGTTTGGAAGATGTTGATGAACAGTAGAGAAGCTGTTTTTTCTACTGTTTTCGAGAAGAGCTGATTGCCAGTCGAATTGCTGAAAAGAAAGCCATGAATTGATGTAAAGTGTGAGCATCAAAATTTTGTTGATAAAAAATTTTTTGCTAACTGAAAGAAAAAGCACGTACACTTTGATTCTAAGCTGAAAATTTTAGAAAACATGATTTCGCGAACCCTGGATGCCTTTCGTGTAGCTTCAACGACCGCGCCGTTCCAATCAATAGCCGATGATGATTTACGCAAAGGTGGCTGTTGGAGGGTGTCTTGAGACAGCAGAGCTGCCGAGCTGAAAAAAACAATGATTGTTATCAAGAAAAATCAAAAACTAGAACATTGAGAAATTGCAAATAGTGAATGGGAGGTGGGGAGGCGGGGTGGGTCTAATTGACTGTGTTAGAAGTTTTTGTCTCTTTATGTCTATCAGGTCAAAGTATATTGGATTCAACATGTGAAGGCATCGAAAAACGCACGTGAATTGATTAGATTATAGAAACTGATACGTTTTATGCAAATATCAATATTGCGCATATGCAAATAATTTTTTATCGGAATACAAATTAGTTTCTTTTTTCAAGAAAAAAAGAAAAAAACACTTGATTCAAAAATAAAACCATTTTTTTATCTTATCATGCAAAATGCACTCAAAAATTTTGCCCTATCATTTTTTTTAGGATGGTGAAGAATTTTTTTGTATCCTGAATTA
The DNA here is from genome assembly GCA_900536415.3 of Caenorhabditis sp. 38 MB-2015. Taxonomy (NCBI): domain Eukaryota; kingdom Metazoa; phylum Nematoda; class Chromadorea; order Rhabditida; family Rhabditidae; genus Caenorhabditis; species Caenorhabditis quiockensis. The sequence goes on from LR551941.1 coordinate 106,348, forward strand.
AATAAATGATGGACTAATTAAATATTGACTATTCAAAAACTGTGTAAACAAAAGAACAATGATCGATTTTGCAATAATAGCTGTAGTCTCACACAACAAAAAAAGCATCGTGTAACATTTTTTGCACCCAACACCGCGTTGGCGCGTAATTCGAAGAAGAGACAACGCACTCTTATGAGAGAATCTAGGGATGAGAAAGAGGACAAACGAGTGAAGAAAAAAATCGATGTTTTGGAAAATGCCATAAAATATACTCTCTTTCTCTCTTCTTTTTTTCTCGAGAACAAATGGGACATATTACTGGAACATATTACAATATATTACCTGCATGGAAAATGGTGAAGACCTGATTCGAGTTGATTACTGCCAATGAAATTCATTTCAAGGGGAATAATTGGTGATAGAAGAATTGATAGATGAAATGATCAAAATGGGGGGCAAAAGTTTTATATATGTTGAACCCTGTTTGCACCGCCTCTTTTCCTCGACAAACGAAGACTAGGAAAAACAGATATGAAAAAAGAAAAAAATAGTTGGTCTTTTGGCGACGCAGTTTTCAACGACAGAGGGACACCCCCTATAACAATGTCTGATGTCTCTATGGAAAATGTTATCTCTTGAAATGTTTCCCCACGTGGGGAAGGAAGATACGCTTTATATCTTTTTTTTGAATGAGTGTTTCTATGTGTGCAAAAATGATGTAAGGTCACGAAATTTGCCCGTTTAACTTTTCATCGAAACACTTCAAGTTTTCAGTTACAAAAATAGTGAATCATATGTATATGTTCAGCCGGAAGCAATTTCTGAGAATCATAAATTAATGGTGTTAAAAATAAGAAACTCAAATTTCGTGAATAATAAATGAATTAGAATATGCAATCATCAGGATGAAAAAGCAACCCAATGAGACAAACACGTTTTCGAACTTTAGTCAGTGACGTAGGAAGATCATATACATAAATGATATTTTTTTGATACTTCAGTATTAAACAATGGATAATTACAAGTATGAAAAATGACACTCAAGTCAGAGAAAACCGGGAAAGTTTCAATCTACAAGATATCCCTAAAAGTTGGGCTATCTTTTGAAAGACCCGGTTTCATTCAATTAGGCGGAGATATATTTGCCTTAGTCAGAGTTCATAAAAAACCCAAAACAAAAACTTCCGTAGCATGACAAATTGAACGTACAATGCTATCAGAGTATAATTCTGATGCAATGTCCACGGAATGATTCTATATTGCATCAGAAACTGGCAACCCATTTGCTGACAAACTATATGATTCCTAATGTTTCCAGTTTTCAGGCAACTTTCTGAAGAATAATGTGAAAGTAAAACTATCTTAAAGTTCATTAGTATTTTTAAAACAGTGGCCAAGTGAAAATCAAACAAAAAATGAAAGAGAGACGGAACTGACAGCAAACTTCAAAAATACACTCCTTTTAAATGTGTTTCACGCACACGAAATGCCTGACGTCATTAATTCTTGATTTCGTTCAATGAATGGAAATGTATCTGGTGTGTGTGTCCAATGATGTGATTCATTTCAAACACCCACACACACACATACCATATCATTTCCCGGTCATTCAAATTTTATGAGAAACTACAAAAAAACTAGAATAAGGAAGAGGAAAAAGAATGTTTTTGTCATCGTGCGGCGGCGTCGTTGTCTTTTTATTTACTTGGGGGCGATCAAAAAATCATCACCACGTGGAAGCGAAATTGGAAAACGACGTCGTTGAAAAAAGACCACACATGATCAACTTGTATTCAAGTTCTACCCAGGTCATTTGTAGAAATGACAGCAGAGAACTGAATTCTGTAGGAACGAAGATTGAGAAAACAAACGGAACTGAATGGAAGAATGAAAACAGTTGTGTTTTTGAGCTATTTGGGGCGGAGTGACAGAGAAAAAAAACTCTCTAGCTAGAATGTAGTATGTGACACATCAAAATTTGATTTTTTTTTTTGCTTTTTCCATACATTCGGGAAAGAGAGAAATGAATCACTCGATTTCTCCGCAAAAGCACACAATCGTCTCTTTCTTCATTGTCATGACAAATATTGTCGGTTACGAAATATTCTAGTTTGAAGTCAGTGCATTGTGTACCCAACCCACATGGCCATACGTGTCATTTCATTAGTCTTCGGTACCACGTGACTTTCTAGAACATGTCGTAAAACTTGATATCGATGTCTGACCACGTGGTTCCGATTTCCGGGTGGCAAACACAAATTGCATCATAGTGAGGCGTTTTTGTTTAGAAGTTTTTCTCGAGAGTTCAAAAGATCGGGTTAGAAAATGTTGTCTTATCAATTTTCTCCGCGACTGCTGTTGTTGATTTTTTGAGACGGGGAAAACATTTTTTTTTCCTATTCACCTCTTGAACAAGAGGCGAATGAAGAGTCCAAAACCTAAAAAAATAGAATGCGAACAAAAATCAAATGTTTATGTTCGAAAAAAAAACATGAAGATTGCTGATAAAATTTGAGCTTTTTTGACCTGGAAATATCAGCATCTAAGTTCAAGTCCAAAAATGAGAATTTCAGTATTCTGATAATGATTTTTTGGTTTTACGAACACAGGAAAATAGTTATGGTTTGTGTCAAAAATGATGCAATTCACTGGTTTAGTTTTGAAGTGATTTTCACTGTTTCTACCTACATGACTTTTCAAAAAGAGAAAAATCATCATTGCTCCTTCCCTTCTCAAAAAATCTCTAAAGACAACACTCCAGTAGTTTGTTGTTCATCCAATAAGTTTCAGACATATTGGCGTTTCATCTATCTCTTATAGTTATCACGAAGGTTAACAATCAAAAGATCAAATCGGAACTTGTTTTTTCTCTTCCATCGTTCTCTTTTGCAGGGTTTCCCCATCAATTGGATCGCTGATTGCTACGGAAGAAGAAAAAACACAAGAACGAGCTGATGAAATTTTGTGATGACATAAGAAAAGGCACGGACACTTTGAGCTATTTTTAGGATCACTGCAGAATCGGGGAAGTCTTTGATAAATGAAAGATAAATGGTTGGGGTCATTTGAGTGCATTCAATCGTCGTAATGTTTTATGGCTTCCGTGTCAAGATCAAAACAGAAATATCATATGATGTATATGATAAAAAATATCAAAGTTTTTCTGTGATTCGATGATCAGATGTTTGAAGACTGGATTTTCAAAAAACACTCAAAAATCTTTTTTGAAAACAAAAAACAGACTAAACTTCAACATCATAGAACGTCTTCTTTAGAGAGTGTTCTTTGTGGTTGGACCAACCAAGACGAAAAATGTTGTTTTTTCTTTCAGCAAAAATTTCTGAGAAAAACAGAAAAATATGACAATTTGAATATCTGCAGGCAAAAATTCTCAGAATGATTCTATTCATCCTCTTTTCTGAAGCTGCAAATTATATCCATTCAATCATGCAGAAAAACTGATCATATGATTCAATAAGTTATCACAATACTGTAATCATCATCGTCAGCAGCATACAGTATCATATTTCCGGCCTTTTTCTCTCATTTTCGCACACCCAATTGTACATACGATAAATATAAACATGGTTCTCTGTCAACGACATATATTATTTTCGAAAGTTTTGTTGGGGGGTTTCCTGGACAGACTGAACAAAAACAACATTTCGGTGAAGAGAAAAAAAGGACAATCAAGATATGAACAAATTATGACAGTATATCTGATTGCCCTTTTTTCTCTAAACAATGAGGAACCATCAAAAATCATTTTTCTTGAAAAAAATTGAATGATAAATATGAAAAGATATCCAAAAAACAGCCACGCTAAAAAAAAGTGGTTGCTATCTTCAAGTGGCATCAAAGATGGTGTGTCCTTTGAAATTGTCAACAGTTTATTTTATTCTTCAAAAGTTTCAAACCTATCGAATAACCATTGATAACATGATACTTGTTTATAAAATTGAACAATGGATTCAGTTTTTTTTGTTATTGTTTGATTCGATATCGTAAACAGATCATAATTTGATATCAATGTAAACATGATAAACAAAGTACTGTAGATCACAATTCAACTACAAAATGAACATCATACATTGTCTATGGTTCCAAAAAGTCTACATCATTTTCTATTGATTATTTTATAACTTTTCGGAGCGGTAAAACTGTGAATAAAAGTCAACTGAGAGATTCTGTTTTAGCTGGAATTAATTACACAAAAAAGAGAGAAAAAAGTCGAAATTCGCATAACTTCTAGGTCTTGCCAAAAGTTCGAAATTTATTTCACAACTGCTCGGATGTTCTATGAATTTATATGAAAGTCACACAACTGCTCAAAGAATCATTCTAAATGAGGTTGCACTTTTCTTGCACTTTTTGAATGTTTCTAGATTTTTGATAAATTACTTATCAGAATCACAGAATTCATATTCTCTGAATCTAACACAAAATCAAACTTCCCAACACATTTTTTCATGGGTATTAATGTTTGATTAAGTCTCAGACCTACGTGGCTTTTGAACATCACGACGAAAATTAAATAAGAAGAGCAAAGCAACAAAAAAAAATAACTCAACGAAACAGAAAAAAAAGACTATTCGGGCTTGGTCAACTCGACTCTCTGTTCTTCCTTCTTATATTTATTTATATCCACCCCCTCTATTCAAAAAGCATCGTTTGAACTCAGTTATCATTGCCATTCCTCTTGGAAACGGAGATGAAAAATCATAAACATTTCGTGACAAATGCTAGGTTCGTTTTCTTCTTTCTTTGTTTTTTTCTCATCTTTTGAATAAAAAACAAGAAGAGAGCTGGAAAAAAATCCAGGTGGGCTTCCCTGTTACAACGGAATCTACTGAAAACATTATCTTACCTCACATTCTTCTCGGTGTATTCGTTTTCACGACGAAGCGCCTGAAAATAAACATGTTGAGGGCTGGTTGTCAACATACAGATTTCAAAGTTGGAATGTTTGATATAATTTTGATTCAAAATTCGGATTGAATAGTTTTTGTTTGTTAAAGGTAGGGTGAAGGGACTTGGCAAGTTGCTCTTAAATGAAAGAGCACATTTTTAATGTAATACCCTCGAGGGATTTTTCACCGAAAAGTCTAGTATTCGAGCAAAAAAGTTCAATGTCAAAAATGTGTAAACTTTCAACGTACAGGGATACGTGAAAAGTTTCCAATTTCTTTTTTCAAATGAAATTTTCACGAATGCTTGACTTTTCGATAAAAAATTCCTCGAGACTCTTTCATAAAAAATCTACTCTTTCATTTAAGAGCAACTTGCCAAGGCTCTTTACCCCACCTTCAAGTTCTTTCTCAGTTTCGAAGCTTCATAACTACAAAAACACGATTCGGAAGCCCTTATGCCTACTTCCGATCACAAATGGAAACCATAGATTGAAGTTCTGGTTCAGTTTTTTTTTGCCGAGAATCAACATAACAAAGCACAAAAGATTCCGGGAATAGTGCTATGTTTTTTCTCAAACAGCTGAGTAGTATATGAAGAAACGGCTCTCAATATGAGTGTCTCTGTCTGGTCTAGATTACAGCCTGTTGATCGAGAGCTTTGATTTTTTTCAATTAAGTAAAACATCATGGATGTTTTATTGAAAATTTATCAAAATCATGTTCGAGAATATACGTCTATTAGCCAAATTTATCTATAATGAATAGAAAAACCGAATCGTTTTTGAAGCTATGAATTTTGATCTCTCAAAAACAATCGCACATGATGTCATGTGGTTTTGAAACTCTAGAACATCATAATCTTCAGTTTTAATTGTTTTCAACCCTAGAAACGTTTTTAAAAATTAATTTTACAAGGTTTTTTTTGTTAGAAAACGTTACCTGAAGATTTGGATGCGATGGAACTGGTGTTTTCAATCCTTCATGAATGTGGTTGAAATTTCCCATGATCTTGTTCAATGATGGATGAGCTGAAAATGATATTTCAAAGTTTCTCAATATGTAAATTTTTGAATAATCACATAATGTTTTCTCATGCATCATTGGAGCGGAGTTAGCAAGAACATATTTATGAATACGTGGATCCATTAGAAATCACGAAAAAAATACTTTTGGTTCAATAAAAAGTAGACAATGACAGAATTTTCAATAAGTCAGATGGGCTAGTTGTGAGTCGAAGCCGATGATTGGGAAAAATAGTGTGACAAAACAAGGAGAGTGCGAGTGGAGAAAGAAAAAAACTACGAAAACAAGGAATGAGAATAACAACATGAACAAAGAACACAAAATTCGATAGAACTCAACTCTCTTGAAAAATATACCTACCTTCATCTTGGCTTGTAACCAAATGTGGAATATCGAGATGCGGATCACTCTTGCTCATTGTTCGAAGAGAAACACGCTGAAAAAGCGATCTAGTTATATAGTATATATTATATGTAAAATATATTTAAAAGAGGATTTGATACATATCAACTCATGGAATATGCAGAAAAACATTTTTTTGCTTGCAGCCCTGTTTCTATTGGTTACCCGAATATATTGATTTAAAACAATGCAATATTTTTGCTGGAAAGAAGAAAATATTGGAAACGAATAAAATTAATATGTGGGAAGATTTTTTGAATGGGTTATTTTTCGGGAATTGATGAAAAAAAAACACAGGTGCATGTTGTTGTTTTTTGTTTCAAAAATTGATCAGAACCTTGAGAATTTGACCAGCACCTTAATTTCTCAGTTTTTTTTGGAGGGTTGAAAACAAAAATGTTTTTTGGGTGAAAAATAATAATATAAACTAAATAGTAACGGATGAAAAGAGGACATATATGTTTTCTAAAAATGAAATCAGTTTTTCGGAAAAGAGCTGATCTCGGATTTAAAAATTCTTAGCGTATGAAAACATTTCCTGTTTTGACTCTTGATTATAGCTAAGTTGTTGCTAGTCATTTTTTTTTTTTTGAAATAACACAGTACAAACTTTCTCTGCGTCAAGCAAAAGTATTTTCTAACTTGTGTCAACAAATAACATTTCAAGTGGCTCTGAGGTGTTTGATAGTTGTTCTTTTAAAAATTAGCTGAAAGTGACAGTTTGTGTTTTTGAAAAGAGACGAAAAATTGAAAAATTCTAGGAAAATCTATACAAAATCAGAAATAGGAATAATTGTGAAATGATCATGAAATATTGTTCAAAGTCGTGTTATGAAAACAATAAGACAGATGTTACTAGATTTTGTTATTGAGACGAAAAAGAATACATTTTTGTAGTTTGCAAGACAGGAGAATCTGCAAAGTGTATAATTTATGAAACTATCTTCGACCTAGAGTGTTCACTACTTCCGGGAATACCTGACCAAAACTAACCGGTGGATGAAGAAGATTATCCTGATGCTCCTCGTTTTGATGATGATCGTGTTGATGGAAGAAGTCTCCGTGCAAGATCGAGTTCATTTTTCTTCAGAAATTAAAGTTGGATGTTTTTTGCTGAAAAAATGGCACAAATCAACAAAACAAAACTATCACTGTCAAGTTATTACGATAAGAAATGATAAGACCTGTTGAAAAAATTTATTTTATGCTCATATCTTAAAAATAAGTAAGATGATACGATTTTATATTGACTTGGGAAGAGAAGAAAGGAAAGAAAGAAAAAAACGAGAAGCTGTGTGTAAATATAATAGATGTTTGACTTTTTCACTGTTTCGGCAGTCATCTTCTCTCTTCATCAGCCTTTTTTTTGACAAATCGATAGATCAGAAAAACAAGTGACAGTTGGTTGGCTACAGATGGACTTTTACCTCAAGACCATTGAAACTATCTGACGTGAGAACTAAAGAAGTATCTAGAGGAAAACTGAAAAAATAGCAAGTCAAATATGCAAAAACCTTTCAGATGGAACGAATACAATATTTTTAATCGTATTTTTGTAATACGATTGTATTCCAATGAAAAACTAAAAAAAAAAGTGGAAACAACCACCATGTTTTTCAGAAAAAAAAACAACACAATAGTGATACTCTTACAATACTTGTTTTTCATTTTTAAAAATGAGAAATCAGAAAAATATCACAGTAACTTTTTGTATGTAAATATTACTGAATAGTGACAATGTTCAATTTATTTGACATCATTATATTTCTAATGGAAATATAAACAACTTTCTAAAGTACAGAAATATAATGATTTGAAAAATTGTTTATTATTTTTAATGGACACCAACACTAATAAATAGACATATGGAACACAGATCAATGTCGTAATCGTACCATATACTTTTTACCGGCAATGCTTGTTTCGATTATCAAATACAGAAAGAGAGAGAGAGAAAGAAAACCAGAATCACAACAACTGTGAATCAGTTGTAGTGTATAGCGATCATGTGACGTATACCCGGACAGATCTATGGTTCCATTTCCGATTGATAACATCCAAAAAAAAAAGTTTGCCGCCAGCAGGGGTCGAACCTGCGACCTTGGGCTTATTAGACCCACGCTCTAACCGACTGAGCTATGGCGGCACACATTATTGCATGACAAGAATGTTGAGAAAAGATATGGGAAAAGAGAGACTTTTTTCTTCTTTTTTTTTGTTGGCTGGTTGGAAGGGCATGTAGACATTTTTGCTGTTTCTATATCGGGAAGTAGGTACTATTGACATTATGATATCACTTGAAATGTCAAAAGAACTTGTAATCAGCTACAAAGTCTGATCAATGTCTGATGTTTTTTTTATACAAAAAAATAATCTAAAACATAGAACAATTCCTAGTTTTAATTCTCTTGGTCACATTGCTCAAAATAACATAATGTCATCAGTCACATTACCTTGACCTCGAGATAAAAATTTGAAAAAAAAACAAGGAGCATATAATAAATGTAGTTGATACAATAACCTTGATTATAACAAGACAGTCCTTTGACCAAGATTCATTGAACAATTCTTAATTGTTCGGCAAATTGAAGAAATTGGTATGATTTTACCGAAGTGTGATGTCAACTATTTTGCCAGTGTAAATATATGGGACTGACAAAATTTGACTATATTGAGATAAGTAAAAAGAAGAAAATGAAACTAGAACATATTATGTTTCTTATGATTCTCTTCAAGTCTAAGTGTGCACTATTGCTTGTCGGGCTTTGAACTGAGCTCACACTAGACATTAGGTTGCTCTCAAAGTTTTTACTTCTATTTTTATTAATTGTGTAAAGTTGTGCGTTCTTTGTTTGTTCTTCGAATAAAAGCAAAATGCATTGGTAACAACTGTTTTTTGAGATACACTTCCAGTGAAACCAGTCACAGTAAAACGGAAATTAATCATTTTTCTGGGAGATACTATCAGTCTTACTTGGCGAGCGTTGATTACAAAGACGGAAGAAAACTGATTGTTTCGCCCAATCCCAAACAACATTTGATCTTTTTTGTTCAATGACATTCATCGATTCGTTCATGTGGATGTTTACTCGTCTGGTTGTAACAAAAAAACAGCAATTAATCAAACTGAAAATGTGTTGTGATGAAAAGGGATTCCCTAAAAAATGTATGAAAAAATTGTTGATAGTGGTGTGTCTTGTTTTCAGATCAAGGGACTGACATTTCAATGAAACAAAGTGGAAATATTTTTAAGATCATATCTAGACTGCTGACATCATTATCTAGACTGCTGATAGAAAGCTCATCATATCTAGACTGCTGATAGAAAGCTAGACTCAGAGAAAAATTTCGAATAGGAAATTTTTCACTTCAAAAAAGCAAACACTTATTTCCAAAGGTTTCTCTATTTTTTGCAGTTAGATAGTTCTTTCGAGTAGTTTTTAAAAAAATGACTTCATAAAGGGCAAAGTTCAAACATTTGGATTATGCAAAGTGTTAGTGTGAGAAACCCTTTTCAAATCCACCTCATTTTGTTTTTCGACTCATTGCTAACAAACAATTTGACGAGAGCCACCTTGGAACATTAATGAATAAGTTATACATTTCATCGGTTATTATAAAAGAAGAACATGGGTTAGACTCCTCCTTTTCTTTCCAAAATTGGTGGTCATGGTGGCACATTAGACCACGCCCATTTTTGCTCATTTCCCCTTTTCTCTTTTTTTAGAAGTAGAAGAAAAAGAAGAATTAAACAATTTTATTTTTCTTTGACTTTCAGCTGTTTGTACTTTTTAATTTAAAAGATTAAAAACAGAGATTGGTTAGTAGTAGTAGTATCAAGTGCGAAAAATAATTGAGTATGAAAAAGAATGTAATAAGAAAAGAAATTGCCTATTTATTTCTTTCTTAATCTCGCACAACCCGACCACACATATAACATATATAACCTATTGTAGCTGTCGGGAAGGAGAAGGAGATTAAACCTTTTCACTCGTTTTACTCTATTTCTTAATTTTTCGATTTGTGCTCAATCGAGCAGCTAAGGATTACTAATTTTTGGTGCGCCAATTCTACGAATTCTAATTTTCTTGTTTTTTTCTCAATGAATTTTCTGGGAAGGTATGATAGATTTTTTTATGGTGAAAAATCCCTCAAGACGATTTCTGAGTCTAAGGTGTTGTCTAATTTACTCCTAACGTGTTTTCGTCTTCTTTTTGTGTATTCTGTTTTTTTCTGGGAAACAAAATCCGATAAACATCTTGAAAAAAGCACAAAAAGTGGTTCAAAGAATCTATTCTTAACGAAATCCTTGAAACTGCACAACTATGGAACTTCACGAAAACAGATTCTGATATTTTTCAAGGTTGTACCTTGTCTTAAATGTGATGCAGTCGAAATTTCAGAATCTCAAATTAGAACAATGTATTAAATTAATTTGTACTTTTTTTTTAAACTCTTGACTTCTCAGTTTATCTATTTCTTAGATGATGTTATTAAACTCTTAATTATTCTGTTTTGATTCAAATAATTGACCAAATGTTACGAATATCATATGAATTCCATTAAAAAATGAAACAGATCGAAAAACAACAAAATAACCTCGTTCCACACCATTTACACCTTTTCTTAACTCGAATCATATATTACTCAAAGATTAAACCTATTTTTATTAGTTTATCCATATATCCGTTCATCTAGCCAATTATCGCCACCCTCTTCTCTTTTTTTCTTCATTCATTCATTCCTCTTTCCTTCCTTGCTCCAAAATACAATTATAACAATCTTCTCTTCGCTTTCTTACTCGAATAAGACATCTGCGCATTACGTGTCATCATACTCTATAATCATTGCATAATTCACCGCTCTCAATTGTTTTTTTTTCTCTTCATTATTTTATGTTTTTTCTCGAAATAAGTCTCGAAATTCGTTTGTAATTGATATGTGTCTTTTGGGGCTTCTTCTTCCCTCAGTCCTACTCTTCCGTTCGTTTGTAATCCGATCCATCGTTTGCTTTTTGAACACCACTCGCTTCTAAATTTTAACTTTTCAAAAAGAAACTTTCAGGTTTTTTGATGTCCTTATAATGCTTCTTTCTCTACTATTGTTAGTAGTTCCTATATTAACTGCACCTATTGCAAATCTGCTCACACCAAAGAACCCAACTGCGAATTCTCAAGCTTATATTGAAACATCGAATTTGACTAGCCAGTTTACTATACATGCTGCAAATACATCAAGTTGTCGATTTCGGACAGCTGTAATTCCATGTGAATGTTTCTTATATGTCTCCAATGATTATCGGTTAGAAGAGAATGACAAAGTGATCTCAAAGTTTGCTGTCAGTCCCCCGGATATCAAAATCTTTACTCCAAGCACTCATGAGATGTTGAATGAACTTTCGGTGCACATTGAGCCAAAACTTTGCCGAGCTGATCAATCAACAATAGTTCTAGAATATCGATCATTCCAGGTAACTTGAACCATTCAAAATGTTCTTCATAAAAAAAAACCGCCCAAATTTTAGGTTTTTCCTGGTGAAGAAGAATCTAGTTGGAAAATAGTTGGAGCAGTTTCAAAAACCCTGAAGGACATAAAAACGAGTCTAATGTTTGGTTGTAAACATTTTGCTGACCCTGGCTATTATCGCGTGTCAATTCGTCTTTCACTAGTCAATTATACGGTTCAGGTTTGTATGATTTATTAGGCGTTAAAATACACATAAAATATACACCATGTTATTTTCTTTTCCTTTCTTCATCCATTCATTTATATCAAGATATGCATGTAGTTCTATAGAATTTCAAATGAGATTCTCTTTTGTTATAAGATTAATAATTAATCTTCGTTTGGTATATGTAGAGTGAGAAAAAACTAACAAAAATATACATTTCCGGAGTTAACCTTTTTCTCATTTCCTTCTAACATCATCTTGTGTTTTTTTTTGTTGATGAGATGGCTCTTTTTTTGAGGACATGAGAAGATTCCAATATATATTGGCATTTAGTCAAGCACAAAAAAAAGATGAGCAGCAGTCGAGGGCATTTTCATCACCTTTAATGGAGGGCGCCGGCGCCCGGCGCTTCACAGCACAAAAAAAACTTAAATTAAAATTCTTCTAGAGCAGAAACCAAGGGGTTGGAAGTTTTTTTTTTTCTGTTCAAGACCAACTCTTCTCTCCTCTTCTACTCACACAAAAACTAATAAATTCACCTAATTTCCGTTGTGAAACGCACACACAAAAAACCTCGAACCATGGTTCCCATAAAAAGAAACGGCCACTAATAAATATGAGAAATTTTATGGGATTGTTAGAAAATATGATTTATTTTTTTCAGGCTGATCGATGGATTATTGTAAATCGAACAAATCAAAATACACTAAAGATGAGAGAGGATAGTATTTTCCCACATTGTAGTTCAGATTATGGAATTTCTTGGAATCTTGCACAATGCTCTATGGATCATTTACATTATCGTTTACGGATTTTAGCAGTACCCGAAGATGCTAAAAACCATGAAGAAGGAGCTCAATATATAGGTAATCAAAAAATAACTTGTCTATACTGAGAATGTATTAAGAATTCCCTGAAGAGTTGTAACATGGAGGTCGTTCTCATAGATATCTATTGTTTAATAAGGGTTCGTAAAAAGTCATTTCCTGACGAAATGTGCCAGATTTAACAGATGAGCTAAAATGGGAAATGGAGAAATAGGGAGGGATAATGAGAGGGTTTAATGAATTATGACGATGGGAATTGGAACATTAAATTTCTTGAATCACTTGTTGCATTTTAAATTTTAGTTGGATGGGGACATGAAACGAATAAGATACTTATCTTGGTAAGATCGGAAAATTACTAGATTTTCTCACCTCCGAAATGTACCATTTAATTAGAGAAACTTGAATTCAATCTTTGAAAAGTTGTTACACAATTTTTTTCCAGAAGAAATCGGGATCACACCAAATCAAAACTCCATGAAGATCAGTTGTTCACAATTTGACATTATCAATGAAAAATATTGTTTCGAATTGGTATCTGTAAACAAGAATACATCAATTTCGCATACATGGCAGAGTATTTGTGTCAGTACGGAACCAGGTGCGTTTATCCTTGAATTTCCCTTTTTTTCGCGCACTGCTTACTTACTTGTTAGCATATGTCATATATACATATCTGAATAAACAAACAAACAAAACATGTCTCTTTTCTCAATACTAATTTGCATATTTTTGGTTTTGGTTATGACATATGGCTAGGTTAGGTTGAAGGCAGGTGACATTGAGCCAAACGATACTCTTCACAAACTTCCGGAAAAAGAGAGAGAAAGGGGAATTATTATAATAGTATTTTAGGAAGAGGGTAGTGGAAAATTGAATCGGTCGGCACCCAAGACTCTTCAGATCGTCTCATAATGGTAATTGTATTAGTTGCGTTGAAGGGTGAAATTTATTATTGACGTCAAAATTGTTTTGCTTTTCGCAAGATTTCATAAAGCATATGAGGGGAATCTATGAAATACAGAAACATTAACGAGGACAACCAAATTGTTTAGGAATCGAAACTGTATAATTTGAAAACTACGCTTCTTTCCTTCTAAAAATTCAAAAATCACAAAAAAAACCCAATTTTTTTTTGAATGTGTCAATAATCCACTCAAATACCCATTACATTGTCACAACAACCATATGTTTACTGGTACACAAACAGATACAGTATGAATATTCAAGTACATGTTTCTCTTTTTTTTATTCTTCTGCTGCTCATCTGCCTAATTATCGACAGCCGTTCATTTTACCTGTGCTCTTCTATTCATAAAAACAAGGCAAAGCAGATGGGGAGAAGAACCTTTTCTCTCAAAGAAGAAGGGGAAGGGAATCACGGGAGTCCCGCAGAGGGTCAAGCATCGTAACTAAATTATTCTTATGATACTTGTCTCATCCTCTTTTTGTTGAAAACACGATTTTTTTGATGAGTTCAACGTTCATCGGAAAAGAAAAAAACATTCCAATTATTATTATTATTATTGTTCCATTAGTTGAACATAATTACTTCATTTCAATTATCCCATTCATCTGATGTACAATATGGTCCAACAATTATGTGCTTCTTCTTTTATTAAACCATCGAAAATCACAAAACGGCATGATGAAAACAACAATAACAATGCACTACAAAACAACATATGAGCATGCTTTTAACTCAAATAAATGAATTAATTATAGAAAAGCATTTTCGACAAAAAGTCCTATTAACAATTCATATGTACATATGAAATCTAAAACTAAAACTAAAGCCAAAACTATGGCAATTTTTAAATAATTATTGTGTCAAATTCCGATTCAAAGAGTGCTAATTTTTCTTACTTCATTCAACACAGCACAACACAACTTTTCTTTCTCAAGTGGAGTGTTTTGCATAAAAGACAATTGGAGTCATTATTATAGTAGTCGTAGAAAGAGTAATATTTTTTCAGTTGATCGAAAGATTGGGGGATGGTCAGCTTGGTCAGAATGGAGTGCTTGTTCAGAAACTTGTGGATTAGGGAGACAACGGAGAGTAAGGTATTGTAATGAGCCAGTGCCGAAGAGATCAAAGTATTGCGATGGGCCTTTGATTGAAACACAAGAATGTGCATTGTCGAAATGTCCGGAAGCTATGATGACACATAGTTTGGCAACAAATTGTACTTGTGGTTGTCATTTAGCACCTGAACCTAGATCTTTTTTCGCATCATCCAGGTAAAAAAATAGCTTAACAAGATAACAAAAAAAAAATCTGTTTTTTTTCAGCCATAGTCGAGTATGTGAGGGGAATCAAACATGGACATTACAAAAAGTCGATGGCTCCAAAATATCCGATTTCACTATCAAAAAACAAGGAGATGCTAAAGGAAAACTATTCTTTTTCTTGAGAGCACCATATCAGGTTTGTTTTCTAGTTTCTCTTATTTTTATTTTGAATCAAGTTTCAGGAATTGGTTTGGTCTTCTGATTCTCATCAGGATTATCAATTCTCTCTTCCTATGTCGGCTTCAATTCACATTGTTTTGTGGAACAAAGAAAATGAAACCTATCAATTCTCTCAAATAGAAGATGGATTCACCGTGTCGTATTCTATTCGAGGTATCCTTTTTTATAAAAAATTTAGGAAAAAAAAACAAGATCTCAAACCAAATTCAATTCTCAAACTAATCCATCATAATATAATATCTGACATTTTTAGTCGGTTGGTTAGTTAGTTATGAATATAGTCATGTCAAAAATAGACATGCTCAAAAATGTGTGTGTATGTGTGTGTGCTAGTAGGACCAATTGACATGTATGAAATTGGAAGACGAGAAAAAAGAATGCATGTGAGCACAAGTGTGTGTGGTTTCTAATTAAAATGCAACAACAAAATTCATCTTTTTTTGAGGAGGAGAACTGCAAAGTTCCGAGTGTAGGGGTCATTTTCAATTGGTTTTTCCAGATTCGGACGGGTCACCAACTGTTGCCAAAATCGAGTCATGCCAACCATTTTGTCCGGAAACTATGGCTATTGCTTTTATGGGTTAGTTTAGAGAAAATAAAAATTGGGGGATAATAGGGGTTTGAAAGTGATTTGTAGGATAATGGAAGGGTTGGGTATTCAGGTTCACATAAATTATACATTAATATCATAATTCGAGCCAGTTTCTCAAAATATCCATTACAATAATCTAGTGAAAAGTAAAAGAAACATCAAAATCAACAATTGATCAATTTTCCAGCTATCATCTTTATTTGCATTATTTTTGTCCCTCCAATTGTTTGTGCCGCTGTAACTGCATCAATGAGAAGAAATTCAACACCTGAAGTACCATTGATGGATAACAAATATGATTCGGAAATGATTCGCAGTGGAAATACTGAAACCACTCACATCAGCTCTCGAAACTATGTAGCTAAAAGAAGTATTGGTATACAATTGAGTGTACAAAGCACTCCGCGAACTGCGCGAGCTTGTCATTCTCAAGAATCTCCAGTTCCACCGCGCGGACATTCTTCTCTTAGTGAATGTGAAGAATTAGAATATGATTATTATGATGGTACAACATTTCCGGGAAGTTTATTGGCTCCAGTACAAGATGTTATGTATTCACAAATTGATATTGATCAGGTTTGTGCATTTTTATCATTTTTGAAGAACCATAAAAGCTGTTTTTTTCGCACCTATGAACATGTTCAAGCCAAATATTGTGCATAGCAAAATCGTACTAGTTGGCAATAAAACAACTATAAAAAGTATAGTATTCTTTGTATTATAGCATTTTTTTTTACAGATAATCGGTCAATCTGAATTGTTCATCAACAGTGCTGAAAAAGCTGACGTTCACACACAAATCTAATTTTGTATTTTTTATGTCTATTTTTTTTCCTATCCCGAGTGCCTTCCTATATATCCATATATGTTCAATCTATCATTTTTAGAACAGTTCAAATGCTATCATTGTTATTGCGGGCTCTTCATTTTCTTTTCTTTGATTATTTCTATCTGATCGAAAGATTCAGGTCTTTTATAAACAATTTATTATAAGTTATAAATGTGCAAAGTTGAGTTCATCGAGACGGAGAGCAAATAAATGGGAGGTCTTTTTGCAGTGAAAAAAATGTTTGATTTCAAAAATCATTTTATTTTTTACTGGTTTTCTAGAAAATATTTGCTTGGAAGTGACATGAACTAGGAATGATATAATGTTTAATAAAAATGAAGTTAGGTATCACACAAATAAAAATCACAAAAATACCCAACAGAAGAACAAAAACATCATGTTTTCAAATTAGTCATTTTTTTTTCCAAAAAAAAAACCTCGATATATTTTTGGGTGAATCATATTCTAATCGAATACCACGAGTTTTTGTTGATTATATTTATTTTCATATTCCAAAGTTCACCGAGTGCCAGTGCCATCTTAATGTGTTATCAATTCATTTTTTGCTGTTTCCTGTAATAATGCTATTCACGTGCCAGTGTTTCAGAATTGTTACCCATATAAGGAACATTTTGATATTTGTTCAATTCAATAAAATAATATTTGTTCCCGTTCGTTTCATTTTCTGATACTTTGACCGGTCACCACTCTTTTTCTGGAAATAAAAAAAATTGTTAACGAGGTGTGAATCATGTAGGTTAGGTTTGATAACATTTTATTGTCGATTAAATTTATTTATTTATTCGATGTCCAAGACATCATGGAAAATAAACATTTTTCAGCTGACAAAAGTTATCGTTCCATTTATATTCAATACCATTTTCTCACCCTATTTCTTTTCTTCCAATTTTATTCATGTATTGTTATAGTTTTCAGAAAATGTTTACCAAAACTGCGCTCATCTTCACCATCCTCTATTCATTATCTTCGAAAATCAGCTCAGTTCCAATTGTAACCGGAAATAAAATAGATCAGAAAAGTGAGTCAAGAAAATTATTTTTTCCGCATACGTATATATTCTTCTAGCTTGGACGGATGATAGATTTTGCGTATTGAAAATGGGATCAACATGTCCAAGCGGATTCCAAGAGGATGAGATCAAATTGTCTGTGCAGACAGATGTTAATCCGAAGGTAAGATTTCTCGTCACATTTCGGAAATGGAAAAACATGAAATGAAACGGGGCTGAAGATTAGCCAAAAAATTCAAAATGTTATGTGTGTTCTTTATTCTTGAATTTTTTATGGAGAACGAAAATTCTAGTTTTTAAAAAATGAACAAATCCAAAGAGTTGATACAAGCTATGTACATAGTAATCATGTTTGAAATCGCAATCTTACCAGATTTTACACTTGCTTTTAAAATTATGGAATTTATCAAATCAGTATATCACGATGTTACTGTGTCACAGTGCTTCTTACCAAATATGGTCGTGAACAGTATAATCGCTTTTCACGACAACAAAAAAACAGTGTTTTGCTGACCTTAAGATGCCGTGTACGGAATTATAATCCACTTTGTTTGAACATACACCGATATGTTAATCCAATCATGTGAGCTGATAACCACTTGGAATTCTAAACATTAAAACAATGGAGAACAATTGTTGATATCATTTTTTATAGGACACTAACCTCAATGGCGAAAAATTGATCGAGATGGGAAAAGCAGGTGAAACTTCATTGACCAGAGATACATACGATGCTCTTTATACACTCACTCTTGTAACTTGTTGTAAGTAGTAATTTGTGATTTAAAGAAAATATATAATTTATCGCATTTTATGTGTATTTCAGATATTCGGGTTTTTTTGGTTTTATTGTATTTTCAAAATTATAAAAATAAATTTATTAATATCTTGTTGGATTATTTACACGTTTAGAAAATGATTCAGAGTGGTGTCAAAATACCAGATGAGCACAATTATTACATATTTCACAGAAGCAACTTATACATAGTTACTTATCCCTTGACGTATTTCAAACTTTCGTATATCTGTGAAATATCGATAGCAACCACAAACCGCTCGAAGTGCCCAAATCTGAATTCCAAGTTGACAACAAAGTCCAACCAAAGCTGTCAGTGCTTGTCGTGCTGAAATAGAGCGTGACTGTGAGGTTTTATGACTAGGCGACTCACTGTATTGTGACTGTGTCAAAGAAATATCAACAAAATATTTCAGAATGTATACTGTATTACATGCAACTGAAATCAGAATAATGACGATGAGAACTGCTATTGAGAAAACCAAGCAAATCTGAAAATACAGTGTCAATATTCTGTTAGCAGGTTATTGATAGGAATAATTTTTTTCCAATATCCCAACCTCACCTGTAACGTAATGAAAGCAAACAACAATTGCGCCTTTTGTTGTAAAATTCCGACAAACATATACAAAAGTGCTATAATCACAATGATCATTGGAATAGCGTAAAGTTTCAGATTAGGCTTTCGTTGCTGAAAAAATTAAACTGGCTTCATTTCAGAATATTTTTAAGAAAAAAACTCACTTCCTGGGAGACTAAAACACAGTACATCAAAGACATGCAAACACCGAGAAGAGCGAAAAAGCCAATAGAACATGTTGCGATCTGAAACAATCTGTTGAAGTTGTTTTGCATCATAAGTACTTGTCATAAAACCTTATGGAGAACATTTGAGATAATCCTATTTTTGTGTACTGGAGTGATTCATCGAGGTGTACACATGACTGATAATCAAAAATCGAAATCTACTAGATGAGAACATCGGGAACAGGCTAAAATGTTGGGAAAAGTTCATTCGAATGAGAATAAAGTGATTTTAAAAAATATCCGTTAAATAACGAGTCGTAAACTACAATAGTGATCATCTTAAACTACAAACATTTAGTTTGCAAGATCAGTATCCAAATTTTCATGAAATCAACTTTTCAGGTCGTTTTTTAAGCACAAGGTGTCTAAATTATGCTACAACTCAGGTTGAAAATTTTCGTTGTTTAATTTTATATTATTGAATCATTCTGGAGTTTTATTTATTCACGCGAGATAAAATTATAATTTGTTCCTACTCATAGAAATCTAGAATTCAAATAGTTACCTATCCGGTAATCAGAAAAAAAAAAACAATTTGTCAACACTTTCACCCCTAATAGTATTTTGATACTTACCTTTACATGCATGCATCCAAAACATGTTTGATAGGACACGTGATTATGATTAAATATTCGAATACTTTGAGTACTTCTCTGACTTCGAATTGAGCGTAATGATTTTTGACTTTTCACTGATCTTAAACTTTTTATTGAGTTGGCATGGGATAGCATTTTTGGGCTTTTTGGCGTGTCCATTTTATCTGAACAAAAAATTTCGAACTCAGAAAAAAGATCAAGGCTCAGGATAAAGAAAAACAGAAAACAAATGAGTTAGTCCGATGTCTTGAATAATTCATGAATCATAATTATCTTTCTACATACTGTTCAATTTTCAAGCAGGCAAGGAGCACTTGCAAAATCTTTGTGTGCACATGCATTTTGTCAGAGCAAAAAAATGAAATGAAAATCAATCTGAAAGCTAGTTGACAGCGGATTACAAGATTAGGCAAACATGAATATATATGTAAGTAGGCAGAAATATATGATTTTTTCTTACAAATGTTTTTTGACGATGATGGGAGTATTAACAATTAGCTTAATCTTTGACGTAAAGTGATAAAAGTGTAACTTTTGTTTGAAAATTTCTAAAGGTTATCGGATACGTATAATAAAAATCACTCAAGCTAGATAAATTCTTTTGGACGCCAAAGTTATTTATGATTTAAATAAAAAATTCCTTTATTACGAGATGATACCTCGATCCTGTGAAAAAAACTTTTTTTCACATTTTATAGGCTAAAAGTCGACTCAGCCATAAATGTGAAAACTAGTCATCCTGTTGAATATTCAAAAATATTCCTCACATGATGAAGAAATCAGTACATGCAAAATTCTGAGAACGAAAAACAACAAAAAAATATGAAAAGACTATCCATGTTTACATCAAATTTTTTTCAAGATTAAAAGGGATAATGACGAAAGATTAAAAAGAAATGAGATTTGGTATTTTATGGCTCTAAAAAGCTGTATTATGTGTTTGGCATTAGAATGGATATATGCACTCAAAACAGAGTCGTTAAATGAAATGGAACACAAAAAAACTTTCAATTAGGAAAATATATGGAGATATAATTGTTATACATCATGGGAGCCTTTTTTTGTTATTTATTGTCTATTGAGAGAAAATGAATATTCCAGTTATATTAAGTCGCATAATTAGCAAAAGAAAAAAACAAAATTAATATATCTATTAATTTTTCATCAGCATTCACAAAGTGGTGTTTTTTCCAAGCTTTGAAGTCGGGGTTCAAATGAATCAAAAAAACTCAGCCAGTAAGTTTTTTTATGATCTGTGATGCCCGATGTAATGAACTCTAAACATTTTCAAAATGCAATTTAGATTTCCTCTTGGACTTGTAGTTGATAAACTGGGATTTTTGATGTTGATATACTATTTCATTGACATTTTGTGATTTAGTAATATACTTTTGTGAAATTCAAAAAATACATTTCATTGTGTCTATTATAATGAAAATAAATGACTGTTTCACAATGTATTATTGTTCAAAATCTGTATAAAATGGACACAAAATGCATTCAATTTCCATGGTAAAATGGATAATCTAAAGGTTTTAATAATTTTATTATCAGTTATATCAATAAATTCAGAAGTTCTTGAGGGTTCTAATATTATATTATCTTCGACTTTTAGTTATTGTAGTTCACATTCCGAAATGCACTCATATAATGGGTCCATTCAAATAAAAGTTTGTCAAATACCCGTGATAAGATATTACATGATAAAAAATATATTTTACAGGAAGTCAAGGCATATAATTTCCATGGAAAATGTCGTCAAATCAACAAAATTTATTCACTAGTCAGCAAAAACTTTATTTGCACTACAAATATATGTGGAAGTTCCTTCAGTGAAAACATTTCCTGTAATGATTATGATGGTGCAAAGTGCAAAAATATGTGATTTGTCTTCAATTTGTTTTTGTTATTTTTCTGTTTTAATGAATAAAAACATTATTTCATTTTCTGAGTTCATTCATACATTCACGTCACGTTTGTACTTCATATCTACACACTTCAGGGATAAGTGCGAATAGGTTAAACAACAAAAAACAAACGTATTTAAGCACTTTGTTGTTCATAACATTCATTCATACATCATGAAAATAATATTGATTGTTCTATTTGTTTTGATCCCAATTCTTATTGCTTCTCCAATTTTTCAAGAGTATAACTGTAATATAGTGGAATCGTCTTCTGTGTATAATGGTGTCACGTTTACAACGGTAATCCAAGTTTTAATTCTGATGAATAACACAATTTCTTTTACAGACAATAAAAACATATACCATGAATGGCAATTGTTATCAGTACGTCAAAAAATCTTCAAACAGTGAAGATAATTTGTCAAATTTCAAAGTGATTTGTTCGAAAGAAACATGTGGTTCACAAAGTTTCACTAATATTTCATGTAATGAATTTGATAATATAAATTGCTGATTAAAAAAATAAACAGTATTCATTCATGTTTGTAAATGTATATTATATTCTCATTGCAGCGCGCACCAAATCCAGTCTACTCCACTTTAATGGGATGATTCACGAGGAAAAAATAAGGAAAATTTTCCTTTTTTACCAAAAAAGATCAATTCTCCAAAAAAAAGAGGAAAAAATTTCAAAAACAATGAGAATTTGACTAGGTCTCACCACGATTTTGGAAATTTTATAGAAAAAAAGCAAATTTTTATGGAAAAATTGCTTATTTTTCTCTTTCGTGAATCGCTTTTTTTCCAGAAAAAAAGGAAAACTTTTCCTATTTTTTTCTCGTGAATCATCCCATAACACAAAAAATGGTGAACTGTCACATGGGAATCAAGACAGTCTTTTCTCCGATCGGGCTCAATTTTTTTCTAAAGCACTATTTGCCGATATGGTGTCTTCAAATGTTGATTGAAAGTACCTCATTTTTCACCGACTATAATTTTATTTTTTTAATATCATATACGAGACACAATATTGAAAAAATTATTTCATGCCGAAAAAAATTTTTGTATTGGTGTCCATCTTGCAAAAAAAAATGAGAAGTTCATTATACCAGACCAACATGAGAACAACACATTTTTATAACAAAAAACTTAATTTACTTTCCTTATAAAAAATTAAAATATAAATAAAAAAATCCCGATAAAAAAAATTGATTGAATTGTATTTTAATATCTCATATATCCCCAACGACGTGGAGCTCTACGACTCATTGGATGTTGTTGTTCGCGCCGTAAATGATCATCGAGAAGTTGCTGTCTGGTTCTTTCTTGATCATGCTTGTATAATTTCCAATCGATAGTAAATTCTGTTCCCCAAGGAGCGGACACATGAGAATAGTATTGACCCATTGCATCTACTAGTGCTGATTTGCTCTCGTGATGTTGAGTATGACACATAATTCTTGGAATTTGGCATTGTTCAAGTAGTTCAATGTTTTCGAAGTTGAATGTATTGCCGTTCATTATCAAAATGCGAAGTTTACTGAAGCCTTCGTATACCTAAACATTTTCATTATTTTTTGCCGAATTTTCAACAACTCTCACCATTTTCTGAGATGCCATAGACAACTGGTTGTCACGAATTCTCAATTCCAAATTTAGCAATGAGTCGGAACATCTATTTTTCAAAGCAGTAATCGCATTGTCGCTTGTAATACTATCCAGTTTCACAACACGTACACGTTTTGGAATATTTTCGATGATCATTATCCAATCATCCTCGTTTTCGGTGAATCTTCTCATTCTGCAAAAAAAGAGATCACATCAGAAAAATTGCAACATTTTACAATGTGTCATAATAAAAAGATACTCACCTCAGCTCTATCATAATAAGGTTCTTGCATTTTTTCAGAACTTCAATAAATTTTCTGATCTCTGCTTCCGAAAAGTATCCATCAATCGTAAGTTTTTCCAACATTGGCAGATGTGGCAGTTCCGAAATAGTCTTCAGAACGTTATCTTCATCGTTCTCTCTGAATAGCTTGATAAGTTTGAGATGAGTCAGCTGAAAAAAAAGATCAGTTGATTGAATACAAAATGAATAATTCGACATACGTCTACGCAATGCTTGATTGGTGTTAATTTTCCGCTTTCCAAATTGATACTTTTTTGAAACATTCGGTACCACGGAATAAGACGAAAATTTTCCATGACGAAATCTTTTATTGGCGTATCCACATGTCTCACCCTGTAAATATGTTCTCTATACTTTTCGATTGTAAAATCTGACCATTACCATTGTTTATTATCCAAATGAACTATGATATTTTTGACAGAAGTTGAGAGAGTTGTCAAAACGGCTAATCCGCAAGAGCGGATCATCAATCCGGTCAAATGCAATTTTTTGAGCTTCGAACCAAGAAGTTTCTGAATATATAAAGTCAAAATCATTAATTTTTAATATATTCAATCACCAATATATCCTTGCCATATATATCTCCAAGATCCAAAGCTACCAATGTTGAAAGTTGATGGAGAGTTGGAGAATCTGATAAAATGATCAATTTGAAAGAATCCTGAAAAATGTTTGCTCACTTGACAGATGTTCGACTTTTTCGAAATCAACGCGTCTGAGCTCGAGATGTTTCAATCCAATAAATTGATCAAGAAATGGAGTAAAATCTTCTTTTACTCCAAGCTAGAAAGAAAAATATGTGCAAACTGTGGTGTGCATATAAACCTACCAAATTATCGAACTTGGATGTATTACGTATATCACTCTCAATTCCTTTGATGACCAATTTTTGGATTGAATCGATTTCATCTTTTGGTATTATTTTCATAATATTCGCTGAAAAATCGTTTTTTTTATATTAAAAAAGTGTGTCAAGTTTTCTTACCCAGACATCTTTGGTCAATTACACTTTCTTCCAGTTCGAAATATCGTACGGACTCCTCGTAACTCACTTTCAAAAGGTGCTTGTGGTTCGACTAAAAAGTTAATTTTTGCCATAAAAATGACAAAATCAACAGACAAACTCACCGGAACTCTCACAATACTCAAAACTTTCAATCCACCCTCATAATTATCAAAATGGTTTTTGAAAAAGCGGCATGTTCGTTGCATTCGTTGTATATCTTCAGAACCAGTTATTTGTGACGAAATGTGCCCGAGAAGCAGGTCATTGTAGAAGACCTTTTCATAACAACTTGATTCTTCTTCGACTTCATCCACATTCATCTGCAAAATTTGAAAGTAATGTCATTTTGAGAAGTGTCAACGTTATTGTTAAAACTCACAAGTTCAGCAGGCATGGGTTGCTCTTCGGCGATATTATTGGGTTTTGGTGAATTTCCAAGCATTCTGAAAAAAATAACATTTTGGTTTATACAACTTTTCTAGAAAGTCTATGAACAAAGTTGAGAATTTCAATGTTAGCGGGGTGTGAGAACTATGATTTTACTGAAGGAAATAATTGTGAAAACTAGAAGAAACAACGCTTTTTTCATAAAAATATAGGAAGAGAAATTTTCTGAAACACAAAAAAGAAACTTTCTGAAACAAAAATGGCGTCCCTGCAAAAGGTGGAGTGCAAACAGCTTGAATTTAGCATATTATCATATAAAAAATGGAGAAATAGAGAAATAGAGAGAGAATAAAAGCAAAAATGAGAAAGAGTCTTGGTTACTATGGATGCTTCTTACGAGATTTATCAGAATATAGAGAGTATAATTTGCATTTGCTGAAGAAAAATATCAACATTTCCGTTCGCGGAAAAAATGAGAGAAAAAATGGATAGAAAATAAAAAAAGGGGGAGCGAACACTGAGAGACTGTGGGAAGAGAAGAGAAGAGACGCAGACAGCTACATGATGGGTCTCGTAGCGAATTTTTCGCTGGAGCGAGCTTGCAGCAGTCAATTGTTGAGATTTCACGAAAAAAGTTTTCTTTTCATAAAAAAAATGTATAAAAATATAGGAAGAGAAATTTTCTAAAACACAAAAAAGAATTTTTCTGAAACACAAATGGCGTCCCTGCAAAAGGTGGAGTGCAAACATCTACATGTTGGGTCTCGTAGCGAAGTTTGCGCTGGAGCGAGCTTGAAGCAGTCAATTGTTGAGATTTCACGAAAAAGTTTTCTTTTCATGAAAAAAAAATGTATAAAAATATAGGACGAGAAATTTTCTAAAACACAAAAAAGAAACTTTCTGAAACACAAATTTGAAACCCAGTGATAAGGAGTACAAGTTTTATGGAATTAGGAATCAGGAGTTTGGACTATTGAGCTTAGAATGTAGGAGACGAGTTCTAGATAGAGTGTTTTTGTTCAAACTGACTAATAATAAAATAGACATGAACGCAAGTAAACTATTCACTTTGGCTACAAACACTGTTACACGCAATAAATCAAAATATCACTACAGAATTCCAAAATCAAGTATAAGGAAGAATTTCTTCGTTCACCGTGCTTGTTCGGTTCAAACCAAAACTATTTGATACTTCAGACCAAATTTACACATACACTACTATCGCTGATCTTTCCTGGGTTCTTAAAACTTAGGTCCTGTAACTTTTATTGTATTTTTATGTATTTTTTTTTTTTTTTGTATTCCACACGTTGTCCCCAACGTATTTAAATAAATAAATAAATAAAAGATGGCGTCCCTGCGAAAGGTAGAGTGCAGACAGCTACATGTTGGGTCTCGTAGCGAAGTTTGCGCTGGAGCGAGCTTGCAGCAGTCAATTGTTGAGATTTCACGAAAAAGTTTTCTTTTCATGAAAAAAAAATGTATAAAAATACAGGAAGAGAAATTTTCTAAAACACAAATGGCGTCTCTGCAAAAGGTGGAGTGCAAACATCTTGAATTTAGCATATTATCATATAAAAAATGGAGAAATAGAGAAATAGAGAGAGAATAAAAGCAAAAATGAGAAAGAGTCTTGGTTACTATGGATGTTTCTAACAAGATTTATCAGAATATAGAGGGTATAATTTGTATTTGCTGGAAAAAATATCAACATTTCCGTTCGCGGAAAAAATGAGAGAAAAAATGGATAGAAAATGAAAAAAGGGAGAGCGAACACTGAGAGACTGTGGGAAGAGAAGAGAAGAGACGCAGACAGCTACATGTTGGGTCTCGTAGCGAATTTCTCGCTGGAGCGAGCTTGCAGCAGTTAATTGTTGAGATTTCATCAAAAAATGAAAAAAAAAAGACAAAGAGAAAGATACAAGTTCATTTCACTATTTTTCGGAAGTTTTCTTTTAATCGTTTTACACTAGGACTGAATTATTGTGAGCCGCATAGATATATATAAAACAACTTTTCGCAAAGATTCTGAAAAAAGGTTTTTCTTTCAAAATTTTTATTCAAAAAAAAAACCAACAAAGAATTCATCAAATTTCATAAAAAGAGCAATACACAGTATTTTTCATACACCATCACATTTGGAAAATGTCCAACGCTCTCCTTCATGACGTAGAAAAAAAACAACTGTCGGAATTCGGCAATTGTTGAGAACTTTCCAATGGTCCTTATTGAGGTTGCCACGCAAACACAAAAAATGAAGTTTGTTGAAAGATTCGGCTATCTAAAAGAAGTATTATTTTGAGTGTTTGAATTTTTTTGATAATTCTCACCATTTTGTTAGATTCTGAGGACAATTGTTCGTCACGCATTCGCAATATCAACTTTGTGAGAGAGTTCGACAATCGGTTTGCCACTGCAGATAATGCATTTTCGCTTGTAACGCTGTCAAGCTTCAAAATACGTATACGTTTCGGAAGATTTTCGAATAGCATTATCCAATCATCCATGTTTTCGGTGAATTTTCTTATTCTGCAAAAAATAAGGTTCACATCAGAAGAAAAAAATCCGAGACTGTTGAAAAACTTTTATAATTTTAGATGATAAAAAATGCTGACCTTATCTCCAACATAACAACCTTCTTGCATTTTTTCAAAACTTTAATTAGTTTTCTAATCTCTGCTTTCGAGAAGTATCCATCAATCGTAAGTTTTTCCAATCGTGGCAAAAATGGCAATTGCGAAATCGTCTTCAAAATGTTTTCTTCATCGTTCTCTCTGAATAGCTTGATGAGTTTGAGATAAATCAGCTGAAAATATTGATCGATTGATTTCATACAAAATGAATAATGTGACATACCTCTACGCAATGCTTGATTGGTGTGAATTTTCCACTTTTCAGATTGATAGTTTTCTCAAACATTTGGTGCCATGGAACCATGAAAAACTTCTTGAAGACAGCCAGTCTTTTTTGTTTCTTTTGAATTCGTTCCAGCCTAGAAACAAAACAATGAAAACTACATATCGATTATGTAAACTGACCATGTTTTATCATCCAAGTACATTGTAACATTTTTGATCAATTTCGGAATTTTTTTCAAGGTTGGTAATGAACATGTGCTGAACATTGATTGGGACATACGCAATATTTTCAGATTCGGGCCAATGAGATCCAAAATATCTTTGTCATGTAAATGTCCAAGATCCAAAGCTACCAAGGTTGAAATTCTTTGAATGACCTGACAACCTGTTAAAATGATAATTTCCGAAGAATCACAAAAAATATTCACTCACTTGGCAAAAAATGTATGTATCTGAAATTAACGCGTCTGAGCTCGAGATGTTTTAATCCAACGAACATATCAACAAACGGACGAAAGTATTCATCCATTCCAATCTAGAAAAAAATGTGTATTTTCATGTGTTTTCATTCATGAACCTACCATATTCAGAAGTCTGCATGTGCCATGTGTTTCGCTTTCGATACCTTTGATAACCAATTTTTGGATTGTCTTGATCTCGCCTTTTGGTATGACCTTCAGAATGTTTACTGAAATTTTGTTTTCTTATGAAAAAAATTAGCCAACAAAACTACTCACATAGATCGTATCTATCAAGCTCATAATCTGCTACTTTCAAATATCGTACCCTTTCTCCATACGTCACCTTCAAAAGATGTTGGTTTTTCATCTGTAAATTTGAATTGATGATATTCTTGTTTAACAGGGAAATCTTTTGTCCATTAACATTTTTACACTTTCTTTTTCAATATTTTGCTCAAAAAAAATCATCTCACCGGAATTTTCACAATACTAAACGTTTTCAAGTCACCCTCATGATGATCATAATAGTTTTTGAAGCAGCGGCTTGCTCGTTGCATTCTTTGTCTATCCCCAGTATCAGGTATTAGTGATGAGATGTGCCTCATAAGCAAATCATTGTAGAAAACTTGATCGAAAACACTTGGCTGCAAAAATTGAATGTTATACCATTTTTGGAGGGGAAGAATGATGAACGTTGTTTCATTCTTGTTCAAAATCAGTTTTTGAAAATATTCAGATGTGATTAGTTCTAAAATGTAAAATGCAATTTGTTGCCATTCTACCATTTAAAATTAGTTAGGATTTGCACAAAACAGTTGGTTCCAGAAATAGTTGCTCAGCTCAATAATGAAAAAGGATTCACTTTAAAGTTTTACTCCATGCGGAGTTTTCAATGTTTAGAAATTTAAATTCAAAAAAAGCTTACAGGTTCTGGATCAGCTTGTTCTTCGTCGATTTCATCGGGTGCAAGTGGATTCTCGCCATAAACGATCTGCAAAACTTGAAGTTCCGCTCCAGGAATGGCTTGTTTTTCGTCGATTCCATGGAGTGCAGTTGGATTTTCTTTATCAACGATCTGCAAAACTTGAACTTAGCATCGTTTTTGAAGGGGAAGAATTGAATGTTTCTGTTTAAAAGTTGCGAATGTAAATTGCAGGCTTTTTTGAATGCTCATGATGAGATTCTCACAAGAGAAGTGGTATTCGAAAAACTTGATATCTCCAACGAACAAAACTTGATTCTTTTTTCCTAATAGTTAATTTATTATGTTAAGAAGTTCTATAAAACTCACAGGTTCAGGGCTAGCTTGTTCTTTGTGAATTTTATCGGATGCAAGTGGATTTTTTTCTTCAACTGTCTGCAAAATTTGAAGTGTTGCTCCAGGAATAGCTTGTTCTTCGTCGATTCCATTGAGTGCAGGTGCTTTTTCTTTATCAACGATCTGTAAAACTTGAGGTTCGTATCATTTTTTGCAGGGGAAGAAATGTTAAATGTTTTTGTGGAAAAGTTGCGAAAAATGGCTAATTTATGGAAGTGTTTTTTCAAATGATCGTGATAGGATTCTCACGGGAGAAATGGTGTTCGAAAAACTTGATCATCTACAGGTAACAAAAATCAGGGATGATTGTTTTTATGTTAAGAAGTTCTATAAAACTCACAGGTTCATGATGAGCTAGATCTTTTTCGATTTCATTTGGAGCAGGCGAAGTTTCTTCATCAACTATCTGCAAAGCTTGAAGTTTCGCTCCAGAAATGATTTGTTCTTCGTTGATTTTGTCGGGTGCAGATGAATTTGCTCCATCAACGATCTGCAAAATTTGAAGTTAGCACCATTTTTTTTGAGGGGAAAAGTGTTGAATGGTTTTGTGGGAAAGTTGTGAACATAAAATGAGGTTTATTGGAGATTATTTCTAAATGATTGTGATAGGATTATCACAGGAGAAGTGGTATTTGAATAACTTGATTATCTCCAGCGAACAAAATGTGATTCTCTTTTTTTAGGGATAATTTTTTTATGTTAAAGATATCTATAAAACTCACAGGTTCAGGATGAACTAGTTCTTTATCGATTTCATTTGGAGCAAGCGAAGTTTCTTTATCAACTATCTGCAAAGCTCGAAGGTCCGCTCCAGAAATGAGTTGTTCTTCGTTGAATTTGTCGGGTGCAAATTGATTTCCTTCATTGACTATCTGTAAAACGTGAAGTCAGTACCAACATCTTCAGAAGTTCTAAAAAACTCACCCCTTCATGAATAGCTTGTTTTTCGTCGGTTTTATCGGGTGGAGGTGAATTTCCAAGCATTCTGAAATAAAAATTTTTTCAATAAAACATCAAACGTATTTTTCATTAAAAAAAGACGAAAAATCATCGAAAAATAAAGGTCAATGATTCTTCCTCTTATGTTTTTCCTCTAATGTACTTCGTTCCGATTATGATTCTTCCCAGTTATGATTCTTCCTCTAAATTTCTCCTAATGTTTTTCGTTTGGATATCAATTTTCATAAGATTTTTTTGGATGTCAGTTGACGCTCAAATTTTAAATTTTCAGTTTTTCGAATTTTGATACTGACTTTTACTGTCATAACCTACATTAGAGCCATGTAAAGTTATCAATCGAAATTCATACAAATATGCCAACAATCCATGAAAACTGAGCCTAAGCTTGAAAAATAGCAAGGTTTTTAACTCAAAATTAATCTGAAAAAATCCTGAAAATGAAACGCTCTTTCAGTACACTATACAAATCTAAGAATTTACCAAAAGTTTCCCATTTTTCACCTAGGCTTTTTTCAGCGAAGTGAGAAAATATTAATCTGATTCTTTTTTCTAACTTGACTTCTTTCAGCAGATACTTTCTTACCACTGGCTTCATAAGAATTAAATGTCACAAATTTACTTTAAAACTTAGAGTCTCAACTGAAATCCGAAAAAAAAAATCTTATGAAAATTGATATCCAAACGAAAAACATTAAGTGAAATCTAGAGGAAGAATCATAACTGGGAAGAATCATAATCGGAACGAAGTACATTAGAGGAAAAACATAAGAGGAAGAATCATTGACCAAAAATAAACGCAGAATTCCAGTTTATGCAACATTTCTGGAAAAATTTTAGGACAAAATAATAATTTCCAAACACACAACGTGCGTCCCCGCGAAGGAAGGTCAGAGTGCAGACAGCTTAGGAATAGCATATTAGTATAAACACGTTGAGGAATGGAAGGCTTCGAAGAACAAAAAGGAGAAGTAAGAGAGCAGCTTGATTGAATAGGATGTGTTGAATAATATCGATTAAGAGAGAAGAGAGCGCGTGATTTGCATTTATAAACAATTTATATGTGGGAACATTGAAAAATAATCGATGTCTAATAATTCTTCTTGTTCTCACGTGTTATATCACAGTATACAGTATAGATCAGTGGGAATATTTATCATTTTTTGGAGTAGCGGCAAACAGATTTTCGAACTATGTGTCTAATCTTCACAAAATGGATCTATATGAGAATTGAAATGACTGCCAATCATTTTTGTTCATTTGACAAGCTAGAATCCACGTCAAAACTAAATCTAACAATAAGTGTTGTAAATTCCGTACGTGACACTTTTCATGACAAAACTATTGACATACACTGATGAATTTTTGAAGATTATCTTTCTAATTTCACGAAATATGTAGAAGATAGTAAAATTGAATGAAAAACCCCTGTGAAACGCAGCAAGTTTCATGTTGCTTGTGATCCTGCAAGTTTGTGACAAAATGATAAAATCACAATAGGAACATTGGATACCAAAAAAATATCAAAGTTTATTCAAAATATGTTATCACGTAAATACATAGTTACAATACACTTGAAATAATTTGAAAAAAAAACCGTTACATATTTCGAAGTAACAGTTGAAAAGCAGAACATCTCAAAAAATATAACCATGAGTTTAAGACGAATAGATGTTTCTTATTTTTTCCATTAAATTCTTTGTATCGTGCTTTGGAATAGAGTAATGTGTTCTTGGAATCCGACATTTTCTGAGTGGATATTCATGTCATCCGGACTGATGTCTTTGATTTTCAAATAGCGAAGTTTGCCGAAGTCTCCGTAAATCTGAATATTTTCAGTGGTTGATATGATTTCTCGTATATTTCTCACTATTTTTTGTGATGTCATGGATAGTGTAGTTCCTCGGACTCTGATTTCCAAGTTTTTGAGTGAACCATAGAACTTGTTTCTTACAGCAGATATTGCATTGTCACTCAATAAATTGTCGAGTTTCAAAGAGCGTAAATTTTTCGGAAGGTTTTTGATGAGCATTATCCAGTCCTCTTCATTTTCGGTGAATTTTCTTTTTCTGAAACACGGAATTGAAAAACTATCTAATGAAAACATGACTAACCTTAATGCTAAACAAACAAGCTTCTTACAATTTTTCAGCACTGCAATCAATGCTTGTATTTCTCTCTTCGAGTAGTAGCCATCAAATGTTAACTTTTCCAATATCTCAAAAATGGTTACCAAATATTTATTTTTTTTTTGATTTAAACCGGAACTGTACTTTTTATGTAGTATAACGACACATTGTTTTTTCACAAATCACAACAAATTTTTTCAAAAATGTTTCCAGAAAATGCCTTCACTCGAGAAAAAGTGTTCCTTTTGAAGCAGTCAACTTCTGGTTTGATTCGATTACATTTATCACTTAGTTGTTTTCAAAATCATTTTCGTCGCCTGGTAGCATGAACACTACAAAATAATTCAGCACTTTGATTAGAGAATGATAATAAAAACAAAAAAAAATCAGCTTGTTGATAAAACTGTCTGCTCCTTTCTTTTGTTCATTTTCTTTTACCGAGCGCCAGAAATGTTGGTTCGTCTATTTTGTATTTTTTACCTTATTGATCTTTCTGTCTCGAATTCTATCAGAACTGCAAAAAGTATCATTCAACCAATGAAGAAATCGCAAGACATCGCAAAATATTTTCATGACGATTTGATTGTGGACTTCTGCCGTCAGACATTCACAAAGGATGAGTTCATCGCATACAATACCATGAAAATTCGACCATTCATTTTGACTCGTTTCTGGATCAATCAAGCCTTCGAAGATGATGATGGTATCACTTTTTATGGATACTACGAGTGCTCACGGTCCAAGAGAGTTGACATCTTCTGGAATTGGTTTTTCGAAATGAAAGCGTCCCAAAACGAGGATGGAGATTGGATCATATACAGCATGATCCAACGTCACTGTGATGAGATATAAATATTATCCAAATTCAAATCGTAATCAAAACTTAAATCAAAATCCTAGTTTCAATATTCATATTTTTCTACTGCTCGATCAGTCTAAACATGTAAATTTTTGGAAAGTTCTTTATTTTGTTTAACGTATATAATTTTTGAATAAATTGTTTATTTTTTAGTGTAGTTCCTCGGCATTTTATCAAAACAAAAACCATTTTGTTTTGATATATGTTTTTTCAATGTGCAAACAAAGATATGAAAATGAGTTAAGGTCATCTGACATACTCAATTTATCGAAATGAAGTATATTCTCAAAAAAACCCCCGATTTGTTATACTTTCTCCAAACTTTGTTTCCCAATTGTATACAAAACAAATTATTCATTATAATTTACAGTCGCTGAAAAGATGAAAAGTCGTACATTCTCATCAGTTCAAGAGAATCGTGTTATCTTAAAATATTCCAGCATACCAAAATCCTACGACTATGTATGTAGTGCACTTTGTCATATTTTGCAAGTTCAGCATTGCACTCTTTGTATTCTGTTTATCTCAAAATTGATAAAAAATAATAATATAGCGAACAGAAATGTGTTTGAGTGGCATGTTTTTCGAGAGCGAACATAATTACGAACATAAATAATCGAGTGTCTCTGATAGATTAGAATTTTGATAATGAAATGTTATCGAATAGATTTCAAACAAACATATACACGAATAAAAATCCCACAGAAACTAAATATATGATATTATACTTTGCAGGAACAATTTTGCTCGATTAACAAAAATTTCATGTAAGAAAAACAAGCATAAAAACGAAACCACGACAAAATTAAAGCTGTTCACTGAGTATTATTAAGAAAAAAAAAACTTTATTTACTTTCAATCTTCATAGTCACTTTCGACGTCACTGCTCGCATTACTTTCACAATCGGATGCTTGGAGAAGATTGTGAACATCAATCGCGGAGCTATTTTGAAATCTTCTGCACGACAAGTGCAAAGTTTCGCTGACAACTCGCTGGAGTATTTTTAGAAAATTTTTTTCAAGGTTATTGGTTGAGTCTTACCATATTTCCTGAAGCTGTCCGTTCATTAGACGGATTTGTTAACAAAATGACGTGAGCCTGATAAAGCGTGTTGAACCATCCAATCTGGAAATAGTAAAAGTTCAGATGAATGCGTTTTATGATTAAGAGTTACAACGAGTTCATTTTATTGATTTTAGGCAAAAATAGTTTCAGAAACATATAAGTTTTGCAAATTTAACAGATGAACTTTATTACAATGCTAACTCAAAATGTATCTCACCATTCGTCTGTAACATTGCATCGGAGTGTCTGTTTGCTGGCGGTAACGTGTAGCTTCTAAATTTATTTGACGGATTGATGACATAATACGCTGAAAAAAACGTTAAAAAAATAAATCATACACAAAAATGTAAAAAGTTTATCTCACCTCCTCCATGACTGAAATTATTT
Organism: Caenorhabditis sp. 38 MB-2015; assembly: GCA_900536415.3. Classification (NCBI taxonomy): domain Eukaryota; kingdom Metazoa; phylum Nematoda; class Chromadorea; order Rhabditida; family Rhabditidae; genus Caenorhabditis; species Caenorhabditis quiockensis. Next base: position 141,532 of record LR551941.1, read on the forward strand.
TCAGATTGAAGAAAAAACTGTTTGTGTTCAAAAATACATTGAGAATAAGAATTATGTTACCTGGGATTATGTATATATTAAATATTAGAAAAGGGAGCACGACTCAGAATGAGCAGGTGCAGTTGTAGATTATACGTTATATGAATGCAAACCTACGTTGTTAACCTCGCAAAGGCTTAGCACATTCGAGGTTGAATGTGAAAAACAATTTTTGGGGAGAGAAAACAATCGTATCTTGCAATGCTTTTGAATTGGGATATTACTTTGAACAGTTTATCGTCTTCGAGAATTACTGAAATTCTATAACTCGTTGGTCAATACTTCTTTATTAAAGAGCTACAAAAAAACTTGATAATATTTGAACCACCTAATAGTTTTTTAGATAGAAAATTATTTTTGAAAAGTGAATTAAGTTTTTTTTTTGAAAAATAGATAGATTTCTTACGTGTCGGAGAAGTTTTTTCTTCAAATTTTTTTAAAAAGTCCATCCTGTTTGCTTTTTCGGCTTGTGAATATCTGCCGAATGGAGGTTTACTGTACACATGCGACATGATTTTTTTTTATTTCATTGTGATTTCATATAAACATTTTTGAAATCTTGATTTATTTTCACAAAAAGTAGAGAAATTATACAAAGAAAATTACAATACAAATAATACTGGATATAAGGAGAATGAAATCAAAGTAACCCTTCATGTTACCCAAAAGAGAAAGCTGGTTACCAATGGAGATGTGACCGCGACTCTTCACGGGAAAATTACTTGTACTGCATCATCGTCATCATCATCATCATCATCATCATCACGATAATTGAATGACGTGAGTGCAGAAAGGGGGAGATAATGTTCAAGTCTATTTCCTCGATTTATCTTTGACAATACCCAATCATTTGAGTGATCAAGATTCTCAGAATGTTCAACAAAAGCATAATGTTTCTTCATGGCTTTAGTGAATTCGTTTACTTTTTCACGACGTGAAGTGTGAAACTCTATACATGAAATGTTCGATTTTGCAAGGAGTGGGATAATCTCCATGCTCAAGTTGATATTATATACTCTCAAGTATACAAGTTTTTTGAATTCGTGGAAGATCTGAAAAATCCGATATATATTGACAAAAATTTAAGTAACTCTCACCATGTTTAAAGTCTTCATGTGAAGCGAACCTCGAGGTCTAAGTTCCAAATTCAATAAAGAGTCGGACAACGTTTCTTTCAACACAGCTATATATTGTTCAGCATTCAAACGATCCAACTTCACGCATCTTAAGTTTTTTGGGAGATTTTTTAAAAGAATGAACCAGTCTCTTAGGTTCTCGGTGTATAATCTTTGTCTGAAACGAATTATTTATGTCTGAGACTTCAAAAATGGGTTAACCTCAGTTCCATCGCAATAAGCTTTTTACATTTCTTCAGAACAAAGATCAGTTTCGCAATCTCCTTCCTTGTGAAGTATCCATCAAATGTTAGCTTTTCCAATTGTGGCAAGTACGGCAATTCAGCAATTGTTCTCAGAATTATGTCCTCATCAACCTCTCTGTACAACTTAATGAGTTGGATATGTTTCAACTGAAAAAAATGAGTTGAGTTGAGTGAAAAAATGTTTTGTAACTCACATCTTTGCAATACCTGATTGGTACGAACTGATCACCTTTGAAACTGATCTTTTTTTCGTACATCAAATGCCATGGAATGATTTGATACTTGGCATATATTTCTCGCCAGACATAATCGAGCACATCCTTCTCCCTATAAATATATAATCTTATTCATTTTTCAGATGACTGAAACTGACCAGTGTTTATCATCTATATAAATTATTACATTTTCAATGTTCGATACTATTGTTGAGAATGACGAATAATCGTCTCTCATCATGCTTTCAGTTAAACGGAATGTTTTCACGTTTGTGCCAACAAGTTTCTGGAATCAAAAACTGTAAAAAAAAGTTTTGGTGAGAATTGGATCACCCATAGTTCGCGAGGGTTAATTTTACAGTCCAAAACAGTTAGTGTTGTAATTCTACGAATGAATTGGGCGTCTGGAAAAAACTAAACTAAATGAATATTTCAAACCAGTAAACTCACTTTTCGCTGTTCCAATATGCCGATCCTCAAAATTAAGACTACTAAGTTCGAGATATTTCAAATCCACAAATCTATCAAGGAATGGACCCAAGTCTTCATTAACTTCAAGCTGTTTAAAAATATTTACACTTGATAAGTTGAATTATGCACCTACCATGTTTGGAATTCTAGAACTGTCTTTCAAACCACTTTGGATTCCATTTATAATCACCCGCTTGATTGACTTTATATCATCTTCCGGTATATATTTCAAGATTTTGTCTTGAACAAAAATCTTTGGAAAAAAATGATTCTAGAAATTCTCACCAAAGTCTGCACGGTTGAGTTTATGAAGTGGTAGTTTCAGAATTCGCACCTTGTTGTTGTACTTCACTTCGAGAAGATCTTTATCTGTCTGAAAAATAAGAACATCATTTTCAGATATGTGATATTATTTTTTTCCTAATGAACTTTCAAGTTTTAAAAGAATTATTTAAAATCGGTGAAAAAGTCTAATGGTTGAATTAAAAATAATTAACTTACCGAGATTCTTAAAATACTCAACGTTTTTATCGGAGTTCGGGAACCATCGGCAAAAATTCTGAATCGACGGCTTGCTCGTTGCATTCGGACTATGTCCTCAACATTAGTTACGTGTTTCAAGATTTTTTCGAAAACCAAATCGTTAAGATAGACTTTTTCACCAGGTGTTAGGGTTTGCTGCTCTTCGTCGATCTGAAAAATATGATTTTTTTGTTCAGAGTAAATTTGCTATAAGCTTTCCATAAAGTCGAAACTTTGGATAAGAAAAATAATCCCACCTGATTTGGAACATCTTCTTTTTCGTTGGGTTCGTTGTTCGCATCCATTCTGGAAAAATAATCTTAGAAAATAATCTGACCGGATTTAAAAATTAAAAGACTCGAGGGGTATTCTATTATTATTATTAAACTAGCCAAAAGTCCTCAAATACATGAAAAAGATGATAAAAAAGGAGCTATCGTGAATTATCAACAAAAAATACATTTTCTCTCATAAAAATTCTAAACAAGCAAAGTGTTCCCACAACGAAAAGAGTGCAGACGACAGAGAAGAGTAGAACACACAGAAAACATGAAAGAGATAGAGGTTTTTTGCCAGATGCAAATGTATAAGAAAAAACGCTCGGCTGCTATAGAAATTTTATGTTCTGCGTTGAAAATGACAGAAAAAGTCGTTAATATTAACGTGAGATGTATTCAAATCAAAAAGGTACCTGAGAGTTCGTTTCTAGGACAACGTGCTCGAAAAAGTTGTGAGAAAAAATGTCAGAAACAGAGTTAAGTATTATATCAAAACATAAAAATAATAAAAAGATCAAGAAAATAGTTAGGGATAACTCATAACAAAAAAATATATTGTCAAATTCAAAAAACATTCTGAAAAACTTGGAGTTGAATATTTGAACAAGATCTCAAATCATTTGAGTGTATGGAACGGTCACGAGCATTGAATTTGGTACCATAGAAACATTTGCTGTAACGTGGTATAAAGACGTTCAATTCGGAATCTGTGATATTTTTGGTATGTGGTTTTTTTCTACACCAGTTATAAAATACAAATTAGTTTGCGAAAATCATACCAAATATTAAAGACGTGTTGTATTCCTTTCAATTACTCATCAATTCTTTTCATCGAAAAAAAAAAAATATATATATATATATATATATAAGAACACTGTTTGAAATTGTGAAATCATATTTCTAAAATGCATCTCATTTTCTGTCTATATTTTTTCTTTCCGTTCCGTGTTATTCCATGTCTGGGATGTGGCAATATCCACACCAAAAAGTTTAATGACCCCAATGTGTCGATAAGTTTCCTTAAGTGTGAAATCAAGCAACAGATTTATACCGAAAATGGCCAGAGTTGGTTGGAAGTATGTACTTAATTTGGACACAAACAAATTGTTTTTTAGGCTACAAAACGTGCGACAACCAACAATAGTTGCGATGAATACAACAAGAACAGTTTCAACGACCCATTCGATTCTGGGAGACTTATTGTCACTTGCTCAACACAAACAGTTGGAAAGAAGAAAGAGTTTGTGATCCCATGTGATATATATGATAGTATTAAATATTGTTTATGATTTTTTTTGTTTTAGATAAATTTGTTCAAAACGTCTTATGAGACAAAAAATGACAATAAATTCAGAATTACATGTTTATAGAAGAAAATCAAAATAAAACAGTTCTCTTTATTTAATCTCTAAAAAATAAATTTACAAAAAATTAAACATTTAAAAAAAAACTTATTGTTTTGAAACAAACGTCGAGATGGAACATATATGATAATGGTAAGAAAATGTTAAATATTTCGCAATTTCTGTTGTTGATTTTTGTGAGAACTTTGATTCTTTTCCTGATCTTATTCTGATGCGCCTTCTCAACGCCATGAAGAATTCTGGATATTCTGAAAAATGAATGAAATCTCCAAAAACTATCGAATTTCCCTACCTTTACAACCAAACTGTCCACCACTATTTGTGATTGTGGTGCGAAATCGAGCAGATACTCGAGAATCTGAAAGACACATAAAAATTTCAATAATCATCCTGACTTCAAACTCACTAACTTTACGATTTTCGTCGTTCAATCTACGTATTTTTGATGATTTCCGATGACGAATGAAATCGAGAAAGTACTCGAAACTCTAAAAAATAATTAGAATTTTATAGGATCTCGATTTCAAACTAACCCTCTTCCACATAGCGACGTTCATCTTTCCAATCCCTCATTCCGCGCAATGAAAGGGGATGGGGAAATCGAGCCAGTAGTCAAAAGCCTGAAAAAATGAAACAAATGTTATATCTACCTGATTTCCAACTAACCCTCTCTCCATAACGGCGTTCTTCTCTCCAATTTCTTTATCCTGAGAAATGGGAGAGGTGGGTGGTGAAAATCGATAAAATACTCGAAAGCCTAAAAAATAATATAAATTTTATATAATCTCGATTTCAAACTAACCCTCTCTTACATAATGGCGTTCATCCCTCCATCATGCTTCAATTTGCGCAATGAAAGGGATGGGGAAAATAGAGATAATACTCGAAACCCTGGAAACTACGAAAAATGTAGTTTCAACAACAAATTGATATGCAAGTTGGGTCATTGCTAATCGCGTTTTGTTGTTTGTTTGGCCGTCTGTGCATCGCAGAGTGTGTGTTCTCTCTCGTTATTTTCTTTGTCCTGTTTTTTTTCGAGTGATCGCTTGAAAAGCATGACATTCTCAAATTGTTAATGGGAATTATAAAGTTCAAAATTTTTTTCTGAGCAAAAATTGAATGTTCATGAGAAAATAATGGATTGATGTATTTCAAAGCTGTTAGATTGAGAAAAAAAGTTGACCATATCCATCAATTCATGTCTAAAAATTTCCAGAATAACTTTTGAAAAATGTAGAAGTCGAAACACCATCATCAGTTTTTGTTATTGTTGTTGAGATGAAAAGATCACAACAAAAATGAAAATGTGAAAATAAATAAGAATGTTTTGTACTTCCTGTTATTAATCATCAAATTCTTTTCATGTGAAATGTATATAAAAACATTGTGGAACATCGGCAATATCACAGTTTGAACATGAACTCCTTGCTTTCGACTTGTCTTCTCATCTCATTCCTAGTCCTTCCATCTCTTCAAATCAACAGAAATGTTGCATCAAATGTTGACGACCACAAGTCAACATTTTCATCTTCAACAAGCTGTTCTACACAATTTGCAGTTTATACAGAAAATGGAGTAGAGTCTCATACAGTAGGTTACACGATTCAAAATAAAAATCAGTAGAATATTTTCAGGAATCAAAAAGGGTCCAAGTCGACGACAACTGTGATCAGTACAACAAATTGACTTCAAACTCCCCATCTAATTTGACGGTGTTTGTTACCACATGTTCACATCAAAAATGCGGAAGCAACGATACTGAAGAGATTCCTTGCGAGCAATACTACAACGTTAAATGTTGATAAATACGATATTCTCAATAAATATAGTTTTTCAAACTCTGAACTGAGTCTTTCGGTTTCAATTGTTCTGATTCTGGAGCAATCTTCCAACAAGAATGTTCTTTGTATATAGGTTTTTTGACCACCTTTAAACATTACCTGAAAAAAACAGGATTACTCAAGCCCAAATGTGAAACCGTTTTGCCAACACAAATGATGTTTATTAATTAAAACCTGAGTGAAATCAACAAATCATCAAACAGTGCATAAATTAAGATCAACCCCATAATCTGGTGAATAACTGATTTTTGAGTGTGTTAAAAAATATGTGATTTTCAACTACATTTAGCTCAAAAACAAGTTATCAACTCGATATCATCAAGTTGTAAGGTGGATCTATAATCACATATGAAACAGGAGTGTATAAAATCAATTGCTTAAAGGTGGGGTAAAGAGACTTGGTAAATTGCTCACAAAGCAATACCCTGAGCTAAAGCAATACCGATGAAAATCAACAAATCCTATTAGAAATTCATTCAACACTGAGAATATATACATCCTGAAATATGAATTCACAACATTTTCAGAATGCCGAATTCCAGTCGTTTGAAATTTAGGTTGAAAAATCTAATCATATCATCCATATTGAAAATGTACAGCCTCTAAAAACGAAGCTATTGATGATATGAGTGAGTGATTTTTATTCATAATTCAAACGACTAAAACTTGGCTCTCTGAAAATATCGATTTCATTTTTCGAGACACCTATATTTTCAGTGTTAGTTTCAATTTTCAACAGATCTTATCAATTTTCATTGGTATCGATTTGTAGCTCAAGGAGTTGCTTTAAATGAGAGAGCACGTTTTTTAAAAGTTTTTTTTTGTCTCCATTACTAGACCTTTCGGAAATATTTCCTCGATGGTTTTACTTTTAAACATGTTCTATTTCATTTGAGAGCAACTTGCCAACTCCACCTTTAACATTATTGAGGTATTTAGTGTTTGTTTTTCCTGAGAGTTTCATTCGTCGGAGTCCGAGTCGTCCGAGGCTTCACTTTCGCAGTCTGAAGAGCTCAAAACATCGTAAAGACTTCGTGCACAAGATCTCTGAAACTCATACCATGCTGTCTCATCCGCACTCTGGATCAGGTTCTGAAAATGAATAAAGTAATGCATTTTAAAAACAGTTTCGTTTCTAATTTTCCGAAAATGCTTAAAACTCACTATGGTGTGTTCGTCTGGTTTAAATGTGTCTAGTTCTTCGGCTCTGCACATTTGCTCGAAAACATCTCCAAGTTTTCGAAACCAAGATTTCTGTAAGTAAATCAAGAAATCCACCTCTATATGGTTGATAAACTCACAAATCGTGAGAAACATTGCATCGGAGTTTCCTTAGAGTCTTGTTGGTAAAATGTTATCTCTTCAAAAATTTTATGAACAGACATCATCCATGCCTTTAAATAATTGTAAAGGGTGAACCAAAAGGGTTGGGATATATTTACCTGTCTTTCTGTTTCAGGTACATATGGCTCGTTGATCTCATCCGAAAAATCGTCGCTCTCCGTGGAATCGTCGCTGTCCGAGAAATCAGAGCTTTCCGAGGAACTGTTGCTCTCCAAATCGGGCATTTTTTATGGAAAAAAGATTGAAGAGTAGTGCTAGAAGTATATATGGAAGTGGAAATACTTGATAAAGAACCACCGTTACTAATGGTAACGTGTTGAAGACTTCTCTCAAAGTGAGTCATGTATACGAAATAGAGAGGGTGAAAAGTGCGTAGCCTGTCATTAAAGGTGAGAGCGGTGAAAAACAAAAATTAATTAATTTTGAAGGAAAAATTTTCATCAAATTATCACATAGATTAAGAAAAAAAAGAAAGATAATTCATGATTCCGAATTCATAATGCATTACGTGATTTTACGGGGAAGTTTGAAAACAGAACTTGATATTTGTTTCTCATTTTTGATGATTTGCCACTTAAAAGTTGGGTTAGAACTACTATGGGTGGTCTCTGCAATCTTTGATTTGTTTTTTAATTTAGTATGAACTTGTTATGTTAAAACTTCGTAGATTTTTAAAGAAAGTCAAACTCGGTGAGGTTGAGACCAAGGTGATGATTCTAGTAGTTGTAAAGCTGATGAGTTATCGATTTTTAATAGGCAAATTTCATCTGACAATAATTTGTTGCAAATCTAAATTCATGTTAAACAAGAACATTGATTTTTTCTTGTTAAACTTCTCAATGAAAACTATCCTCTTTGTCTCAAATTTGTAGTCATTATTGGAAAAAGTACATATCCCTATATTTTATTAACAATATCTTCAAAACCTCCGGAAAGTATATATCGGTATATTTTCAACATTCGATTTCAGTAGTCACGCAACCATTTGAGCCTAATTAGGTGATAATGTTCCATTTGCGTGTTTTCTTTGTTTTTTCCAGGTTTTAAAAATGATGTCAGTGTAGGTGAAAACGCGACGCCGAAAAAGCCGATATTCCAGTTTTTCTTTATTTTTCTCAGAAAGGAGTTTAGTTAACTAGGAGTTTAGTTAACTCTAAAGAAACAATTATAAATATTCCAAATAAAAATCAACCTGATAAAATTTAGAGATTAAACTATGTTTTGGACCATAAAAAATCATTTCATATGCCTGTTTTTTTTTCTCAAAAAGAAAAATCTGTATATTCGAATTTCTAGCATTATAGAATTTATATAGACATTTTACATGTTTAAAATTTTAGAATATTTGTAGTTTCGAAATTGTGTGTCTGCAAATCTGTCTGAAAATGTCAAAATTTTCTTCATTTCGAAAGGTTGAGTAGTTTTTTGTTATATATTATCTTTAAAATCTATAGTTTTTACAAAAGTGTTTTATTTTCTCCACATAATTTTGCCACATAGATAAATGTAAAGAAAATGCAGATGTTCGTAATATTTCCTTATTATTGAACGGCGTTGAACTATGTATATCACAGATGTTGAACGAATAGTTCTCATTTTTGCCAGAAAAAACCGATTGCTTCTGTTTTCCTTCTTTCCCAGTTTTTACATTTAACATATTCTCTTTCCCCTTTTCGTGGTATCAAAACACTTTTTCTCCGTTTTCTTTTGAATCGGATGAATCATATTTGTTTTTGTTTCAACCAAAAAGATATTGTGCGATTTTTTAGAGATATTGTTATCGATTTCCTCCAACATGACGTTTCCAAGAATAACTGAGCCACTCCTACGCAAAAGAAGAGCACAGGTAATGTTATGAAAAATAATGAGATTGAAGTTAATATTTTAATTTTAGGAGGAGCTTCGGAGAAAATTAAAAGAAATCAAGCGCGGAAGAAAAAGATTGGCAGCCGGGAAGAGCAATGCGGAAACAGTCGATGGAGATACGGTTAGTTTTTATAGTGAGAATTTTTCGGCTCTTTTTCGTGGCTCTTTTTTTGAAAGTATATTGACTATTTTCGATAAAAAAATATCAAGAAAGTTCTTACTTAATTTTTTATAATTGCTCCAAGTTAAAGTGCGGATTAGTTACTGTGAAAATGGGAATTTGTTGACTCTAATTTCAAATTATGAAGAATTCATAAGCGTTTATATAGAAACAATATTGTAACAGCGGGGGATGATATTAAACTAAATAAAATTGAGTCTTATGATTGACGTTGATAAGAAAAGTACAAAAACAGAATCAAACTATCAAGTTTTAAATAAAACTGAGCAACTTTCTAATGTACCCTCGAGATATTAGCAGAGTTCTCGTCTAGCCAAAAATGAGAAGCAGATCGTCCAAATATGTCATTTTTTGATACCCCAAATTCTGTTTTGTTATAATTTGTATATCATTCCAGACAGACACCGAAGAAGACGAAAGTGACACTTCAAGTGTGTCAGTTACAAATGATTCAGAGGGCGAAAGCGGAGCTGAAGCAGATAATGATACGGACTCTGGAGAAGACACCGATTACAGTTCAGAGCAGAGTTCAAGTGCAGAGAACATCAGTGAGTCAAGCAGTCAGTTGGAATTCGAGAATGGAGAAGGCTCGCAAAGAGAGAGTGGTTTGTCCGACGACAGCGACAATCAAGATTCGGAGAATAATGTAAACAAATAATCAGCAATTTTGACATTCTCTTTCTCCCTCGGTTATGTATTTTTCTATGATTCAAAATCAATTTAGTCCATGTTTTCTGTCTCAAAAAACTCTACGTCCTACCTATTCCAGTAAAACTGTGTTAATTTGACAAGTTTATCTTTACAATCTCCCGTACGTTTTAATAAAATATCGAACCAAATTCGTTTCTTTTGTCTTCTTCGAAAGTGTGACTGAATTTATGAGGAAAGGATAAAGGAAATTAATCATATTGTTCTTTCGAAACAAAGGCAGTTTTCCGAAAAATGGAATTTGACACACACATATTTCTTTTGTAAAAAAAAAATTGACGTATCCTGAATTGAACAAAAATAGACGATCTGTTCTGTGAATTAACGTGTTTATTATGAAAAATGATACACAAAAGTTTTTCTCAAGGTTCTTCGAATGCGTACCACCGAGCTTGGGACTTTTCTTCACGAATGATTGCTCTCCAGAGATCTTTGCACCTGAAAAAAAACGTAAGAATTGTTTTTATGGTTTTGATTGGTCTTCTTACTTGCTCAAGGGAACTTGCATTCTTGCAATGGTTCGGGATGCGATGCCAAAGGTTCCAGTCTCAGTGATAAGCTGTAAATAAAAAAAAATATGGATAAACATTTAAACAAATGATGTCACCTCGACAGCTAAAAGAACATCACATAGAGTATGTTTTGGGATAGTAAAGGTAAGACATTCGTTGAATTGAACGGATCGTTGTATTTTTTTCGAGCTAGTTTTCTTTTTCTTCAATGTTTTTTCACCACCACTGAGCAATGTGACACGTAGCGCAATATCTGAAAACAATAATAATGAAGGGGGATTTTATTTATGTGTAACTGACTTCCATCTCTCTCATTTCTACATCGAATGTTTCGCACTTTGAAAATATTCATAGATAGTCGTTGAGCGTGTGATAGATAAGCTAATGAGAACAACACTTCACCAAACCCTTTCTGTAAAGTATATCATGATTTTATGTCCAGAAAATGTTTTTAAATTTCCTGGACAACCCTTGATATTGAAATTTACGTATGAGTATTTATTCTGTAGTTCTGTGTGCTCATTCTCGGGAAATATAAAAACATTATGAGGTGTAAGTTCAAAAGTTCAAAGATTAATTCGATCAACCAAAGTTGAATAAATGTTTAAAAAAAATTGACTTTTCAAGAAAACTTCGAAGAAGATCAGAAATTCGCCGCAAAAGCTCAGTTCTCACTCACACTTTCACCATCCTCATATGGTAACACTTCTGCCCAAAACACAGTTGGAGTATCATGCTCAAATTGCTCATTAATTCTTCCAAGTGTCAACCAGCAATACCCAACGCACTCATCAACACTGAACAATTTTCATTAAATTATTGCACTTTTGTTTTTTTTAATTACCTGAATTGATCATAATCATAAACCATTACTTCTAATCGACATGTGCTGACTTGTTGTGCAGTTACCTAGAATTATATATAGAATTTCATTAAAAAAAAAGTTGCTTACTGAAAAATAAAAGTCCTCATTAATTTGTGGTGAAGAAGTGGCCATATACGTTTTGGTTTGATGATCAACGTTCGGTTTTTTCGAGTCGGGAATCTATAAAAAATAGAGGAATTTGTGAGAGATTTCAGTGTTTAGTACCTCCAATGAAACTTTCATGAATGGGTTGGGTTGATCATCCTCTCGTCGAGTAGGAAGGTCGAGTCCTTGTTTGATACTAACAGTTAGCAGATTCAAGTTAACATCATGGCTAACGCTAAGTTGAAGAGAACCCGAATTTGTCATTGTGACTGAGCTGCATGCTGATTCATCACCCATTTGAACTGGGAACTGATACAAACCACGGTCAAACTGGGTGTGATGAAGGTTTGAGAACATGCTTCTTGGTCCTTTTTTCGCTTTTGGAATCATGAAAAGGTTTGATAAATCACCTTTTGGAATTGTAGACTCTCGAAACACGTCAAGTAGCGTGGGCTTGCTGAAAACATTATATTTTAAGGTACTATGCGTGCGAAAAAGCAATTTCAAAAAAAAAACTGACGTTTCGAACGGTGTAGTATCTTCAGTGTTAGTGCGATTGAATGACGTGCATCGGACGTGTAAAGGCGTTGATCCCATTTCGAGTACATTCTGCTCGTACCTATAATAACTTACATATAATTAAAAAAAGGATTCTTTTGGTTTTGAAGGATAAAAAGGTCTAATGAAACTCATAAAAGAATCTGAAGAAAGAACGAAGAGAATTTGAAATGAGGCAACGTCATTTTTATATCATGAAAAATGTGAATTAAACAACAAAAAAGTTGAACCCAGTTTAATTAGATTTTTTCGAAAATTTATACTTTTTAACTGAGCCTGGAAATTATTAATTGTAAACATAAAAAAAACGAAAATTTTTCAAGTTTGTGTATTCTGTTTTTCTCACAAATATATTAATTCCTATTCAAAATATTAACCCATATTTGAGTTTCCGAAAAAACTAAACAATGTTCCCTAGTTCCTAAAATGTCAAGAACAAAGTTTAACTAAAGTAATTTGTTTTTGTCAAGCTACTTTTTCCCGTTTTTCGAAAATTACCCTCAAAAAAAAAAAACAATTTTTTTGAAATGTTCCAATGGATAGAAAATCTCGTTGCTTTTTGTTCCACTTACCAGTTGAGTTGTTGTTGATTTCTCATGAGAAGAGTGGCCACTAATAGCACAACAATGATACATGTTGCACATAACACAATTAGGAAAGACTGAAAAAAATAATGAAATGACATTTTCTCTGAACTTTTTGGCTTAATGAGAAAAAATTTAGTATTGAAATAATATACATAGGAGTTTTTCTTACCTCTTGAGTTGCAAACACATTGTCGAAAACGTCATAAATGGTCATTACCCTGAAATAATTCTTAGTTAAAATTCAAATTATATACTGGCGATAAATAAAGTTAATTTAAAAAAACAAACGAGAAAGATGAGTTCAAAACAAGGTTATTTGTTAGTATACGAGTATAAAAATAAAATGAAAGTCTTAGTTAGTAATTTAGTAAAAAAAACGGGGAAAAAACGAGTAGAACGAGCATAAGAAATGGAGCAACTGGTGTGAATAATTGTAGAAAAAAGTAATGTGAGTTTGACTGCTCTTTTTATTATTATTATTTCAGTTGAATTTTGTCGTCGAATGACATTTTCCTATTCGATATGTAAACCCTTTTCGCTATAGTATATGTAATCCGGATTTTTTGGGGGCAAATTTATTAAAAATTCTATGAGAATTTTTATATACATATATATTTTTTTTGAGATATATATCTGTACACATGTACGAATATATATTGTCTTTCGAACATAACAGAAGAGCACAAAGTAATTTGAGAGTGAATACGGATATAGAAAAAAAACGAATGAAAAACGACTGAAAATCCTGAGAAAATATAGGATAAATCAAACATTGTATGTCGTTTTCGTGTACTTTTAAGTCTCTTGAACTTTTTTTCTGGATAATTAGAGTCTGAAAAACGAAATGAGAGTGTGCAGTTACTATATATGTCATGTTGTGAAAAACAACTTTTGGTTTCTACTTATGAATTCCAAACGGAAGCTATATGACTTTAAAACAGTTAATGGATCTATCACTTCACAAAGTAGTGTGTTTTTGGAAAAATGAGTCGGTGAAAATATAGTTTTCTAAATCAGAGTTCTAGAAGTTGTGAGGTGTTATTTTTTCTTGTTTTTTTTGGTTTCAGAATATTTTTATGATGTTTGGAAACAACTTCCGAAATATTTTTGTCATGGGTTCCTTTTCCTATTTTCAGAATTCAGAAACCAAAAAAAAAACTCGAAACCAAGTAATCCTTATAACAAATTTGCTTACTGGTCATTGAATTTCGCAAACTAGAGTTTCTCAGAGAATTATTTACACGCATCGAGATTTTTAAAAATTAGTACATTTTTGAAAAACAAATATGAATTTCAAATTTCTGAGGAAAGTATATATTAAAACTCCTAAAACTACTATTTTTCTTCTAAATAAAATCAATATCTTCCATGGGAATGTTTCGTGAGAAACTATAACAACATTTTCAGAAAAAAACACAAACTTGATTGCATATTCTCACGAAACATTTCTCTACCTCATTAGATAATGAACCTCAGCCTTCGCCTACTACAATACTAATCTGATGGAAAAAATAAATAAAAACAAAAAATACACAAACAACGAAGTAACAACAACAAATATATTTACAGCTGCAACCAAAACGGCTAAAATTTCGACCACAATTAGAGTCGAAACGAGAAAAAAAAGAAGAAGCAGGTGAGATTTCGAATCATAACAAAGATAATCCCTTTCTTTTGTTTTTGTATAGTTATGCTTGATTTTTTTTACAAAAGATACAACCCAAAAATAAGTTTACCTTAAGGGAAATACACTGAATTCCCATATCTGTTGTATTATTTGGTCGTTATGATGAGGAAATATATAGAAAAAATACGAAATTCGAGAATCTCTGAACCGACGACTACTAATACCGCTGAAAACATAGCATGGATATGTTGGGGCGTGTTTTTTTTTGAACCGAATAACAAGAGAAACATGATGTTTTTTTTATTAATATAAGTTTGGGTTCATTCAAATTAATTTTTTTTATATCTAACAGAAAATAAATTAGAAAAAATATTATGCCATTATTTTCTTTTTTCTTGGACTTTTCGGAAAGAAAAGACTGCACTTTTTTGAATTTCTAATTTTTTGAACTAAGAATTGTGAGATAATTGAATATATCAATGAGTAATGGAAAGGAACTTTGGAAACTTGTAAAATTCAAGATGAAATTCTGATCAAACATGCCTATTAATTTTTTTCATCGTCATGAAATGGCTCTATTTAAAGAAACTTTTTGTCATTTCTCAAGAAATTGTTCAGTCATGTAGAATGTTTGTCAAAAACTAATTTCAATGTTGCATGCAAAAAAATAAAAATGACGTGCTAGTAAATTAACGTACAGTATTGCGCACTTTTTCTCCCGATTATAGGGCAATTTGGATGTTTTTGCGAAAACTGCAGAATTCGATATTAGTTTACGCTTTTCAGAGCAGTGCTTTTGAATGAAAATAAAATGTGTTTATGTTAGTCAGAAAAATAAGAAGATTAAGATATAATGAGAAAAAAATGCGGTTAATTCAATAGATCTACAATAAGACATAATTGAATTTTGAAAAATATTAGGAAAACAGATACACTAAAAATATATATATATATATAGTTACTCATCAAATCACCAAAACATCATAAAAAGTGGTTTCGTTTGAAAGCTTCGGAGAAAAATGTGAATATCTGAGCTGAGTTAAGGTTGCGTGTACCGCCTTCGGCGTTACTAAATCAATAGAAATTGCGTGGGCATGCCTCCTTAGTGAGAATTGGAGTTATTTTAAGAGGTTTGTACATTTGCACGAGAAAATCAAAAATTCAGAACTATTTTTTTTTCGAATTATCAGTCATATTTCAGTACGAAAGTTCTAACTATATAAAACACCTGAATGATTATACCTATGTTAGCCAAAGTTCATAGGATGCCAGAGTGAAACTACGATTACGAATCGAACTGTTATCAGTTGACAGAGAGTGTTTGGACCTTTCAAAATGTCTCGGAATATTCCGTTTTGAAAGTATAGACTTAGTAAAACTGTAATCTTACTTTTTGTTTAAAAAAAAAGTTAGTTTTTATTTTTTGTATAATACAGCTCTGAAAACTTTTTGTTTGGCGTCGAATGAGTCTGATGTTACCTAGACTTGTAGTTTTGTTGTCACAACAAAAAATATACCTCTAATTAAAGGTTTTAGCCAGTCACTACTGACCACTAAATATTCTGAAACCAAAACAAAACCTTTGAAGAAATAACTAGGTCTATTTTCAAAAAAAAATAAGTCAGGTTATTAGAAAACAAAATGCTTCTGAAACATACAATTTAGTTGGTCGAAGATCTTTAACTTTTATGCAAAATATTCACCTGATCAACTTTTGCTTACATCATAATTGAAATTTCTAACTAACTTCAGCAAGAAGATATGTCCACCCAACTTGAAAACTTGAAAGAAAAAATGTTATTCAATTTTGATACTAGTTTGACCAGTGAATCGTATTAGACAAAACATAAATAAGAAAAACAAAATTTTCAAACGAACACACAGGGCTAAAATGAACTGCTATGGCTTTTTGCATATATATAGATTTGGTCGTCTTTTTTTTGAATGAATAAACTTTTATTGACAACTTGAAAAATATACGTCAAGTACATTGTGAGGTGCTAATTGTCAATAATAATAATCAAGTTTATGCTCTGATAATGATAAAAATTATGAATTTTCTCATAGAACTATCATTCACTGTAAAGCTTTACCAAAACAGAGACAGATTTCCAAGATTTTTATTTACACAATGTTCAAAAAACACATTCAATATATCCAGATTTGAAAAAAATAACAAGGCAACCGGAAAAATAGAAAAACCACTTGAAAAATTTCATTCTCATGGCAAAAAAAAAACATCAAATGAGAAGTTTCCGATTATATAATCCTTCAATAAAATTAAATAAGTTTTTGGTTTGTGTTCAAAATCCGGATGATCACTTCTAAGCTGAAAATGAGCAAAGGATTTGGAATGAACAAGCACAACGGCATCTTTTTAATCGAAAAAATAATGAATATCGTCGAAACAATGGGTCCTAATCTAAAACGCTGAGTCATCATCGAAGAAAGGTATTGTGTAAAAGAGGATATCAAAATATATAGGTGTGTATATATTTATATCAAAAATATCATGTTGGAAAGCAGAAAATATTCTACACAATGTGTATAAAATTGTTGATTTACGTCTAAGAAATCAAATTATCAAGAGCTACGTAACATTTAGTTTTTTTTTCAAAAATTATGGTGTTCATTATAGAGAGAACTTTGTAGTGAAGACAGCGTTTTTTGAATCTAGTTTACCGCTTTGCTCTGGCAATCGTGTCCATACATAAAATATTGAAAAAAATCTAATTCATCATTAGACTTTTACCTACGGAAAAAGGTGGTGTTTTATACGCTCACTTATCCATTTTTGAATTCTGCAAAGTTAAACTTACCTTATTTGAAAATATTTGAATTGAATGAAGTGATATGTTCGCAATTTGTGATGGACAGGTGATTTCTAAATCTCATTAAAACATGCATTTTTGTGGAAGTAAGAAAAAACATAGAACTGAGAATATATTAGCTGAACTATGTTCTAATGGAACAAATATATGATATATCGTTATTGATATAGTGAAAAAAACTTCTAAAAAAATTCCCCAAATCACATGAAAGGCTATCATATCTATAAAAAACTCCGCCGAAATTGATTGATTAGGGCATAAAAGAAGTTGCACTAAAAATATTTATTCATTCTAGTAACTATTTTTGTCTTTTTCTACACAAATTACATACCTGAAGTTCTGACACCATGTTTAAATGGACAATCAGAGAAATTCAATAATGTTTTTTTTTCAATCATGAAATTTGATCAGAACATGACTTTTACTTTCTGAAAAATTATTTAATAATGAAATACGTAGTTTTTGTTGTGCTAACATTGAATGGTACTATATTTAACAATCCAATATCTCCCATAAAAACAATCAAAAACATGTTATGAAGGAAATCAAAAGTGCGAGTTCTCGTGAAAAACAGAAATAGATTATTATTTTTTTTTATTTTACTAGCTACCATTATATTGCCCGAGCAATGATTTCATATAACGCGAAAAAAAGCATAAACCATTATTTGCTATTCTGAGAATGGCCAAAAAAATTAGAATTTGCTTTTATTTTTGAATTTATACGCATCATTAAAAATCGTATTGTCGACGTGGGAGGTATCTGAATAAAAATAATAAATCAATCATAATAATTTATTGAAAATCTTCTTGATATGATTGAATACTGAAAAATATATAGATAGATATGAAATATTTATGAGATCGTAAAGGTTTCTGAATTGAATTCTGAATTCATTCAAAGAATGAGAATTTAAAATTAAATTATTTTCGCAAAAAAAAGAGAGATAGAAATGCAACATGTATGAAGGCTCGAGAGCAGTTTCTCAAGGTCAACAATTATTTTTAGAAGTGAGTTATATGATTGTGTTGAATAATCAGAAGTCTCATATTTCAACTACAGAACGAAAAAAAACACAATTTCAAAAAAATAAGATGTTCGTACTGCTAAATAAGTAAGAAAGCAAGCAAGCATATTTTCATAACGAGTATTATTGAACAAAAATAGTATGCAGATGAATTGAGACCAAACAAAATATCAGGCTTTATATTGTCAGAAATTTTGTACGTCATTTTCAAACGTTGGGTGTAGTATAAAATAACTATGCATTTTAGATATATATTTATATTTAATCAGCTTTGTTTTAAGATTTTGACAAGAGGCTTATAGCCACTTCAGCCCACTCCACAATGAATTTGAGATGATTAATCTAGGCGCTTGGTTTGTCTCGCATACTATGTGTTTAATTTTGGATTTTCAAATGGATGCGACTTTTGATTTCATATCAAATGTTTCTATTTATCAGTTTCTGTATCTTGATAAAACCAAAACCAAAACTACAATTTTAATTTTGAAATATTTTATTTCAATTTCTCGAAACTCACAATTCACAACGGAATTTAAAACAATAATAAACGACTTGGATTGAACAAAAAATACCCACATATAACACTTAGAATTGAGGAAAACTATATTTGGCAAATAGGGGAAACAATATTATTTGATGGCGTTGATAAAAATTTCAAAATTCACACAATATGATACCCTTGTATGGATTTGACCAGAAAATTATGGATGCAATAGAATAGACAGAAATGAGAAGAAGAAGAAGAATAAAAACAAAATAATACAATTGACCCTATTGGAGAAAACCAATTTAACAATTCTCAATACCCGAACCCAAAATAGTGACAATTATTCTCTTTTTTTCTTTTGTAGAAATAAAACCAGATACCCTGATTTGTTCCAGTAAACAAATAAAAACTACTATAAAACGTCTACTAGAAGGTAATTGATTTATGCCTTTTTCTTGTCCTGCTCTTCACTTGGCTCATCTTCATCTTGATTGTCTTCTGGTATATCAGGATTATGATACTCGGCAACAAGTATTTGTTCAGCTGGTGTTTTCTCGAAACATTCCAGTAAATATGACATTACTAAAAAGAAATGAAAATTGACTTCAAACTAGAAAAATATTAACTCACATTTCCCTAGCCTTCTTTCAATCGCCGGGTAATGTTTGAACGCCAAAATTGGATGAGCTGGATCTTTTGACATTGATCTGTAAGCAATAGTTTAATTTTCAAGCACAATGATTTTTGAACTCACTCATGAAGAGTTTTCGACAATGACTTCGGATTACTATAAAACTGCAGCAATGTTTTGTACGTAGATGGTCGGATTACACAACACTGCCTTAATGGCAACAAAATATCATCATCATCCCAATCAGAGCGACCAAATCTGCAAAAATCAAATATTTAATTGAAAATCATACCACTCATGAAACTTACGCTCTTCCATGATCTAAGTGAATTGCATATGATGGTAAGTGTGTGAAAACATCGAATGACTCGAAATGATGTCTGTCTTGATTACCTATTAGATAATCTAAAATGTGCAAATCGATCAAATCTAATAATCGTCTTCCATGTGAGTATTGTTTTTTTGTTTTCACTTTCTCTGTACAGTAGTTCATATCAGTTTGCCATTCAGCTAATTGATTTTTTTTCGAGTATGTTCTGCAATATTTTTTGTTCAAAACAATTTTTCTCTAATTTTCTTACCGTCGATAAGGACTTCGATTGTGTTTCCGAGGAACAGCCGATTCATCAGGTAGGAATACTTGGACACTTCCCTCTTTCAAATCAGGATAACCGCAAATTGCATGAGTCGTGTCACAGTAATAATCACACCTTGAGACAAAACAAAAATTCTTTGCTGGTGAATAGAAAAATGTTTTCTTCAATTTCTTCTCTGCTTTATCAAATAACTCTGTTGACATGTTCAAAATTCTTCCAACTGTTGGAACAGCTCGACGGAATCCAAGAACTCTGGAACAATGAAAACGGTTTCAGGTTAAGCGTTTTTGATTTAAAAAATATACCTATCCAAGTGGAAGGTGGCAATTTCAGCTTGATGTCTTTCAAAATCGCTGAAATAGAAATGATTGGGATCCGATTCATAGTCTCTTCCAAAACGCATAGGTTTGAAGACAGCTTGTTTCTCATTCTCGAATGTGAAAACAAATTTGACCTGTGTTCCACCATCCATAATATGTACATGTTTGATGGGCATTGTATTAAGATCATGTAGTAACTTATCAATCATATCATCATCTGAATACATTGAACAACTTCCAACATTTGAATAGAACCTTTCCCAACTATCATTCTCTGGTACAGTTCTCCTAAAAATATTGTTTTTGTTTTATCCACAAAATACACAGAGTATATGTACCTTTCCTGTGATTCCCAGAACTTGGAAAGTGTTGTGTTCTCTCGACATTCATTTTTTCCTCTTGAATCCAAATCGATACCTTTCGTCATACTATACAACTGCTTCAATGTTGCTCGATTCGAATGAACAACAAAATCTGAAAAATAAAAAGTTAAGATGTTCATTAGAAAGAGATAAATTACCAAATGGATTTTTGAAACTGAAACGATCTAAACTTGGAGGCATTGGCTGATGGGGTAATTGTTGTTGTCCTTGTGATTTATAAAGACCTGATATCCGATCATTATCATTTTCAAATACCCTAGCTTCTTTCGATTGTGGTGCCTGTTCCCATTCACCTGAATATTATAACGTTGAATTGAGGTAGTCAGAAAAAAGATGAGTCATAAGCGCCTATTCGTAAAACATTTTCTTTATGACGCTTGTATTTTTTTTAACATCTTTGACTATAATGAAAAACAGAGTTCTCATGAAAAAAAAACGAAAACACGTTATGAATGTCTGTGAATAGAGAATAATGTAATTCAATTTTTCATTATTACTGAAGTATTAATATGACTGACTGTTTTTGTGCTTTCAAATACTGATTTACAATGAACAAAATATTGAACGGCGACAAATATTATGACGAATTGTGAAAAGAATTGGGTATTGAACATTAAAAAAAAAGATATTCACCAAGTTTTCTTGACTGAAACGTATACTCAATATCTCATCTATTTCATAACCGTATAGTACTTAAAAAGTTGCTAAAAATTTCATTAAAAACAGGTTTTTTGGAACTGAACTTGAAGTAGTATCAGGGATATATTGTTTGGAGGTTTTTGATTCAAGACGAACTTCATTTTTCTTTGATAATAATTATGATTTTTCGATGTCATTCTGAACTTTGAAGTATATTGGTAGGCGCATAGTTTTTGTCAATTTATCCAGTAGACAATGTTTCTAGTTTTTTTCCTCAAAATCTTCAGCGTCCTTGTGGCTCTAGCCATAAAATTCATGTGTCCAAAATGTTTTATATCCTCAGTGAGAAAATAATAGGGTTTTCATATATATTTTTTGCTTCTCAAATCCAACAAAAACGTAACTGCCAATTCCCGTTCAAAAAACCCATTGAAATAATAAAAACACAGACCTCCATTTTTGTTTTTGTTTTATGTGTTTTTGTGACGTGGGATTGGCCAGATTTTTTGAATTAAAATACTTTGATATTACTGGGAAAACAATTTTTACAAAAAGATGAAACTTACGTCCAAAATTGTCCTTGGGTAATGATAATATAACCAACGTAGTTGCAAATACAAAAAAAGCTAATGTGAATAATTTTTTGATGTTGCACCGCATTGTTTTCCTAAAAGCAATCACGTCAAATCGGCAGCATGTGTATCGTTATATTATCAGAAGTCGGTTGTCACTCTAACTCTTCGCTGTCTACGCCTGACTTCTGCAAAAAAAGAAAGTAAAATTCGAATTTTAATTTGAGAGAAAGTATATGTAATTAAGATAATAGCTGAAAATTGGATGGAAGAAACAAAAGTCAAAAGAAAGAAGGGAAAGAAAAAAATGGGAGACATAAAAAAAGCAAAATAGAGAGAATATAAGTGCATGTAAATGTAAAAAGCACCAGTGAAAACAAACACAAACAAAGGTGCCGAACATATCCAATTTCATACTGAATATTCTTAGCGATTTATGAAAAATGAAGTCAGAAAATATGTTTGTCTCATGACTTGTTTGATGGGTGCAAAAATATGGGAGGAGACAATTCGAAATGCATATTGAATGGTAAAAAATGTTAACACCATCGAAACATGGTGACACGCGTTAAATAAATAGTGCAATTTTATGTAAACTTCCAAATATATCATATTTTACGGTAGTTTTTGAATCAATAGCATTAAAAAAACCGACTTGTTTTCCAATTGTGTGAATGCCCTTTTCGGATTTTTTTGATGAAAAGGAAAAATGTATCGTCAAAAATAACGTCGATGAATAATAATTATAGTGCAAATAAAAATCAGAAAGACGACATGCATATATATTTTTAATTTTTTCATTGATTTTTTTTCGAATATCAAGAATAACTATACAAATTCACTGATGGATTGAAATTTTTCTGTTGATTGATAGATAGATAGAAATTTAACTCAAGCAAATAAATGTCCGGTAGGAGAATAAAGTCAATAACAGGATTAATTATCATGCTTTTTGAAAAATAGAAAAAAATCGAAAAAACGAAGCAAAAATTCTGAATTATGGTAAAAGAAATGTTGCGACTTTTTCTTGAGAGTTATAACAGGTGAAAAATGTTTCTTTTATTCAAGATCAATGTTTTGCAGCATTTTTCTTTGAAGTTAAATCAGAACTGTGAAATCGAAAAAATAAAACAAAAAGCTTTGTTTTCTCGGTTGAAATAGTAGCAAACACATGGAGCAGAACATTTCACAGTTCAAATAAATTGCTCGAAAACCAAATACTAGACATAAAACTTTGTTTAAATGAAATTTGATGTAGATCACTAGGAGGGTCGGTTTGATTGCTCGAAAACTTTTATCAAGCAATGATATAAATAAAAATTAGGTATCTAGTGTATCCAAAGAAATAGTATATGTTACATAACAAAACAAAAAACAAATGAAGGCTAAGAAATACACGGGTCACTATCGAAATGTTAATCAAGTGGGAGGAGTTAGAAGGTGTTAAAATGTCACACTCTACTATAAGTTTAGTTGAAAAAATAGAATACTACTGGGAGGAAGAAAAAGGTTCGAGGAGGAGCACGGCAAATTTTATTTAGTGATATTTGCACAGTTCGGTAAATAATAAGTCACACAGAGAACGGTATGTGATGAGGTAGAAATAAGAAAAAAAGATTGGAGCAAAAAATAGAAGAAACGTTTGAAGCGATGGTTGTTTAGTGGCTATTGGAAGATGCTTGAGTTGAGTTCAGAAAAGCGCTTGAAAAAGGTTTTTTTTTTGTTGTGTGATGGACAAAGCTGTGCAAATAATTAGATCAACTAATTTTCAATTTTTTATGTCTTGGTGATTTTCGGTGAAACTGGAATATTTATGAGAATTAGAAAAACTGTTAGTGTTTAGAACACACTTTCAAATGATTCCACACCCATAATAGAAGTCAAAAGTGTCAATGTCAAGAGTAAACAAACTAAACTTTCCCATCAATCAAAAGATAACCTTATTCACCCACCAATATGTTTATAATAAATAGTTTCCTTTCAAGAGCACTAAACTCCCTCGTTTCCAAGGCAAATAAGCACCCTTGACACATTGTACATAAGAAAAAAACTCCCTCCATTTTTTCCACATAAATGTATTTTTTTTTGAATTTCGCTAGAAAAAATTTTGAATGGAATGGAATGGAAAAATGTTGCAGTTTTTGAAAAGGTTGTTAGAGGGAATATGAAAACAAGCAACGTTGTTTGTTTTGAAAAGGTGTGAGAAAGTTAAGTTTGAGAGACTATTGACATGAACTTTTTCAAGAGGTTTGAGGAACGAGAGGATGATATACTTCAAATTGCATGATCAAATGATGACTTCAAAAGAGATAGACTAATTGTACTTTGGAGTTTTTTGAAAACTACGAGAACTGTATATGAGTTTTGATGGAATAAATCTATCTTTAGATTTGCTTTTTTTCTATTTTTCTGTTTACTCCAATTAAGTTATGAAATAAGTTAATGTTTTCCCAATGTCTAGGGAATCGAACGCAAAAGAAATGAATGAAAAGACAAAAAAAAAACACTTGCATGAAAGTTTGAAACAATAGAACCAAATAACAAAAGAAACTTTGGTAGTACTTTGAGGTGAATTGTGCCAACTTGATACTCACCATGATGTATTTATATGCATCAAGATACTCTTTAGGAATTATGACAAAATTTCTCACTTATTTTTCAAATCATCAAAAAATCACAATTAAAATTGCCAACAAGAAAAAGTGACAAAAACAACGAAACAATCATTGAATACATTTTTCGGGGAAAAATAAAAAATCTCATAAAATTATTATCACTTCCTACGAAATGATTTTTTCCATATTTTTTTTCCAAAGATGTGAAAAGACAAAAAAACAAGACATCTAGTGAAAATCAATAAGTGATAAGAGACAACAGAGAAAAATAATACATAATAATGTAAATGAGTGTGTATTACAAGTTTTTTTTCAGGAAAAAAATGAGCTCGCAGTTTTTAGCATGAATAATAAATGAGTTTTGCTATGTTTCAGGAATTTAAATATTGTGAAATTCAGTAATTTTTGAGTTTTGACTTATGTATATAGGTATTTAGAAAAAGGCAAACATATGATCATAGAAAGAATAAATAAGGTCTTGCGAGAAAAAAAAAATGATACCTGTGTAGAAAAGCCGCGATGCGCATGATTTACAATGTCATGCGAGTTGTCAAAACAAACAAGTTCGGTTGATTCTTTTTGATTATGCAGACAGTTATAATTGGGAATTATTTATTATATATTATATGTTGTTTTATGTATGTGTGTATGCTTCTTGGGAGAATAGTGTCTTGGGACAGAATATACATAACAAAACAATTATTTGATACGGTAGAGTTCTGAGAAATTTCAGCCTGATTACCAAGAATAATATTAGGAATTATAATTTTTTTTCTTAGAAAAATTCAACATTATTACGGTATTTTTCTGGAAAAGTTTAATTCACTTCTGAATATTAAAAAATTGTTGAATAACGTTGCTATGGCGAACATTTCACGCAAACCATTCTAGGTAGAAAACAAAATCTGACTTAGGTAAAATACAACTTGTGAGAACGTCTACGCTTCACGAGTGTGATGTTTGGTGTCACATCACAATTTTCACAAAAATCCAGTGATTAAGAAATTCAGTAGTTCGATTAGAAGGTTAGGAATTTTTGAGAACTTATTTTAAAATATCTACACTACCCAGAAAATGAAATAGACAGAGACTAAAATTCCAAAATTCACAACATTGAAAAAAAAACGAAAACACACATAATACAATTGAAACATGACACGGAGACCGAAAAAAAACGAGAAATGAAATAAATCTTTACATGTCCTTGATAGCATACATTTTTTATTTGCAAAATCGATTATTCACTTTGATACACTAATTTTTCTTTCTTAAAATGAATAGAGCTTTTTTTTTCATTCATTCTTGCCTATTTCGGATGTTCTAGAGCGGAGAAGCATAATAAATGATAATTTCCGCTTTTCCATTCATTCAAGTTCTTTTTCTTGTTGTTGTGTTGGCTCTCATAAATTTCACAACGAGAAAAAAACATAGGAAAAATCTGGCGCAGACAAATGAACAAAAAAAAATTCGAAGAAAGGCAATTACTGAAAAATGTTTTGAACCAATAGAAAAAACTACATAAATAATGTAACCGAATAAATTTCGCAACAAAACATGTAACATTGTTTGGGTAACAGTTTCATATTCGAGAGATATGTAGAACCAGTTAATTGGATTGTTTTGATTTTTTCAAAAATATTTTTCATGTTACCAGTTATTCCGGCTTGAGGTAATCGTTATGTATTTTTTGCGCATTAGTTCATTGGTCAGATAGCTACAAAGGGTATTATATTAATGCGTAACAAGTTGCAATCACAAGCAGCTGGTATTTTTAAATCATATCCGATTATGCAACCAACGAAACAACTAAAAAGCAGGAGTAGTGACAAATTCACGGTTTTTACAAGCCAAATGTACCGAAATATTCGGAAGATTAATCGCAAAAAATAATGAGAATTATACGCAAAACTTGGAAAAAAACAAATGATATACTCTGTGAGTTAGAATACTAAATCGCCATTCCAGGAGAAGATTAGGCAAAAGCCAAATACTTTCTTGGTAAGAGCAATTTATCCATCACGAGTAGGATTTAATCAAAGCTTTATATTTTCAGAAACAGGTTTTAAAAAGGTGTATCCATGTCTAATTTCAAAGACACATTGATAATTTGAGAGTTCTATTCAGAATCACTCATTGAAAAAGTCGTGTTTGTTGCATTTCAAAAATACTACATTTGGAATTCAAAGAAAATGCATTCAGAAAACATTCTTGTAATTTTAAACGTTTGTGTGTTCAGTAAAAATCTGAGAATAAATTATTTAAAAGAGTAAATAGTCACACCAAAAAAATTCTAGAAAAAATCAGAGGCCTGTAATCTCGAATAAAAAAACATGAATGAAAGAAAACAAGTTATTGAAAAACCACCTATTTGATGGCGAAGAAAAGAAAAAAAGAGGTAAGAAAACAAATAATCAATAGTAGTAGAGATTGAATAACAAACATATGATACGCGTTGAAATTACCCGAAAAAGACCACCCAAAAACAAAAAGAGAAAAGCGATGATTCGACGTTTTTATGGATACCGCCATCGAGGCGCAACACATCCCCAAAAATAACCAGTTACAGAAGAATTGAAAAAGGGGAAAATATGTAAGCGAAAATGATGATGATGAGGATGCCTTTTACTTACTATGAACAACGATGACTATTACCAACCTTACAATGAAAAAAAGGAAATTCTACAATGAGAAGAGAAAAACTGACTGTTTCTCTGTCAATGGCAGAATGTTCTCTTTTTTCATGAGTACTATTGTTGGTGTTTCATAATTCATTTTAATCCTATTCAAAAAAGTTTTGTGGTTTCAATTGGTGAAGTTTTTTTTGAATCAAGATTTTTGAATAGAATTTTCTCAATTCTGCGTTGATATAAAATCAATATTTTTGGTTCAAAAAATTGAGATGAACACAAAAACAACAATCAAAAAATTATCGTGTCAATGAATTGTTGTTTTTTCAAAATTTTTGAGAATGAAATTGGTCTAAAAACAGAAAATTATTTATTCGAGAGATTGAAAAGTTAGAAAATCGAATTTTGAAAATCTATGTTTTTAATTTGGGCAGTTTCACATTAGGAGAAGAGACTAATCTGTGAAGAAATATTAAAATTATCGCAATCTATGTTTGTTGTAAAAAGTGAATCATTTTTATTTCAAACTTTAAAAATTTTTGAGAATCTTCGTTTTTAATAGGTGAACCGTAAGATGCTTACTTTTAACTTTAAATATCCCGGATACAATATTTTTCAATTAATATGAAAGAAAGGAAAATGAATTGTGATGAGATTCGTGTTGAAAGCATTGCGTTTTTTATCCATAATGAATTACAGAAATAAAACCACAAAAAACTTAGAAGTGAGAAATTGGAATTTTATTTCAGAAACGGTGAACAGTTTCGGATTCTTTCCGTACTTTATAGTTGAAAATTATTGAAGCCTCATCAAACATCAAAACTTGTTTGAAAAACGATGAATTAGAGATGAAAACTGAACATTAAAAAATGACTAAGATGTGGTTTAACAGGTCATAAAAAATAAATGGCACATCAGACAAAAAAATATATAGATGTGCTCAATGTGCCTATGTATTTTCGTGTCGAATTGAACAAATGTTGTCTTCGTTCATTTTTTATACGTATTTCAATGCACCTCATAAAATTGGTTTTTTCGAGGCATCTGGAGAAGTTCTTTTTTTTTTTCAATTTTTTCACATTAAATCCAGAACAACGTGTTCAAATTGTTTTTGTTTCATCAATCAATTCTTCATGTATTAATACGGAACATGTATGTATTAATAAATAATCATGTTCTGACGTTCAACATTTTCAAAAAAAAAAAAGAAAGAAGAAAGCTTAGAAAACGAAAAAAAAAAGTTCTAAATGAAATATATTGTAATAAACGGCAAAAAATGAAATAGAAAACAAATGATTCAGGGAGGATGTTTGGGGAAAAAAGAAAATATTTCTCATGTTGTATGTATTGTCAAGCCAACTTATCCAAAATATTGGTTGCAATATTTCAAAAAGTTGTGACATTTGTCATACTTCAGGTACATTTTCAGGGGTTAATCTAGGGTAGGTCATAGAACAAAAACATAAAATATTTTTGTGAGTATATTTTTAATATGACCTGTTTTTTAGTGAGACTAGAGTACAATTGTATGCCATTGGAAAACCTGGTAGTAGGATGACTAATATCATTTCAGGGGTTTTTGATATTTGTTGTTGGAAATTCAAAAACAACTGTTCAAAATCAAGTTATCAATGTTTCACAAAAAAAAGTTAATCATATTGAGAACGGACTGACCAAATTTTCGATAACCGTTTTTATCAAAAATAATGTTATTAATATTTCTTGTATATCATTTTCCCACAGATGAAAGAAAAGACATACTCAATGAGATAACCAAATTTAGACACTTACAAGTACTTTACCTCAAAAACAATCATGAATAAGAAAAAAAAGAACGCTAAATCCAACAAATTGATTGAAACGTATACATAGAACGCGATAATATGTGTGTTACAATGCAAAATTGCAACCATATGTCGACTTGTCATGCAATCAAACAACAACAAGAACAGAAAAAAAGGTTCACCTCGTCGTCACCAAGCAAAAAAATAATTCTTGCAAAAAAACCTCAAAAGAGAAAATCGTGAAATGAGAGATAAATGTGAATGAATAGATGAAACACCACGAAAAAGATGAGAAAAAAACAAGAAAAGGATAAAAAACTACGATTTCATAATTATATAACCTGAAAGAAAAGGAGAAAAAAGTTTAGAACTCAATGATACTTGAGGCGTGAGAAAAATTCGGGTTTTTTCCTTGAAATAAATAAAACGAAACAATAAGTAGTTTTAACTTTTGATTATTTGTCATTAGTCATTTTCGAGTTATTGTTTTTATTATCTATTGTTGTCAAATTCCATCTATTGTTTGAATTCAAATAAAATAAAATAATCTTCTAAATGCGTGCGAGACACAATGAAACTCAAAGTTCGGAGACTCAACTTGACAAAAACAAAGAAACATCGCGTGATGAAAGGAGAAAACGGAAACTCTCCCATCCCATACAGTAATTTGTCTTCTTTCCCTTTTGACACGAAAAATCGGACATTTCATTGTTATCTTTGCCAGTTTTTGTATGTCTATATGGATTATTCCGGAAAGTGTCTCAAGTACTAATCGAGAATGACTTTTTGGATGACCTGGATTAATCATTGACTGGATAGATTCAGTTGTTGAATGAGACAGAAAAGTTGACATTTAAAAAAAAAATTGGAGGAATTATTCTAATCATATTGTTAATCATAATTTGAAAAAAGTCGAAAATTTTGGGTCCAGGATTTTTAAAATTAGCTTGCTCAAAAATCTGTCAAAAAGGGTTTTTAGAAAAATAATTTTATGCATTGTTTGAGCAGAAGTTGGAAAACCAGAAGAACAGTTTTATTTTGGTTTTTAAACAAAGATAGGAATTCTTAGTTTTTTTGAACATAATATAAGGTTTTATCATCAGAATTTTCGAAACCTAAATTATGTTTAGAAGACTACAATTTGAAAAGGGGTAATTTTTGAACTAACTTCAAAAAATTTGAGTTTTTTCTTCACAAAGTCCTACTTTCACAATGAAAAAAAAATAAGAATTCACTTTTTTTATAATAAAAAAAACGAAAACTTTATAAAAGTACACAATTCTTAGAAATTTACGAATTATCTCTCTCATCTTTCGTCTCAGTCAACGATTTATGTAAAAAGTAGGAAAGGTTTCAATAAAAAGGGCAAAACAGATAGAAAAAAACACAAGGGAAATTTGTCTGCCTGCCACCACCATTCGTTGATTGCCTAAGATAACAAACTCGATTTTAGAACAGAACAAAGTTTCACCAACTGAAACAAACATTTATTTTGTAAAAATAGGAAAATGTAAATGATAGAATAGAATAGGGGGAAAATGTATGTTTTGGCATCATCATTGTTTTAGCATCACATTTTGGCATCGTCATCACATTAATTTTTTATAGAATATGTATATGCATAGATAGCTCAAACTTCGGGTTCAGTTGGTGAATAATCGAATGGCATATTATAACCGTAATCGTCGTCTTTCTTTCCCAAATCATCCGGAAGCAAGCTTGAAATCACGATGAATATTATTATACTCAAAATTGACAGAAGAACCATGCATGTCTGAAAGAACAACATTTTTTGACAAGAAAACTATTCAGTTAATCTTTAGTACTCTCTGAAAAAAAAAGAAAATAAACTTGAGAAATTATTTTTCAAAAAACCTTCGTATTCGTAATAGAAATATATGTCTGTCAAAGAGAAAAAATTCCCTCACACAATACAAAAACATGAAACATTACTCATCAAATATTCTATTCCAGCGCTATTTAGTTTTTTTTCTCTTCTAATGAGATCTCAGATTTACGAATAGTCATTCTCAAATTGAAAAATAAATTGAATTTTTGGTAAACATTTTCTCATACGTCCAGAAAATCGGTGAAATTAATGAGAAAATTGGAAATATATCTATAATTGAATACGGTGTGATTCAATTATAAGCAAGAATTGTTTTAGGAATAATTCTCAAGATTTAGAAGAAAACTGACATTCACTTCTATTTTTATGTGTTTCAACAGGTCACGCAATTTTTTCTTGCTTTTTAGTGGAAAAAAGAATGAACACCATTATTATGATGGAGGAAAACATACATATTTTTCAGAAAAAATCGTATTCAAACATATGTACTTTGATTTTTTATGTTCAGGAAATACGAGCGATCTAAAATTTTTATATTCGCATATCCCGAATAATCTGAAAAGGTCAATAAAGTATGCAGAACAAATAACAAATAACTGGCCAGGTGGTACAGCATGTGTGAAATACTTTTCTCTACTTACTGAAAAAATTAAGAACAGTTTCGAAATTAAAAAATTCGAAAATATATCATAGCTCAACTCAAATGAAAATACTTTTTTCGGCCAGAAAAACGATTGAATAAAAAAATCAGCAAACAAAGTCAGAAAGTTTTTGAGTGCATAAAAAAGTAATGAATTGAATGCTTTTTTTTCTCAAAACTCTTCTCGTCTCACTTTGTTTTTTTTTCCTTCATTTCTCTGAAGAAAAAATTAATTAGTACTTTGTAAATTTTTTGTAATTCCCCCCCTTTCTTATCAAAATCAGAGTTGTCCAGATTTGAAAACTAACCTTGCTGTTGGCGAATTCGATCAGATTTTGTCTCTCTCGCATGAGTCTTTCTCGGCGAGACTCTCTTGTCTGAAAATGGAATAAAAGTTCGTTTTTTTTAATCGAGAACTAACAAACCTCCTCGTTATCTGATGTTCTTTTCTTCATCTTTTTTTCCCTGAAATTACTGATCTCAGTTCTTCAAAAATTAGTTAATCTTTAAAGTAAAACACAAGAATATACGGAAATAACTCACTAGCTTAATCCGTCTCAAAAAATATCACCTAATAGAAGACAAATGCTAAACGCGGCACAAAAAAGAAAATAAGAAAATGGAGAAGACGAAGGAGAAGTAAGAGTAGGAAAAAAAGCAGAAGAAAAAGCGAAAGAATGAGAAAAATAGAAGTAGAGAAGAAAAATTGAAGTTGGAAATACCAAATATGCATACACACTTTTCTCTATCAAATTGCTATGGCAACAAAAGGATATTTGATAGAACAAAATGGGCATTGGTTTATAGTGAAAAAGGAAAAAATAACATGACATTATTTTTTATTAGCACAAATTTCAGAGAAAAAACATAAAAATAGTTAATTATATATTGGTTTTGTCTTTTTCGTTATAAAAATGATGCCCTTTGTCACACGTATTGAATTCGAAATGTTCTGTATGGGAATGATTTCGTTGAACGGATTCAAGAAGTTCACCAGCAATACATCGAACCGGTCTATATTGATATTCCTGAAATAAACAAACAGAGAACATTAAACGAACATATCATCTTTTTCTTACAATTTCATAACTACTTTGCTCGGGATCTTCATAAATGGTATAACAGCTTTCTGATGTAACAACAGCCTCTTCAGCCTGAAAACAAATAGCAAAGTGAATACAGAGGATAAGTAAATACCTTCTCGATGGACGTTGAACTTGCAGGTTTATCTATTTTTGAACTGCTTGCTTTTTCCACGGTTTTTCTTGATAATGGAATAGCATAAATTTGACTACCAGCAGACTTCAATGAACTAGATAATTTAGAAACAAATGTGGATTTCACGAAATCTCGATTATACTTGAAATCCATTTGGTTTTGGGTCTTGGCATCAAATGTGGTACCATCAGCAGGAAGAATCTTGTTATCAGTTGGGATTCTTCTCTCATAACGATCACCTCGGAGATTTGTGAAGTCTTCTTGGTTCTGAGTCTTGGCATCAAACGTGGTACCAT